>BQKZ01000046.1:28408-50935 GCA_036244855.1 Temnopleurus reevesii
GAAAGTTTAACCTATTTCTCCTCCCCGCCTTTTGTTTTTATGTAATGAAATAAATAAAGCCCCCTAATTTTATGTTGCTTGTATTTGTGCAGGGTGAAAGAAAGACTGTGTGACCACTTCAGTAGAGACAGAACATTGGGTCCTAAAGACATAGCTGAGGTAAGACTATCTCATTACTTTTCAATCCCCCCAAAACGAGTTAAGACTTACTATCATGAATTGAACATACAAGTCGGATAAACTATCGAGAAATATTATCTTTGTTTCATGTTTCTTTGTCAAGCTTTCATCTTTGAATATTGATAGAGACTTCTATGCTCTTACGACAAAATATTTCAGTATTTATTTTATTTTATTTTATCATATCTTCCTGATTTTTTAAAAACATTTGATTCTTATGAGCTGTACCTTGTAAAAATTTTACTTTATCTCGGCCAACCAAATATTTTCAAGATCTAGTCTCAATTTCGTTATGATCATGAAAATTTTCATTGATTGCTCTTTGTTGTAATTTTGAAAAACTATTTCAGGTTGCATTTTACATTTTGGCCCAATCTTTATAAACTCTAATAATTGATGATAACATTAAAATTTTCCATTAAATCAACAGATCATGTGAGTATCTAGCAGTAAAATTGGCAAAGATACCTGATATCCTCAATATGTTAATTATGATAATTGTTATCCTTACAGTTGGCTCCTACTGCAAGCAAGTCTCTACTCGACTCATTGACTTTCATTAAGAATCCAGTGCGTATGTGTGAGAAAGTTCATCGTGTCATCAAGAATCATACAAAGATGATCAAAGATACCATGGAAAACCCTGAAAATAAAGGTATGTCATCTTACATTGATAGTTGGTTGATCATGGTATCATCATGTTAACCCGTTCCTCTTAATTTGATAGCAACCCATCCTTATTGGAGAGTCCAACCTAGTAATTTTAGTACAATCCTCTTTGTTATGGTCTGATTTTTCTGTTCTTGATAACAAAAGCATCAAGTCAGTGAAAGGTTTGACAATATTCATCTTCAGATAAAATGCGGTATGGCACTTGTCTTTTGTTTGATTAAAAAAACATATTCAAGAAAACGTACTACATGCAGATATGATATACAGTCTTTAAAAAATTGTGACAAAAGTAAAATAATCTATTTGAAAATGCCTTTGAAACAAGAAATTTTATATGCACCATGTGGTTGTGATTATAAGCAGAAATAGAGAGATGACATTTCTTCCTTTGCAGATGTGAAACTCAAGATTGACGTACTTAACAGGCTTTTGATATGAGCCGAGTTTACACCAGTAGCTCAGGGTCGAGCAGTTAGATATTTTATGAGGCAGCTATTTTAAAAACATACGCAACTACATGAGCTCAATGCAGCATTTTACAATATAGTTGCAATATGCATAAATATAAGAAACTGCTGTTTATCTTTATTATACAGAGCTGGCTCTGTACCACCATGAGACTTTGGAACTGATGTTGAGACGTTGGGTGAAGCTTGAGAAAGACTTCAAGATGAAGAATGGACGATTTGATATCACCAAGGTGCCTGATATCTATGACTGCATCAAGTATGACATGCAGCATAACTTCAATCTCACAACAATGGGATTCACTCACATGGATGAGCTTTACAACTCTGCCGAGATGCTGGCAGATTTTGTTATTCCACAGGTATATAACTGCTTCCTTGAAGTAGATATTGATGTTTAACAGAAGAATCTTTACAACAGTATGCATTGTAAAGGAACAATTACAGCATTTAATGAAGTGTCGTGATCAAATCCAGTTTTGAATGGTTGTGTAAGATGGTTTGACCCTTTCTAATGACCACCCAATATAATTAATGGTCAACAATTAAACCTTTTGGCCCATATTCTGATGTCAGGTTTAACTTAAACTAGAGTTTAAATTTGTGGTATAAGTATGGTAAGCCAAAAGAGGCTTGAATCTATAACAGTCAGTGTTTAATTTACCAGGAAATTAGGCACTCATAGTGTTAAAAACTGTCTTGGAATAACAACTTGGATTGTTTTGTACAATATTAGAGCATGGGAAAAGAGAACAGTTTACATAAGAATTATACAGTTTAAAGAAAGTTTTGGCACATTGGGCTTTCCATACTTAAACCACAGATTTAAACTCTAGTTTAAGTTAAACCTGACATCAGAATACGGGCCTTTGAATGTGTTATTGAGTACAAAGAGTTGTGAAATATTTGTTTTATTGCAATAGGAGTCACAAATGATGTAAGCAATATTATGACCACAACTGCAGCTGAATCCAAAAGTAAAACATTCTTGAAATGAATATATGAATCTTTATCAGTGTACTCTGTTTCAGGAGTATGCTATAAGTACTCCTGAAATGCATGAGGTAGGAACTGCTATTATATATTAATATTTCCCTCTCGACACCCTTCTCAATGTGTTCTGTGTCAGGAGTATGGTATAACCGCCAGTGAATAGCTTGAGATAGGGACTGGTATCTGCACCCTTCTCAGTCTCCTTTTCTATATATTCTATTTCAGGAGTATGGTATAACGACCGGTGAAAAGCATGAGATAGGGACTGGTATCTGCACCCCTCTCAGTCTCCTTTTCTATATATTCTATTTCAGGAGTATGGTATAACCACCGGTGAAAAGCATGAGATAGAGACTGGTATCTGCACCCCTCTCAGTCTCCTTTTCTATATATTCTATTTCAGGAGTATGGTATAACCACCGGTGAAAAGCTTGAGATAGGGACTGGTATCTGCACCCCTCTCAGTCCCTTTTCTATTTATTCTGTTTCAGGAGTATGGTATAACCACCGGTGAAAAGCTTGAGATAGGGACTGGTATCTGCACCCCTCTCAGTCCCTTTTCTATATATTATATTGCAGGAGTATGGTATAACGACCGGTGAAAAGCTTGAGATAGGGACTGGTATTTAAACCTCTCTCACTCCCTTTTCTGTATATTCTATTGGAGGAGTATGGTATAACCACTGGTGAAAAGTTTGAGATAGGGACTGGTGTCTGCTACCCTCTCAGTCTCCTTTTCTATATATTCTGTTGCAGGAGTATGGTATAACCACCGGTGAAAAGCTAGAGATTGGGACTGGTATCTGCACCCCTCTCAGTCCCTTTTCTATGTACAGTGAAACCTCTTTATAATGAGGTCCTTGGGCCCATGAAAATAGCCTTCTTATATCAGGGTAAAAAAACAGAACTATAAAGAGCTGGGACCAATAAAATCACCTTGTTATATCTGGTATCTCGCTATATCTGACCTCTTTATAATGAGGTTCCACTGTATTCTGTTTCAGGAGTATGGTATAACCACAGGTGAAAAGCTAGAGATCGGGACTGGTATCTGCACCCCTCTCTTGAAGAAGATTCGTTCAGACCTTCATAGAATCAACAGTAATGATGAGACGACGTATCGCCTGAATCCTCTCTACTCTCGAGGTGTGATGTCACCAGATAGACAGGTCCGAACAAGACTCTACTTCACCAGTGAGAGCCATATACACTCTCTACTCTCCTGCCTACGCTATGGGGGACTTTGTGATGTAAGTATTGGTTGAAATTGCAATCAGGATCATTCTGAAGTTAGAAATCTGTAGGATACTTCAGATAATTTCAATCTACCCTCTCAACAACAATTATACTTTATTAAGAAATTAAAGTGGATCACAAACTGTCATCTAAGGAGGTTTTTCCCCATTATCGGTTGGTTGTTACATTATTGACGCCACTCTGTCTGGATGTGGTCTGGTGGTCTGGTCGTCTGAGATCTATGATAAAGGCAAAATTACCAAAGAAAGATTAGTCTCAATAAGAAGTCCATGTTTACGTTTTATAGAATGCCTCGATATGTCTATGCATATGCTTAGGTGGAATGGATTACACAATGACTTGTTGCGAGACTAGGCATGGGGATTCTTAGCTTTAGAATCCGAAGCTTTGATTTTGCAAGCTTCGGTTGAACTCATAACCGAGTGATCGGGCTAGCCCTTGGGTGAGGTTTTACATGAGTCAATGTAAATTCCTTTCTATTACGTAACCCCAGTGAATCTTGATAAACACCCCCTTTAACATTGCGATGTTTCACCAACTCACAAAACTTTCAGAATGACTGGTAAACATTCATTAGCTGAATATAAGATTATCAATTATTAAGCACAAGAACTGACACCAGTTGCTCTGAAAATTGTTTGTAAAGTCTTTATGTCTTGCAAACAGATTTCGAAAAGAATTTGACAATATTCAAGATGTTGTTTTCATTGAAACATAACTTAAACCATACTTTCTTCACTTGTTTTATAATTTTCGTTTGCAGGAGTCTGACCCTAACTGGCAGAATTCTTGTGAGTACCTAGGAGGGATTCGAGAGCTCAACTACATGACTCAGATAGTCTTGATGCTGTACGAGGACCCTAGTAAGGATCCAACGTCTGATGATCGGTTCAGAGTGGAGCTCCATTTTAGTCCTGGAGCCAAGGATTGTGAAGATGACAATCCAGGATGCTGTCCATTTAGATCTGTTCACAACTCTGTAAGTAATGCATATTGAATTTGAAAGATTCCTATTTATACTAAGAAGAATGTTATCAGTTTTGAAGGAGTGCTTTAATGTACTCATTACATATTATAGAATGTCCTGCATCTGATGGGTCCCAGATCATCTTGTGACAGTGATTAAATGCCTACTTCTAATTCTGCAAGTAAAGCAAGTTTGATCATTACAGTGTGATTGATCCCAACAGTTTTCTCAAAGGATTATTTTTTGTTTGGCTGATAATTGTGATGGCACTTATGTTATGCCCTTTTATCACCAAACAGATATTGAAATATTGATTTTCTGCATTTTATCCAATACTCGGATACCTCTAATGCAATTATGTACATGGGTTTATATCCATATTCCTCCAAATAATCCATTTTACCAATTTTCAAAAAAAGAAAGAACTAATTTAAAGAAAGGAATGGCCGCCATGAGCTTTGCGATTAAAGAGTTATAGATTATCCCTTAACTTCCAGAACTTGCCCATTTTATCATCTCTCTGAATAAAAGAATTAAAAAATCCCTCAATCTGATTTGTATGATCATAAATTTTGCAACATCTCAAGTAAAAATCATCATCATCATCATCATCATCATACACCATCAATTCACACTTTGTGACACAAACTTGGTTTCCAGGGCAACGCATCACCCTATGAAAACTCTGAGGAGGATGAGCCGTCAAGCTGTGTTGATTCATCCGAAGATGATGCCTTAGATGACAGGGCTCATCGGGTTGAAGGGCAGGACAAGGTCACACCTCTTCCCAAGGTCACAGCCAAGGACAAAAAAGTAATAGTTGCATGGCTTGACAACCAGAAATTTTATTCATTTTGACGTGTATACATTTTTGTAGAAGCAATGATTGCAAGGCAGCAACTTGAGCAAGCTATTAATTTTAGCTATTCATTTGAGTTTTGAACATAAACAAATTATTTTTCTGGCTGTGCTAAAGAGAGAGATATTGGAGAAATATTTAAATTTCTGCTCTAGTTTTCCTAACTTGGATTTGGCATTTGTTCAGCATGATAATGATACTAATACTTTTAAAGGCTCTTTCATAATACTGATTGCATACCTGCCAACCTTTACAAAGTCTCTTTTTTGTGCTCTTTTCCAGTCGTATTCTGTTAAATAAGGCAACATTTTCTAAGTCTTGGGTCAGTTGCAGAAAGGGTCTTTGCTATCCTCTTCTTTCTAAAACGTCTTAACTGCTTGTGCTATTCTCTTAACATAGATGTATTAACGCTTAATTTTCTACATTATGGGATAGATAAGACTGAGAAAGAAGGAGATAGTTAAGACCATTCCAAGCAATTTCCCCCCTGCTGAACTCAGTAAATTGGAACACAAAAGTTATCATCCTGCTTATATCCTTTCTCTGTGTAAATCTTTTTCTCATACAATGGAAGTAAATATTATCAGCACAGGGTTGAAGTAATGAATATTTGCCTCTGGTATCTGTCAGTCTTGATGGATTTTCAGATTTATTCTGTACTTTTTTCAAAATGATTAAATGCTATGACAGAGAAAGTTGGGCATGTACACTGTCATGGATCATAACAAGATTAAAGCATGGAAGGAATCAATAAAGGTTGGCAGGTATACAATGGATCTATTTGTATCTTATATTAATCATGATAAAATCTATTGTCATTGCAGGTTGGTGCAGGAGCAGCATCCCTAGCACCTGGTGGGATAGCCGGTGGGATAGCAGGTGGTCATGGACCAGGCTCGGCTGGGAGCAAACCATTTCTTAGAATTCAACCAATCAAGATACCAACTGATCCAAAGAAAGTCCAGCAGAGCAATCCATTAGGAACACCACCTGCATCTGTACTTGCTGCTGGCATGGATGATTTGATGGGAGGAGTTGCCATGACCACTAACGCAAGTGAGTCTCAGAGTGAATTTTTAAAGAATTGTTGTATATAAATTGGTCCTAATTTTGAAAGGAGACAGCAGTGATAAGTGCAGTATCAAATTATGAAAGCTAAATTTCACTTTCTTTTGGTAAAGACAATTTGTTTAAAGATATTAGCTATTAGCAAAAATGATATTCAGAATTCCTAGAAACTTTTTATTACTATCTTTTTTTAATTGTGTAGAACGAGGAGATGGTTTAAATATTCAGTGATTATTGAAAGGAAATTTGATGTTGAAAATAATACTTGTTCATTATGACTTCAAGAATTGATATGATATAATTGTTGGGGATGAGCATATTCTTGTTACAACCACACTGCCTGGGTTTCTGAAAGTCATTTTTTGCAACCTTGGCATCTCATTATGATCAATTACTTGTTATGCCATGTTTTCATTCATTCCAGTCAAACGTATTTCAATAATTGTACATTTATATTGCGCAATTTCTATAGGAATATACTCAACTGCGCATAACAAGCAATCATTTCATGATGTAGTCAGTTGATAAATGTCTGACGAAACCTGTGTAACATATTGGGTGTGAACTGTGCCCCTGAGCTCCATAGTCCTGACTGGTATTACAATGAAGATATTTTCATGAGGCAAATCATGTTCATATTCATTGTTTTAACATGATTTGAAAGGTCTTTCCTTGTGATGAAAGGTAAAAGTTTCCAAATGAGTCTAAACTGCCTGGTGTGAAGACAACTCCTGGGCTCCATGATCCTAACTAGTAATCTAACGATGATGTTCTCATGATGATAGTTCCATTCACATATCAATGTTTCAGATGATGAAAGATTTAAGGTCCCCAGTGAGTCTAACCTGCCTGGTGTGAAGAGTGCCCCAGAGCTTCATGATGCTAACTAGTATTTCAATGACGATATTCTCATGAGGATAGGTCCATTCATATTTTAATATTTCAGGTGATGAAAGCTTGAAGGTCCCCAGTGAGTCAAACCTGCCTGGTGTGAAGAGTGCCCCAGAGCTACATGATCCTAATTGGTATTTCAATGACGATATCCTCATGAGAAGAGCTTCTACATACTCTGCAGCACATCAAGGTAAGAAGGTTATACCAGATAACAAGACAAGGAGGCATGCTTGTATGTAACACTCAAAGTCTCTTCATTGTTTGGTCCAAACATCTACTACCGATTTGAAATTCAGACAGTTTTGTTAGAACAAGCAAGATGTAAGATTGCATTTTGAGGAAAAAGGTGAAATTCATAGACACACTGTGAGTGAAACCTCACAGTGTGAGTTGGTATTCAATCTAATTTAACAAAGACATGTACCATATACATGAGAAAGATTATTCAATAAGATTTCATTTCCCATTTTTTCCATTGTGTCATTAGGTCTTGAGCATCACATACAGGTGACCTCTATCAGACCATTGGAGACGTTACACAACAGTCTCTCTCTGCGTCAAGTCGATGATTTCCTTGCACGGATCACTCGCGATGGTGCAAACACTCCAGAATGTCATACACCACGCAGCAGAATGCACATCAATACCTACACCCCACAGCGTGTCAAACCACTCTCTCTGCTAAGCCGTGAGTCTGATGGGGGGTCTTCCTATTACAGCCGCTCTGCAAGCAACCCATCGTCCAACGTTTCCAGTGCCTTGCCGTCACCGACAGACAACTCCAACAAGAACTTTGACTTCTCTCTCTTCCTAGAGAGCATGAAATCACATGGGAGGGTCGGTCGCGAATCCGAATCGGGACAGGAAGATGTCGATCGATCAGAGGAATACTTTGGTAGTGATGAAGCGCATCATGATGATTCCAAGGATGATGCGTGCCTCATGCAGATGCCGAGCTTGGATGATGACATCATCATAGGACCCGTTACATGTTGTGGAACGCCGCAACCATGCACAAGCTGCGTGGCATCTACCACTGCTACAGAGACAACGTCTAAGTGGAAAGGTACCGAGCTGCAGATCAACCAGAAGACTGAGGAAAATGAAGGTTCATCGGTGGACCCTCAGGATGATACACTGTGCTGCCCTGCTGAGGGCAACGGAGAGGAGGTGACGGAGGAAGAGGTATCTACCCCATGTGCTAGTACATGTAGCAATGCTAGTCAGACAGGAACCACCTTTGATTTCCCTTCAGAGAATACAGTGGAGAGTACAGTGGATAACCCACAGAATGGACAAGACTCTAAATGATTTATACTGTTTTCACCTTATCAGCTGCTAATCAAAGATATATTCTTGTGATGTTTTGTAATTTGGAAAGCTTACCTGCAGAAGTTATGTGATTTTATTTTGTATTGATGTTGGATGTTGGAATTTATTCATTTGAACGTCATTGACATGTACAGCCAACATTTTGTTCTGATTACATTTTTTTTTAAATGCTATTAATGCAATTGGCAATATCCCCCTTAAATGTGCCTGATTCTGGTATTCAGAAGTAGTTGTTCTCTACCTCCTGTAAAAGTTTACAGTGAATTTTTGTTTCATATCAATATCATGATTATATTATTGACTAGTGTGTGGTTGTATAGCTCTAATCATAACTATTAGCATGAAAATCTTGGGGCATCACAGATATATTTTCCAAAGTATTCAATTTTATTCAAGAGTATATCCACAGCAATTGAATGCCCCCCCCAAAAAAAACAGAGCCAAAAGGGATAACCCTGCTCAATATCTGCTGATATAGAATGCACTGATATCTCTAAATCTCAAATTCAGTCATTTTGTTATGGAGCAGGCACAAATTCTGCTGTAAAGTGCATACAAAATTAATAAAACAGACATACTGTTACCAACCCATCCTCTAGATCAGACAAAACACTACCATACCATTTATATTGTACAAAATGGTTAACGATTATTCTCTCGTCCCAGATTCAGTGCAAAATCCTTCTGAAATAGCTAAAATAACGATATCTTTTGAAAAGCACATATTTATCATTTGCTTCTTGGACCACATGCATAGCCACAATTTCCCGATTTTATGATTAAGTAAAATTTAACCATGTGGTTCTGCACAATTTGTTGCTCCAGTCCAAGTTAACTACATTTTCCATCTATATTGCTATAGAGTTTCACCCAAATTTTTCTAGATGAAATGAACCATTTTTAGTAGTTACCTTACACTATGATTTCATGCAATGTAAAGAAGACATTGATGTGACCAGAGATTCCAATGACTTATTTTTATAGTGTGAATAAATGGAATATGTAAATATGCAAGATATTATTACAAATGTTTGTGTTATCAGATCAGGGGCCCGTAACATGAAAGAGATGTAGTCATTTTCGCGATCAATCGCAAACTTTAGTACATGATTTCCCATAGACTTTTGATTGATATCAATTGTACGATTTATTGTTTCATAAGAATTTGCATTCTAACTTATGATAAATATTAATCGTGTAAGTCTATTGCAAAATGTGTACCAAAGATGAGCAATTAATTCCAAAATTAATTGTATCTCATTATTTAACAGGTCCCCAGATTGAATTTCATTGAATTCTTCTTATGCAATCAGAAACCAGATTTATTTGGATGTAATTTACTTCCACATGTACTGTTTGATTGTCAAGGAATACTGGAAATTGACTGTCATCATTTTGATACATGTTTAATACATAGGGCAAATTTTTAACATTTCAGATATTTTTCGCAATATGCGGATTTTACCCTGTTACATTATTATAGAGTATAATAATTGAATGTTCCATTGAAATGCAAGGTACTATCCCCTCCCTCACTGATTATCAAGCTCCAATAAAAAAATCACATCCTCCAAGGTTTAATGCATCATGGAAAATATACAATGTAATTATTATGAAAATTACAGGGTGTTACTTCCAAGGCTAATATTTTATTGTGAAAAAATGACAATACATGTATATCTTGCCATTCATTGTATTGCTTTGATTATGATGAGCAAGGTATTCATAAATATGAATATATTTGAAGAAAATTATGTATGTTGAGAAGGTGCAAATAAAGTTTCATTAATTGATTGAAAACGAAATGGTTTTATTAATTTGTACTGCTTGTTTCAGACAGTATCCCAGAGAAAAATTAGAAGAGAGAACAAGCATGATACACTTCCACTCCAGCTTGCTCTTCTATCAGTCCATGAATTATTTGTTCTAGAACCAAAGGTGTGGCAATTTTTATTGTAGAGAGCATAACTTTACACAATCTAATGACTTTCTATGCTTCCCTGTGGAGAAAACCATAGTTTTGGCATGTGGTATTAAAATGTATAACATACCTTTTATAGCACTAGCAGCTTTCTCAAATACCAAATTAAATCTCAAACAGTTTGGTAGTTAACCTTTTGATATTCATCTTTGTTGGAATATCTGGATCAAATTACACACTTTTCTCATTTTCTCCTCCATATCCATTCTCTTTCTTTCTTTGCCCTTCCCCTCCTTGGTCCCTCTCCTGCACTCTCAAACCACCCTTCATCCTCTCTCTTCCCATCTCCTTCTTTCAACTAATAGCTGGACAACACTGAGGTTCTTCATCACAACCTGAAAGCTTCCCAGACAAATAATTTATGGCAACTGGATTACAAGAATTGTGGTTCAATACAGGTTTAAATGCCCTCTCATTCACTGTAAAGAATCGTGCATAAAATTCAAACTACATGTGCTTGTAAACGGGATTTCATCTCAACCTTCCTGTATGACCCCTTTGTTTTAAATGGCTTTGGATTTAATGAGAAGGCACTTTAAAAATGTAAATTATTACTTCCCTCACCCCACATCCCAGGCCATTTGATGTGACATCCCCTTATTGCAACCTTCATACCTCCTATTTTCTGTGCCCCAACTTTGCTTTCAACCTCCATCCTGCCCTCTACCTTCCATTCACACAGCTTCCTTCCTTGATCTGAACCACCCCTTCTCTCCATAAAACAGATTTACCACCTCACAATCATTCAGCCCCCCCCCCCCCATCCCTCTTTCTCTCGCCCTACTTTTCCACCCCATTCTTTCTCACCGCGACATTCCCCTTTTCATCCACCCATTCCCCCTCTCTCTCACTATGAGACTGAAAAAAAGTAATGGCAGTAAAGACTGCCCATTCAAGCTTTCCCTATGGGTTTAGCAGTCAAAAGAAAGGATTCCTGTTAGTGCGCTCTGGCCATTGCAAAAACTTGAATGGAAAGTTGATGGATTAATCTTATCCCCCTTATAATTTAAAAAAGTCTCCTTGCCACTTCCCTAATCTTGCCAGGACTTGAACCAACCACTATAAGGGCTGGCCACATGGCATTTGGCACAGTGTTATTGCACAGCTTTTACACATTACCACTTTTGGGGGTTTCTTTTGGCCAGCGAAGAGACTCCGTGCAAGGAAGATTCAACATTAGGCGAATCAGTGAGTAGACATCACGTAATTACCATGCCTGATGCTGAGCCAGATGCAGTGTGACTGGACCTTACACCTTCCATTCCCAATCAATCATCTCAACCCTCCTTCCAACATCTCAGACATGTATCCCACCCTCTCTACCCTCTAATCACCTTTTTGAAATGTCCCCACATCCCCATCTGTCAACCTGTTACCTTCTCTCACATTCTTCTAACCCCACTATTCCAAATAAGTTTCAAGGAAAAGAATACTGTCCAAAAACGGTGCTATTGCATTGATGAACTTTCAAAGCAAATATAACATGACTTTATTAAAAAAAAAAATGTAACATAATTTAAAGCCTTATAAATATTATCAATTCCGTAAGTGAAGGAAACAAGAAACATACCCCATTATTGAAGTTCACTTTTACAATCTTGATTTTCAAGTGAAAATGCAGATTGTTAATAATTGGTACTGTATATCAGGAACATTAGCAAAAGAGTAACCTTTGGTTGGTTTGACATTGCATCCTCTAGATCAGAGGAGAATTTGCTTGAACCCTCAAACCAAATTTTAAAAAAGACAAAAATGATGGAGACAATTTCTATTGTGGCAAAAGAGCAAATACCATGACATATGATATGCATCGAGGTAAGGCAAAATTTCATACAATAGTATGTTGTTACATTAAAGAGGTAAGATTCAATGACAAAACCCTTCCTATAACACAGTGATTTCACTGATTAAAGTATTTATAGTTCTTTCATTTTGTTTCCCCTCATACGATGAGGAATGTACAGTAATGTATCAAGGTCATTTAATGGTGCCAAGGACTTCATTGTAAAGAGGTTACACTGTACTTGATCATATCACAATGCATTATATTCAAAATAGCCAACACAGAGATGCAAGCAATCAGTTATCAATTCGCAGAATAAAACCTTGTCTTTTTACATCACAAGAAGAATATCTTCCTCTATGTTCTAAAAGCAGAGATAGCTGAAATATTTTCTAATTATCTAAAGCAGCATGGGTCTGAAATATTTAACCTGACATTTTTGCAAACTTTGCAAGGAGACAGGAAATTATTTTTTGCATTTATTTATTTTATTTTTATTTATTGATCAATATTTCAGCATTAGTGCCAATATATGATTCTATGTATTGCAGCCAAGCTGCCATTCCAGAATATACTTCAGTTATGACTAAAAGAATCAACAAGCAGCTGATCCAAACCCTTTTTCATGAGAGAAAATATGATAACAACAACCATACATGTATGTTTCATCTCCTGAAAAAATCTTATGTCAGGGGCTTGCCGATTCATATTTGAATTCATATCCTAATGCATACTCTGAAGGTTGACATCTCTGGTAGTGTGCGACAGAAGGAAATATTTGACAATCTACATTTATGAACCAAATGCACAAATTCACTACTTGGGGGATGGCTACTTGGCATAATGGTCTTTCTACACTATCTGACGTGGTATGTTAGAGTCTCATTATCGATCGTCAATGTTACGACGAGGGATCGTATTTCTCTCCTGTCTTTCTTGCATGAGATCTTGCCTGAGAGGGTTTCACCTAAAAGCAAAACAAAAAATAATAACATTTGCAAGTAAAACTCAGAAAAACAATATGCCTTTTGACATCTTTTGGCAGGTATGATGAAGGTACCTAGTTTGAATGTTTTCTGTAGTCCTTTTTCAACTACTTAGCTAAAATTAGATGCAACCAATATAATATCTTTAGTTGGAATTATGAACCTAGGGAAAGATTATCAACAAGAAAGAAAAGAAAAACAGAAATGCAAATGATCTGGTACACATTACAGCTACAATGGACAAAATAATAGAATAGTATACCACTTAATTGGGGTAAACAGCCAGTGAAACAAAACCCTTTTCCCCAATTTCGAAAGAAAATTGTAAAGCCCTGGTCATATAGGGCCCCGGAAGCAACACGATTCACCCCAACTCGTTGTTCTGAGGCACTTAACTGTGAATTAACAAAGAGTCGGGGTGAATCGTGTTGCTTCCGGGGTCCTATGTGACCGGGGCTTAATGGAGGTTTTCTTTGCAGCAATACACCACCCAGCGTACGAAGGAAAAAATTAACGAGGTAAGATTTCAGTGAAAACAAAAAGTTTAACATTTAATCCAACGGTGAACGCCCAAATATATCATACCCTTCTTGAGATGAATTGGTTTCTTGAGAGGAAAGATGGTCTGCTTCCAGTGAGTTTTAGGAGCTGAAGGACCGGTAGAGAACATCACCTGTGATCAATGAAACAATCTTATTATCTACAATTGCATTCATCAATGGTGTTTGAAGAGAAGGAATATGGTTTGCTTCTAGTATTTAGAAGGGGCTGATGGACGAGAAGAAACCATCACCTGTAACGGATGAAAAATTCATGTCATCAGAATTTAGCATTGCATTCATCCATGGCAAGATCACATCAATAAATAACAATGATTTAAAACAAACTCTTTTGAGACCCATCAACCAAATCTCCCCAAATGCATTATAGCTACATAAAAAAACCAAAAAAAAAAACAAACATAAGGGCTGTATTAAGTATGCAAATAATAATTTATGCTGCTTGTCTGCAAATCCATAATACTAGTAAACTTTTAACTTTATACCACTGAAAAGAAGGCAGAAAAACACAGAGTTATTCCCCAATAACTGAATTAATCATTCCAAGTTTCATACACCAATGAAGCAAGAATAACTTACCGCTTTGTGACAATTCTTTTCAAATATGACATCAAAGAATCCAACCAGACCCTGAAATTGATGTGAGAAAAATATTATTTTCATATATAATTGAAAGATGAATCACATTGAAAATTGTAATAGATCTGTATACACAAGCATTTTGACACACCAGAAGTTACCAGACTTCATTTTTGTTATATCTTTATAATAACACTTAATAGCAAGTCTGAAAGAAGTAATGTGAAAGTCAAATAGAATTTACATGAATCATTGTGCTCATATTGTGAATAATCTATAATCACCACTTTGTTAAGTTTGTGACTTAACACTGTCTTTTGGGTGTGGGACTTCAACAGAAACCAACTTAATATCAAGCATATAAACAAGTCTTTCCAATTCGAGGCTGCAAAATTGTGGGCACCTTCTGATGAAACATTTTTTTATCTACAAAACATTATCAGGCCCTGATATTCTGTTGCTGGAAAGATTGAAACAAGATTTGACGTAGAGAGGAACACAAACAACACTCATTTTGAAGACAAGAAGCATACTGATTGTAGTCGTAACACTGTAGAATACTCACTGTACACATTCCATCGCAAAGAACTTCCATTTGAAAGTCGGTAATGAAGTCTAGATCTCTCACTTGAACAGTGGAAATATCCAAGCACTAAAATAACAAGATCAATGGATTCAGATAAAACTATTGTTTTCTTAGATTTTGATAACTCCAATATCATAGATACCAAATAAAAATGTTGTGATTAAGGAGAAAAGATCTGTCTGATTTCAAATTAATGACTGAATTGAGAAATGTTGGCCAATCCTCTGGTCCACAATTGTTTGGAAATAGATATAAGATTGTGTTGTTTCATGATACATTCATAGCTTCTCATCAAGTTCAAAACAAATATGTTTACTATTATATTTTTCTGCATCAGGAGGAAGCATTGTTCATGCTAGTCATGATATTTTTTTCAAAGAACTGGGCACATCGAGTGAATTTCATAACAGGGTAGTGTAGATTTTAAATTAAGAATATCACACATCCATGTGCACATTTTCATAGCAGAAACGAATTTATAATGAACTCACTTTGATCATGCATGACTTTGACATGACAGTGTCAGCATCCACATAGTCTACTGTACTCTCCTCTAGGACGCAAGACTTCATGCATGACATCTTGAAGCCGTATACGTCATCCCAGAATGCAATGCATGAGGCATACCCTTTCTGATCACTCACTGCTACCAGACTCAAAGTACACAGATCAGGATAAACTGTTGAAAAATAAAACTTCTTATATTAATACTCAATTCACTTCAATTCATATTTATTTCATTCAAAAGTAAAACCCAATTACATGTACAAGGTAAAATATACACATAAAATCGAATGAGGAGACAGCTATAAAGAACAGAGTCTTATGAGATGCTATACTATAAAATCAATTGATATTTATCAAAATCATCTAAATAGTGGCAAGAATATTTTCAATAACCCCGATAAGAACAATTTAGAAGATATGAAAGACAAAAAATGACATGATTTTTATTTATATTTGACCTGCAATCATCTATATATTTTTAAAAGACAGAAATTTGGGATGATTTGACATGAATGTGGCAAGCCATGATTGAATCACGTTGTGCTTGTGTATAGTATCATTATTGCCTAAGGATGGGATCTTGGTGAATAACATTGATGCAGAAATTTCTCTTTTTAATGAATTTATGGGGTCAATTGGGTTCCCTAACTTTCAGAGAAGATGTCAACTAATCACATAGGAGAAAACAGGAGTATTATAAAGAATCACACAGGCTTTATGAACTACTGCAGTCCAGTTCACTGCTAGATATGATGAGAAGTGATCTTAGATTGTTCAATAAAAATTGTAAAAACGCCTTCTTACCCATTCCTCCTTCTTTCAAGTACTTTGACCTTGCATACAGCACTGTGTCCAACATGGATTCAAAGAGGAGGAAATAGCCCATCCACTCAGATATGATCACATCAACCTACATGTAGACAAATGATTCCATAGCGAAAATGAGTAAACACAAATTGATTAAAAAATACAGGAAATAATGGAACATCATGAAAAAGAAAAATTTGCATCAAATTAGCCTGCTTCATTGGATTATTTACGCTTCTGGATGATTAATCCATGCAAATGCCCCTTTTTCTAAAGTTATATATTTGGAAGCAGAAAACTAGGATTAATTTCACAACGGAAGAGAACATATGAGAAATAAGATTCACAAAGGGGGTGTTGTTCACAAGTTGCAATTGATAGTAAATCAACTGCAAATCAGTAGCAAATTGTCACACGCATCTTCCATCGCACATGATAAGCTCTTCTTACAAGACGCGCATGACACAATGATTTTGATTTGCGTACTGATCAATTGACACTTGCGATCAATTGCAACTTTTGAACAACACCCTAAAATCATGTCTAGAAATGAATGCAAAGTTGATACCTTCTCAGCTGGAATGTCCACATCTTCTAATCTCCCTTTCTTGAATGTAATCACACCATCTAAGCCATTCTGTCTGGAATAGAAAACATAGGAAAATGATCAGCATCTTTTAAAAATGGCAAAACGTGACATCGTTGACTCCTTAACGTGCCTTATCAATAAATCAATTGTTAGAGGACGAGTATCAAAAGTCTTTAAAAAAGCAAGAGTTATTTCAATTTTCAAGACTGGTGATATGTCCACTCTAAGTAATTACAGACCAATTTCAACATTACCCATAGTGAGTAAGATTCTTGAAAAAGCTGATCAATTCCAACTGTGATTTTCTTGACAGTAATAACATTTTGTGTGCTAACCAATCAGGCTTTCGCCCCCTACACTCTACCGCAACAACTCTTATGAAATTAGTAAACCAATGGTCATTTAATATGGATAAAAATGAATTAACAGGTGTTGCTTTTGTTGATTTGAAGAAAGCATTTGACACTGTTGATCACTATATTTTATTGTATAAACTGAAGGTCATTGGCTGTTCGGATTTGAGTATTCAGTGGTTTGAATAATATCTGTCTAACCGGGAACAGACGGTTTGTTTCAAAGGGACAAAATCAAATTCCTAAAAAATTGTGATGGGTGTCCCGCAAGGTTCAATCCTTGGACCACTTCATTTTTCTATATATATTGATAGCTAACCAAAATGTATTGAAGATGGCATTGTTGACATGTATGCCGATGACACCACTCTAACGGTTAACGGAAGAACCGTTGCAGAAGTAGAGAGAAAGCTAACAAAAGGAGTGGAAAATATTTGGCATGTTTTTTTTTCACACAGTGTAGCCATGTCAGTTCTTACTCAAACTGTTCCAGCAGACCCTCACAACCTAAAACTTGGGTGCTTTGAGAAAGAGAACAACATAAAGTACAAGTCTTGCAAAACATAGTTTAAATGCTTAATAACTTACCTGACAATATCCATTGCATGGTATACAATATCTGATTGATCAACAGCTATGACCTGTCTTGCACCAGCCTTAGCAGCAAACATTGACAGGATTCCAGTGCCACAGCCAACATCTAATACAACCTGAAATTGTCATATCACAATGGTTAGAGCTGTATTCACTACATTTGTAAACATCAAAAGTCACATTAAACTTGTTCTTTTATTAAGACCTTTTAATATCATTATAAACTTATCCATGTTTTTCATAATCACCACATCAAATGCAAACTCCAAAAACTTTTTACCTCTAGGAAAAAGAAAAAAAACATTGCATGATTCACTAAATCTAATCACATTGATATTCTACAATATGTGTTTCATATAGCCTTTGTCTAACATTGACATGTTTGGGCTTATCAAAACTGTGTCAAATATTATCAGAGATTGATAAATTTAATTACCTTATCCTTGAAAATGGCCTGATTATCATAGATGAAATCCCTGTATGCCTGTGTCCTCACTTTGTCTTTCAGCATTTCTTCATGAATACCATAGTGACCATAAGAATCAAAGTATGCTTCGTCTTCTTCTTGGATCAATCTCTGTCCAACTGATGAATTCTCTCTCCTTCTTGTACTTGGAGAGTCTGAAGCTGATGCGATGAGTCCATGGGCAAACTCTCTGTATCATATCAAATTGGAAATATTCTTATACCAACTAAAACAACAATGTTGTTATTGTGGATCATTTATGACTTTTTCGATCATTTCCTATACTCTTCTGATGTTCCCAACTTGAAATAAATCCATAAAATAAAACACAAATGAATATAACTTGGGAATAATGAAGCNAATTAGTAAACCAATGGTCATTTAATATGGATAAAAATGAATTAACAGGTGTTGCTTTTGTTGATTTGAAGAAAGCATTTGACACTGTTGATCACAATATTTCATTACCTAAACTGAAGGCCATTGGCTGTTCGGATAGGAGTATTCAGTGGTTTGAATCATATCTGTCTAACCGGGAACAGACGGTTTGTTTCAAAGGGACAAAATGAAATTCCTCAAAAATTGTGATGGGTGTCCCGTAAGGTTGAATCCTTGGACCACTTCTTTTTTCTATATATATTAATAGCTTACCAAAATCTGTTGAAGATGGCATTGTTGACATGAATGCCGATGACACCACTCTAACGGTTAACGGAAGAACCGTTGCAAAAGTAGAGAGAAAGCTAACAAAAGGAGTGGAAAATATTTGGCATGTTTTTTTCACACAGTGTAGCCATGTCAGTTCTTACTCAAACTGTTCCAGCAGGCCCTCACAACCTAAAAATTGGGTGCTTTGAGAAAGAGAACAGCATAAAGTACAAGTCTTGCAAAACATAGTTTAAATGCTTAATAACTTACCTGACAATATCCATTGCATGGTATACAATATCTGATTGATCAACAGCTATGACCTGTCTTGCACCAGCCTTTGCAGCAAACATTGACAGGATTCCAGTGCCACAGCCAACATCTAATACAACCTGAAATTGTCATATCACAATGGTTAGAGCTGTATTCAATACATTTGTAAACATCAAAAGTCACATTAAACTTGTTCTTTTATTAAGACCTTTTAATATCATTATAAACTTATCCATGTTTTTCATAATCACCACATCAAATGCAAACTCCAAAAACTTTTTACCTCTAGGAAAAAGAAAAAAAACATTGCATGATTCACTAAATCTAATCACATTGATATTCTACAATATGTGTTTCATATAGCCTTTGTCTAACATTGACATGTTTGGGCTTATCAAAACTGTGTCAAATATTATCAGAGATTGATAAATTTAATTACCTTATCCTTGAAAATGGCCTGATTATCATAGATGAAATCCCTGTATGCCTGTGTCCTCACTTTGTCTTTCAGCATTTCTTCATGAATACCATAGTGACCATAAGAATCAAAGTATGCTTCGTCTTCTTCTTGGGTCAATCTCTGTCCAACTGATGAATTCTCTCTCCTTCTTGTACTTGGTGAGTCTGAAGCTGATGCGATGAGTCCATGGGCAAACTCTCTGTATCATATCAAATTGGAAATATTCTTATACCAACTAAAACAACAATGTTGTTATTGTGGATCATTTATGACTTTTTCGATCATTTCCTATACTCTTCTGATGTTCCCAACTTGAAATAAATCCATAAAATAAAACACAAATGAATATAACTTGGGAATAATGAAGAACTGAGCACATTAGTAAGTCTGACTATACTCTAAACTTTCAAATTATCACAAGTTATATTCATATATAAATGAGACTACGACAACAGCTACCGTATTCAACAATTTAATGGACAGATAAACACTATGCATGAAATGAAACTTCAACACAAAAAGCAGTTTTTACAGCTGTTAATACAAGGATAACCATCAATAATAACTTTATGAATGGTCAAGGAGATGGTGACAAGCATATACTGTATAAGCTTAAATTTTTCGCAGGGCTGCACTTTTTCGCAGTCTTTGAGTCCCAAAACCTTCCTCTCTGAATGATGCACATTCATTTGTGCACAAACACCGTCAAACATCATGAAAATAAGAACACGCCAATGTGTCAAACTGGTCCGAATTCATGAAAATATCTGTACGCTAAAATATTAGCTTATACAGGATACGCACCTTGCTGTTGTCATATCCTGCATAGCCCGAGCCAAGGCTTCCTCAGTAAGACCTAGTCTCTCTTCCAGACATCTCACTTTTCTTCTCATCTCTGCTAGCTCCTTGACAGGAATGTTGACTGTTTCATTGGATTCTTCCATATCACCTTGCGAGGAGGCACCTCCATCTAGTCTGTTGCTCTGATCTTCAATGTACGTCTCAACATCTGTGTCATTCAAGAGATTAAAGATATTCAAATCAAAACCATCTTAAATCACTTTTAATTTATGTACCTGTCACAAGCAAATGGAATGACTGCTTAACTTTCACTTATGTGATGGCTCTATGAACTGATGTTAACCCTAATCCCATTGGGATATTTCAGTCGACCGCGCGATCGCGCCGAAATTTGGCATGCACATAGCCCACGATGTTAACTCTTAATTTGCGTCGTCAAATTTTTCAAAAATCTACTCATTATGCTAATTAGGCATTAATTATGCACAAATATGCGTGAATTCTAACAAACAGCAATAAATCACTTGCTGAAGCTCCAAATGTGGTGATTTTTGGTCTCAAAGTAACGTTTCAGATATATTGTCATGGAAAGAAAATGCAATAAAAATCTATTTCTTATGTATTCTATTGTTTTTGTGAATTTCTTATGTATTTCATTGTTTTTTTTACTTTATCATTTCTATTGTTTTTTCTATGAGAATTGTTGGTGACATTATTAGAGGCATAGAAAATTAATTTTAAATTCAGTTCATGTATTAATATGCAAAATAGACAAGGATTTATGAATATTGACTAAAAACACAATTTATATTGACTTTGTACATAAAATCACGTTTTTGACTCATATTTGGCTCGACGAATATTTTTCAATGGGCGTAGCGTCGGTACCGCAAACCCGGTCATCACGAATTTGGTGTCAAAAGTTGCGCGAGACTTGAAAGAAAAAAGTCCAAAAAAATTATGGCGAAAGCTTCTCGCGTTTCAGATTTATCGCGAAAATTGTCGAGGGGGGGGGGGGGCTTTAAAAGCCCCCCCCCTCCCAATGGGATTAGGGTTAAGCTTCACACCAGGGTTGTGTTTCATAGAGCCGTTTGTAGATCTACACAGAGCTCTATGGATGACTGGTGACCTCTTCTACGCTCAAACATAATTTCTGTAGTGGAATTCCATCTGTAAAAGGGTCACCAGGGCCCCGTAACATAAAGTTTTCCAATCAACCGTACGATTGATCTAAATCGTAAGGCTATGGGAACCCATGAACTAGAGTAAGCGATTGATTGCAAACTTGCTTTTTATGTTACAGGCCCCAATTGTTTGTAGACTCATGAGTTACCTCTACGAACAGCTTTTATGAAACACCGCCCAGCTTAAAAAGTCGGTGCAATTTGAACAAATCATACAAAATCTGTTTTGTTTTACCTCTTGTAAGCCAAATTTCTCAAATCAAAAAAGTATTCCTGATCCCAAGAGATTGAATCTAGGCATAGGTTATGCAAAAGCTTAATAAAGGCCCCCTTACAGTGTCCAAAATTATTAATTCCTCTGAAAAGAAAACAAAACCAAGCATTGTGCAGTGTAGGTTTTGGCCTGATGCCTGTACTATAAGCAAAGAAACTATAAACAAAGAAATATTTTGCAGTCATTTCCTTACCAAACTGAAGCATTGGATCTTCCATATCCGTTGGTTTCATGTAACAATCATCTGCCCAGGGCAATGGTGTCTTATGAATCGCTTCAAGAATACTTGATCCAGTTGCTCTCTGTAATGATCAAAATAACCATCATTCATACAGGAAAGGCATAGCAGAGCCTGATTTCCACTATTAACCCTAATCTGGCCGAGGAGGGGGGGGGGGGGGGGGGGG
>BQKZ01000046.1:54440-81043 GCA_036244855.1 Temnopleurus reevesii
TGTAGGTCTTTGACCAATTAGATTGCAGTATCATCTTTTTACAAACTTGAAAATGTACTTGGGCTATAACTAAGTGGATGCTGACTCTTCTACAGGTTGTCATAAATTTTGGATGGCATATTCAGAAACTAGATATTCTCAGCTTTTGTATGATATAAAAATTATGTTGGCTCAAATAAAAATAGCAGTGTAGAATCATCAAGATAAACCTTGTTTAGAATATTTTTTGTGGCATGTTTTTAATCTAAATTTGACCCTCTTATATAAAATGTTAAGTTTAATTTAAAAAGTTGATTGGGAAGAATGAGTCTTCTTCTTTCTATAAAGACCAAAAACATGAAATTTCATACTATTTCAACGAAGAAATGGCAGTTTTAAAAATGGTGTTTTGATTCGCATCCATCTCACGAGGTGTGCGGAATCCTCATGTAGCATGCATATTTGCAATTATTTGGAAGGGTTTTTCAATAGCCTGCCGTATCAGTCATCAGTGATCACTGTACGTCTTGTCGTCTACGAACCTAAAACTATGCAGACTGAAGTGAATGAATAACGTAAAAAGTTAGAGATGCATAGATGCTGACTAGCTAACTGGATTTTTCTAAATATGTCTCTATTTCTACTGCTGTGTATCTTTCACCTACCTAATTTCACCACAAAATGATCCTGTAACAGTCACAGCATATCTCACGGTACCGGTAGCTAAATTAATACACACGTGTTGGTGCAAAGGACGACGTTCTTCAGTAAATAGCATAATGCAGGAGGAGGCTCACTCATTTCACTTTGCACGCAAAGAATGAGTAATATAGCACTTCTGACTTGATTTGATTTGAAAGGAGGGCCGAATTTCCCTAATGAATCCCCTGAAGTTTCACTATTCTCTGGAAGAGCTCTTCCGAGATAAAGCCATTAAAAAGTAAGGGGGGCGTGTATCACCATTTTTTTACACACTCCTGTGGGCTTATACACAAAATAAGTTAGTCCAGTTGAGGACTGAGTGTTCTGATAACACCCACCTCTGCATATTCACTTACACTGTACACACAGAGACTGCACTGCACTCAATCACAGAGTCCTTACATAACCCACTAATATGTATTTTATACCCTTCTGAGTGTGGAGGCGCGATCAGAGGGGTATACGTATTAGTGGGTTATGTAAGGACTCTGTGATTGAGTGCAGTGCAGTCTCTGTGTGTACAGTGTAAGTAATATGCAGAGGTGGGTGTTATCAGAACACTCAGTCCTCAACTGGACTAAAAATAAGTATGAGAAGAGGGAAGAGATGCAGTCCTAGCTCAATTGATTCTCCATGTGCTCTATTCAAGTTCAAGTTCATTTATTTATCTTTCTTCAACATCATATGGTACAATAATACAGACATTTATAATGCATATATAATGGAAGATCGTTAACAGTTACACGTTCTTCAACAAAGGCAAGAGTTAAGAAAGATGAGGAGACCTTGGGTGAAAGCTTAAGCTTGTGAATATAAGGTNACTCTGTGATCGAGGTCGACATTCTCCCTTTGAATTATCTATCTTGTGGACAGTGATTATAGGGTCAAAATAGCCTTGCTCATATCGTGTAAGCCAACAGAACTACCGTATAAGATGAAATTGAAAGGTTTTATTTTGGTGTATGTCTGTTGCATACAAGCATCGTCAAAACGATAAAATGTCAAACTGGTCCCAAACCACGAAGATGTCTTATAAGTTATATTTCCATTAATCACATTATGTATACCAAGATTATCTGGAAATGATTATGCTTTAGGCTCTGAAATTATATGCAGGGAGAAAAATAAGGTATTGTGATGAAAAAAAGAAAGAAAAAGAAATCACAAATTTCGTGCTACAGATGTTTGTAGAAGTGGGCCCTCTCTTTTGCATACCAAATGAGTTTACAAGGCCATAAAGAGATGGCAGCGCCCTGGGTGAGCAATGTGGTGAGACCAGCACGAGCAAAATTAGCCGTGAAGATGCTGTGTTATTCGCGAATATTCTGCCTCAGTAATTTATCATTTTATGGGAAGATACATGGATCATGTTCGATGTTTAGATTCAGTTCCAGTAACTCTAAAACCAGAGTTTTACCAGATGATTCAACTTCAAAAAGTACAAATGGTAAGGTTCGGGACGCAGCCGTCAGCGGATGCTCGACTGCCAACCATGCCGAAACTCAGGGTACGGCAAGTTAGGGCTTCCGCTGGCATGTGTTGGGCATACAGGCCAGGGAATGTGACTTGGCTTGACTTGAGTTTGAGCTGAGACGAATGGATTAGCTGTGGAAAAGTCGAATTGAAAAGGACTTACAAGAAGAAAATTAGATTACGGCTAAAATTTATTAAATGACCATAAAGAACTAAATAAAGAGGCGAGCTCGGCTAAAAATTGTGAAATAAGCCGCCTTGGGCGCCCTGGCCTAGTCCCGTGCATGCCTTTTTGTGCCAAGTCTAACTTGACAAAGACAAAAGTAAATGGATGCAAGACAATGGAGGAGTGGACTATTTTGCAAGAATGCAAAGAGCTCTTCTTTTTTTCATCTCCTTGCTTCCTTCCTGTAATGATAAAAGTTAAAACACCTAAAATTGAAAATTGCATGTGTGCGTATTGATATAGCTATAGGTATAGCCTAGGAGAATTTATTTTGGTTCAATCTGTTTTGCACTCTGATTTGTGGGACATTAAGACATACATGTATTTCTCCATTTTTTAGTTAGATCTCCTCAACAACTATGGTATAGATAGAAGTGTACATGTAGGGTCATTATTTTGACATATATCAACTATTCTTTATTATCTTTCATTCAAGTATTCTGTTTGACATTGTTATTTAAAGCCCAAGTAAAGTTGTGGTAAAAGCGAATATTTTTGTTCCCAAATTTTGTCTGCAAATGTAAATAAAATGAAAATAGTATAATGAACATTTGCACAAAAGATTGTGTGAAAAATGAATGAGTTTTGATAAAATAAAGCTATAACCTAAAATTGCAAAATAACTCAGTCTTGGGTACCCGAACTGATTCAATATTTTCTTTCTTGATAAAGGCTAAAGGACACCTTCTCATGCACAGAAATGGATGAAGTTTTTAAAATTCATTTTTTGTATGTACTTTTTTATTACTCTTTTGTAAAATGTTGCAAATAAATAAGCTCTATTTTTTGTTGTCTTACATCTTTATTTAAATCAGATTTTGTTTTCTATTTATAAATAGAAGAAATGATATTTTGATATAAATAATTTGACACATGACCCGCCTAATTAGCATATAAATGAATATGTAGGATATTCATTGGGGTTCTAAAGCAAAGAGTAATCATTAAAATCCTCTTGAAATTTGTATACATAGTCTATAACCCCTTACAGTAAATTTGAGTGATTTTTTTTTGTAAATTGATTAATTATATTATATGTTCTTAATCAATTTGATAATTTTCATCGATGAGATTAAGCTAATTACATATTCATCAATTTTAAAAAGTAATTCATTCAATTTCTAGAATGTATCTATAAATAGCTGTGTAAGTAATTTTGTTAGCATTTCTTATTGCAATATGAAATTATTATTTTCCATAACAGAACTGCTAACCTTTCCTGACTTTTTACTCATATTACATTAGATAGGGGGTTCTAAATTCTATTCACCTAAGTACATGTAATTAATTCAGTACACAACATTTCCAATGTACCCCCACCTGTCACCATAGAGATCTTTTCATTGTCAGCTGTCATCATCTATTACTTGAAAAGGATCTCCAAATTTCTAACACATTCTCACAATTAATTCCAAATCTCAGGGTTTTAGCATATAATTCAGAATAAAATACCACCACCTGTCTTCTTGGCTCAATCTTATTATCCACTTCCATTCATGTGACTGGGTAACATTCATCGGTCAATGTAACAAAGGGCATCTAACATAATGGTTTGGTGAACGATTGCAATCCAGCTGGTGAATATGGCTTTTTTTCTGTATTTTAGTTTGATTGTTCAGATGGTAAACAAATGAAATGGAATGCATAATCCTCTATTCAGTGTAATAGGACTTAAAAAGGAATTATAAAGGTAGTCAGCTAGAGCACGCAACCTTTCACTGTGGTTCCCCCCTTAAGGTTAAATAGTTTATTGCAAGATGAATACATAGTCTTCTGGTAAATGGGAATGACCCTCTAGATTTTTAGAGGACGACATCTTGATTTCGCATTCAACACCTATTTTAAAATGAAACCAATCTCTGAAACATCACATTTTTACCCTTTTACTGTCCACTTTATGTACATGAATTGGTGTTAAAAACTTAATGATTTTCTTTTTCAGGAACTTCTAACCTTTCTAGTGCATTCAAGAATACCATACAGCTGAGATCATTACAGGCTTCTAAAAGTCTCTTGGTACGACTGTCAAATGAGACAACAATTGACAGCCTTCTGCAGTACTGCAATAGTCAGGGCAAGGTTGAACATTACTTCACATATTTTCAGAAAGTAAGTTAACCTTTCCTCTACACAATTTTTATGCCTCAGCCACTACAAGGTTGTCAGAGGCAATATTCAAGTTTATGAAGTGATCTAGTTTAGTAAATTATTTAATCTTTAGAAGCCTGAAAGTAGTAACCAAATTTAGGTCAGGGAAATTACTTATGAAACCATAATATTGAAGTTTAATATGCAAGGGATATGTGTATAGTTAGATTGGAAATTATGAAGCACAGTGGTTAAGGGTGTGATCTAACCATTCCAAATTAAGAATGTTTTCTTGGAGAGTAATGATTCATGCTAATCAAATTCAATGTTACACTCCTAGTCATATTTGAGAAGACTATCAAATGAAAATTAGGAACTGTTCAATTGACACTTGTCCCCTCTTTTTGCAGGCCCATTATGTTGTTGTTGAATTCAACAAGGCAGACACAATACAGCAGATTACTTCTAGAGCTCATCTGACTGAGAGAAAGTCTGTCAAGCAGAAAGACAGTGCCATGTTAGAATCCCGGTTCCTCAGCTTCTCCAAACCATTGAAGCAGAAAAATGCACAAGCTTCTAAAGATAGACAGGATACTGTCATCTTGAATAAAGACCTCAGCAATCTGGAGCTGCTTCGATCTCTCTCTGAAGCTCAAAATGTAAATATTCCTTCATCATTATTCAAATCTTTGATTAAATGCAGACTGCTGCTCTATGTGCCGTATGTCCTGTAAACATTACATTTCCTCTTTTTCTCTCCCACCCTTAAGCTTTTTTCTCCCTTTATCTATTAATCTAATCATACAAAATGGTGCTTTATATTTCTTCCCTCTTTCTTGTGCAGTTTATTTGTTTTTCTCTTAAGTATCAGGAATTTTGATGACAATAAAAAATATGTTGTTCTTTATACATGTACTTCCAAATGCTATAACCCACATGATATCAGATGACTTTTGATGTGCTTGTCTCATACTACCAGGTCGATGAACAGCTGGCGCTACTCTTACAGGAGCAGGAGCTTCGCGAGTCTGAGATACGACTACGCTTCCTTGCCTGTTCTCTGATGGAAGAAGCCTTTCAGAATATATTACCTGATGCAACCCTTCATCTGTTTGGGTCCTCCATCAATGGGTTTGGGAAGAGGAATTGTGATGTTGATATGTATCTTGATAGAGGAACAGCACATGGGGTCATCCCTCAGAAACAGGTGAGAAAAAAAGAAGATAATTGACAGCATAATGCTTGTGGGGGGAAATGGTTTGTTATAGCATGATTTTATCCTTGTATATTGTATGTAACAAAATTGTTCTATTACCAATGAACTTGATTACAAGGAAAATTCAAAATATATGTATGATGTCAAGTTCTACATAATTTGATAGCAATCGGCACAGGAATATTTTAAGAATTTCGTAGAGTTGTTTGAAGACCCATTGTGAATATGATTTGAGGCATGTTTACTATTAGTTTCTTAATATCCTGTAGGCCCCATACTTGCCTTTCAGCAATCATTTTTTTCTTGGAAAATAGAATTACAGTGTACATGTATGTTCATTTTTTTTCCACATTGCATCTAACTTTTTTTCATTAGCATTTCCACAAAGGATAATTTTGTTTACTTGTCATAAAAATGTGCAGTAAGTTTTGCCCACAGTAATAATTTTTTTTAGGTCAATGTTTTTGTTATGCTCATGTCACGTTTTTTTTCTCAATATTTCTGTATTTGTTTAGGGACGGAATAAATACAAGCTTGGTTTTGATCGACAATCTGCTAACAGCGAGCGCATAGCAACACAGTCAACTCTCTTCACATTAGCGGAGTTTCTAGAAAGGCATATCCCACAATGCAGTTCTGTGAACAGGATACTTCACGCAAGGTGTCCATTAGTAAAATTCAAACACCATGCAACTGGGCTCTCCTGTGATCTCACTGGTGATAACAGGTATTAAAGAAATCCAATACAGTGGAAACTTGTTATAAAGAGATCTGATAGAATGAAATTATGATATAAAGAGGTAAAAAAAATCTGGTCCGAGTTCTTATTGTTTTTTAAAACTCTGCTATAAAGAGATTACTGCTATAACAATGTATATTTGATGGTCCCAAACACCTCGTTTTACTGAGTTTTCACTGTATTTTCCTTGTAATCATCTTCTTATTTCATTATATTTAATGCAGGTTGGATTTGCAATATGTGCCACAGTCCTCTTAAGTAAACAATATTTTGAATAAGATGAAAAATGTGTCAAGAGAATGTTTCAATTGATTTAGATTGAGTTTTCATGTAAAAAATGTGTGGAATTAAAGATAAGTTTGTAAATTTTTTTTTGTAAAGCCAAGGAAACAAATATTTGGAACTTGCAGGAATATATGAGTTTTTACCCAATCACGCAAATAACATTTATTGATTATTAAAAATCTCAAATCCCTTCTCATTCATTTTTTGGTTTACGAAAGATTTTTTAAAAATATCTTTACATTATAGTTAAAAGAATATGTAAATATTTCAGAAGAGAGACTTCTCTAATTTGTTTAAAACAAAAATTAGTATCGGTAATGCTCTGACTTTTAATGTAATGTAATGGTTTTATCAACAGGATAGCAATCAAAAGCTCAGAGATGCTGTATATATTTGGCCACTTGGACCCTAGAGTGCGCCCCCTGGTGTTCATGGTGAGACACTGGGCGCGACTAAAAGGAATCACAAACAGCAATCCAGGATACTGGATCACCAACTACCCTCTCACCTTGTTAGTCATCTTCTTCCTTCAAACCAGACCTCAACCAGTGCTTCCTCCTCTCAATAAGATTGCACTCTTTGGTGAGTTTGCTGCTATTCAGCCATTGTTTCCTAGTGCTGGATAAGGAGGGGAATATAAAGGAAGATCGCTCCTGGATTTATCAAAATGGATTGATATCAAATGTAGAATAAGGATTCAACATGATTATTCCAAAGATATGGAAAATGAACATTTTGTGTACTTATATGACAACAGAAGAAAATATTAAACTTAGTGTACAGATTGAAATGAGATTTTTTTCGCAGTGACATTACAGATTCTTACAAAGTTGCCACCTCCATGGTCCCAATCAGAAGATAATGAGCCTTGAATGTTCATAAAGTTTGTACAGATTACCTGATTTTACACAACTCCCCCCTCCCCCAATACAGAATTTAACACTAAGCAGATTTAATTAACCCTGCTCAAATGGATGTAACTTGTGTAATTGAATGACAAGGCTTTGTGCTGTGCATACCATTGCTGCAAAAAACTTAAGTCTCACACATCTCAACTGATTCATTTGTGAAAAAATACAAGAAGGTGAAGCAAGTTGCAATGATTCATACTAATTTCCATGCTAAAAAGATATAACCCCTTTTTCTATGTTCCTTACCATGCAATAGAGCCATCATCAGAGGGTATGGAGGAAGAGGAGAAGGATGTTGACCTTGTCTTCACTGATGAAGCACGTATAAAAGTCTCCAGGAATAAAGAAACCCCAAGTGAGTATCACTGATAGATGAAGCAATGTCTTAAAGCAGGAATTGTCAAGATAATTTAGGCTCCATTGTTTGGCAGTTGTAGCCAGATCTGCACATATGAATTGCTCTTAAATCTTTGGTTATATTTGTAACTCATTTTGTGTCTGATTATGTTCATTTCATGTACTGAAATTTTGTGAGAATGCTACAGACATGTGAAATTTCCAGGTTTTTAGAACCATTATCACATGTTTTCACGCCTCACTACTGCAGGTGGTGCCAGAGGGAGTTTGTTTTTGCAGCTGTTCATCTGTTTTCGTCCGTGTTATATTTATTATACCTTTTTTCCTACTTAAACCCATTGGCCCGTATTCCGATACCGAGGTTTAACTTAACCCATGTCTAAGTCATTGTCATTTAGACTCTTGGTTTAATTTTTCAATAGCTTGGGTCTAAATAACAATGGCTGAGTCCCGGGTGAAGTTAAACCTCGCTATCGAAATATGGGCCATTATAACTGAACTTATCTGTACTTGTCTGCATAAAGCTAATTTGAATTTTCATTCTTGAATTGTATATCTGTGCAATGCAAATATGCAATACTTTCACTACTGTTCAACTTAATTTTACCAAACTTGCCTAAACTATGAAAGGATGATGTGTATAGCTTTTGGTTCAGGGGTGTCAGACCATACATTACAGGGTCATTAAACACTGAGAAAAATGCTTTTGAGATACTGCATCATTATATGACCATAAGCTTCAAACCGTTGAACAAACATTTATCACACTTGGATCTTCTCTGTATGAACACTTCGTACTGTTTCAAATTTTGATTTTAACTCATTTAAAGAATGATTTGGAGAAAATTTGTTATTTAACATGTTCATTATTTGTTAACTTTGTATTCTACTCTTTTTCTTACTACAGCGGAACTACTGCAAGAGTTTTTCCTCTTCTGTACCACATTCAACTTCAAGAAACATGCCCTGTCCATCCACCATGGATCCACGTACGCTATGCCAAATACAGACAAGATCTTCCCAATGTTTATTGAGAACCCACTAGAACCTGAGCTTAACTCAAGCAAGAATGTCAGCCAAGATCTAGTCAATAAACTATGCAGACTCTCAAAAGATGCCGTTCAGACGATGGAGAGACTTGACTTCTATCAAGCAAATGAGAGCCGCGATACCGTGCACTCGTGGGGTTTGGGGGCGCTGTTGATGGGCTCCGTCCAGGGGAAGGGAAAGCAACGCTCAGTAGCCATGGAGAAGAAGTTGGGAGCCATGTTTAAGGCACTAAAGGGGAGAAAGTTTTCAACGTCTTGCCATAAGACCTCTGGAACAAGACTGGATTGTAGTGACGTTATACACTACAGTCATCAGGAAACCAGAACTGTATCTTCATCACAACCATGTGATAGAACATTTCGTCATAATGGCGCAGGTAGCCTGAGCCAAAACCAAAGAGAACTTAAATGTTCAGAGGACAATGATCAGAGCAGATAACGTATGCTCTTGTCAAATCTAGCCATCTATCAATAACACTGTGCCTACTTGATCTAAACCCATAATATAATTTCCAAAGACATATGCAAAAGATGCAATAACCTTTGATAAATTTAATTGTACAGTCCAACCTTGTCATAACTAGTTAGTTTCTTGGTCCCATCTCTTTGTATTTTATTGTATTTTAGCCCTGATATAACAATGTTTTGATATAAAGAGATATTTTCTGGTCCCAAGGACCTTTTTATAACAAGATTTGACTGTATTTAGATTGTTGTTGCATGGACAGGCTTGATAATGCAGCGAAAACTCTGTTCAACAAGATGCTTGGATCCATAAAAATATTGCTTTTTATAACAGGAGTCTCTTCAGGTCTAACAAAGAGCTGAAACCAGAAGATTACCTCTATATATCAGGAATATTGCTGCATCAAATCTCTTTATACAGAGTTTTATAATGTATAGAATAGAGGATCATATAAAATCTAACCTCGTTATAACAAGGTCGTTGGGACCAGAGGAATAAACTCTTTATATTGAAACCTTGTTATATCAGGGTCAAAATACAATAAAATACAAAGAGTTGGGACCAGGAAAATTACTTTGTTATAACGAGAGCTCGCTATATCAGTGCTCTGTATAACGAGGTTTGACTGTACTACCTTAGAAAGTACAGTAGATCTGATAATGATCATTCTTTTTACTTCACTTACAAGTGCTTACGCTTATCTGGTACGTCTCACCATAATAGGTTTAACTTCTAAGGAAACAGAAAATAATGATAGAGCAAGTAGATAAAATAAAATGTTCCCTTTCATTGATGAAAGAGGAACCCTCGGAGATGTTTAACTATTTGATGAAAGGAGGACCATCTTAACAGTATATTTGAAAAAGAATAATCAAAATCTGTTGTGAAATAAAGAAATTACACTCCTTTTCATTATCTTGGAAATTACTCTTTGCTTGACATGTATTTTCTGTACCGTATATGAAACAAAAAGAGGACTATTTCATTTACAAGAAAATGTTAATCACTGTAATTTCCTTATCCCTTGACAAATTTCTTGATAATATGCAATTCACACTTCTCTCCTTTTCTTAGTAAAATATCTTGGATGGACTTCCCCTTTAATCTTTATATATACTTGTGTACTTTTGATCCATTACAAATCTTTATTGATGTCCCTGAATATTCCTCAATGCATTTTGAATTTCAAGAAAATTAATAATTCTTTCCTTTCTACGAATTACAGTCATAACAAACGAAAAAAGAGTGTGAGATGATTGTAACTTACCGGTGCAAAATATATTAGCAGCCACATTTACCATTGAATAATATTGATTGACTTAAGTCAATGAAATAAAATTAAGCTGAGCTTGACATAATGTACTTATATCTGTTTATTCTTGTAATAACTCACCTTGGTTTGGTTCAGTTGATACATTTTGAATCCGAAAATATTGTAAACCTTTTGAATGAACGGTTTGAAAGCTGGAAGGCAATTCCATGCTAAAAGTTCCACAGCTGGCACACCTGAATCTTTTGTTAACCATTCAGTGGAATTAATTGAATGGCCAGAATTTACAAGGTGGTTTATTTTTAGTCCATAGTTTCGACGTGGATTTAATCATGTGTAATGTGAAGCATAAGCACCTTTAATTTAGCACGTACACATAAATGAATGAACGTGCCATGGCAATGACAATTAATCAAATGCATTTACGTGCATATTTAAACTTCTCCTGGTAATAAACCGTCTTTGTGAATTCTGGCAAATATGTAGGATGTCTGGTGTATTGAATTCAATGAAAACTATTGTTTGTTGTTCCCTTTTACTTGTTTTAAAGTCAGCTTTCGAAATCACAATACAGAAAAGTTTGTTCTCTCCAATTTGTAGTCAATATTCTTCTATGTTAGATAATGCTTTAGACTGTGTTGAACAAGAGATCAGCAGTTATACAAATAAAACAGCTTCAAATGATACAAGCATTGCTCTTTACCAACCCCTCAACTAACTCATTTCTATTTAGTGAACCATAGATGAGATTTCAGCAAAATGGTTGCTGCAAAATTCAGGAGAGAGCATCTACATTTGGCAAGAATTACTTTAGAAATCCTCCCTTGATAATCTGAATGGAACTATAAATGTGTTCAATTTTTCTGGATCTCACTGTGGAACAGCCTTGAGTATAACAAGGTTTTCACAGGATTTTGCAGTAAGTGTCACAGAGAGTTGCACATTTTAGAATGATTTCATGTGTTGTTTAGTATCTAATTTTCTGTGTTAGATACATTATGCAGGAAATGATGAAAAAGAAGCCTTGGCCTGTATTGGCTTGATTAAATTGTGTATCTGCAGATATCAAGGTACAATAATCATAAATGATTCAGTATTGCTTATTCACTTTCTATCAAAACTATGTCTTTAATTTTTATGCAGAGCATTTCATAAAGCTTTTCGCTAGGGACAAGAGTCATCCAATAAAAATCAAAGATTTCATTGGATTATTCAGCATTGACTTATTGTCTCTGGCAACAAACTTCATAAAAGCACTCTTGAAAATATAGTTTTGACTATAAGGATTGTTTGATGGATATCATTTGCATTGATTCCAATGCCAGATGTGTTGTCTCTTTCAAATGAATAGATCATCAGAAGTGCATGTCTCACAAGTCCGTAGATGGATTAGGAAAGAGAGAGAGGAGGGAAAGTAAAGGGTTGAGAGGAAGGATAATTCATAATTAACAGAAAGATATAAACTGGAGGAAAGGTGAGAAGAGACAATGATTGATTAGAAACTTTTGTGTTATAGAGCCCAGGTGCTAGATTCTATAGTATATTCTACAATACTCAAAATAAATCGAACACAGAGACTCTGAGAATATGCATTTCTTTTTCCATTTAATGGCAATTAGACCACACAAAATACTGTCTGATAGAGTGCCTATAAACTGATACAATTCAACGTACTTGGACATACAATGATTCAAATCACAAAGCTCTTTGTACAAGCATATGATACAGGAATCTGGTCCAACTATGAACCAGTGAAAGATGAGGAAAAGGAAAAGGCTGAAGCACAATACTGAAATAGTGAGAGACTTGTATACACCTCACACTACAGAAAATCTTAAATCAAAAGGAAAAGGTTAATTAGATGTTGACTTTGTTACGCAGATCTAAATTCTACAATACAGTCAAACTTGGTTTTAACGAGGTCTTGGGGACCAGAGAAATTATCTCCTTATATCGAAACCTTCTTATATCAGGGCCAAAATTCAATAAAATACAAGGAGATGGGACAAGGAAAACTACCTTGTTATAACGAGATCTCGTTATATCAGTGCTCGTTATAACAAGGTTGGACTGTATTGTAAAAGGAAAAAAAAACAATAATAATGTATCATAGCCAGATGTGGACAAAGAATGGATATACAGTAATAATCTATATTTCTAAATATACAATAAACAGGGTTGTCCAAGAGAGTGCTAACCCTAAATTTCAATGGAAAGTTATGAAATGAATTAAAGTGATCTCCATATAGAATTGTATTCATCTCAAAGAATATATTAATACAATTAAAATTCAAATGTGAGTCCTACAATGATTTTCAATATGAATATAATTTTCAAAAGCAATTAGAGCTGGAATACTCACAAATAAAAGCTCTGTTGCAATGAACCCCTCAATCACTTGCTATGATTTGAATTTTCCTCTAAAAAATCCCATTACATCTGTCTTTTGAAAGAAAAACAAATAGATACACCACAAAAATTATGCAACTTACCAGGAGACACATGTGTGCATATATGTAACCTTATCATAAGATGGAGAAAATAGGGACCAACAGTTGTATCTGTACAAAGACAATGTAGTCGAGCTTATATACAATTCATAGTACAAACATACGCTCTCTTCATTTGAATAGTATACTTTCTTTCTCTAGGAAAATGTCCTTACTTTGCAAATATTGGGAAGGGATAGATAATGAAAATACAGAGACGATCTTCTGAATGGTCCATAGATAAAGACCATTTTTTTTTTAAATATTGGAAAAATATCTTGCTTTTGAACTCTTTTTTGAGGCATAGAAAAATTTACGAGTTATTGGATACTTGTACAGCATTTTTATTAAGATACATTGTGAAACAATATGTATGTTAGGAATTCAACCGTCTTATGCTGAATAATGTCATTATCTTTAATGATTTTTACCAAATTCAATTGTTGCATATTCAATCAGAATATCAAAATGCATATTGGGCAGAATGCTTGCCAATCTCAATAAGGGAAAACACATTATTTTGAGTAAACACATATCTGCAAGACCAAATAAAACATTTTCCAATGCCTTTGGGGAGTATGTAACATTCATTCATTTCAATAAAAAGATGAATACAATTACTTAAGCACGTGAAAAGTACAGAAAGTTGTATCTTTGGAAAGAAAGGGGAGGAGTTTACAAAATGCATGCAGCTCGTTATTACAAACTTTCAACAATGGGAAATGGCAGGATATATGTTATGTGCAAAAGTATTTAGCCAATACGACAAAGTACGCATTAAAAATGGATGAGTTGTACATGTACACAGAATGAAAAGTTATTACTCAACAGGTCTTAAAATCAATATGCAAAATGAAACTTTTTATAAAATTGTTAGGAAATTCAGAAAATTCAATTGAATGTGAATTATGTATAAAAAATAATATGAACACACATAAAAGTACTATATCACAGCTATATTTCAACATCAAATTCTACTAAAGCTTCGCGTTGCAGACAGCCAAATAAAATTGATGTAGATATAAAATATAAACAAAAACAATTTATAAATCAATATAAACGCATATAGTACAATTCATTCACTTATTCTTTATAAAATTCCCATTTTTATGGATATATTTACAGCAACTGCTCTTAAAAATCTAGTCATCTGTATAAAGGAGGGTCTTTCTCATTATTTGTTGGCAACCACTAGAAATCTTTTACACTAAGTTTTGTTTATCAGATAATCAATGTCGCCAATTTTTCATTTGACCATATTTTATCTTAATGGTACTCAAAATGCAGAAAATGCAAAAATGCAAAAATCATCCTCTATGCTTATTCATAATTGACCAGTGTTTGATAGAAATTTTATTCTCTTGTTTTAAAACAATATTGATTGAATTTTGAAGCCCTGTAATCCTCGACCAAGTTTGGTTAAAATCCGCATGGTAAAAATGTTTAAATGAAAAAGTTCAAGCTATTTTCATTAACATCTAAAAGAATTGGGACGCATGATTATGTTTTTGCTCGATTAGCCCAAGAAGGGTAGGGTGTGGCTAAATGGAAACGAAACTTAAATAACCTGAGCAAGGATGGGAGAAACCCCCTACATTATTATGACTATGAGCTTCTATACAAACGAACAAATGATAGCAGTTTTTAGGACTCTATTTCCCAGACCAATAATAAGTCGTTACATACATGTAGCTGTCATCAGAGACACAAATATAAAAAAATCTTGGACCAACCAAAGTCAAAGTTATTATGTAAAGAAAACAGAGAGAGCAGATTGAAAATAATGAATATCAGCTGAGTAGCACACCAGAAAGATAGGTTCATCACCATAAACATATATACTGTATTATCATACAGTATATCATAGCACAAAGAAAGTTCTAAGCTAATTTTGAAAACTGACGCGTATCCCAGAAAGAGCAAAGCCCTTATGTGAGTCATGTACAATTAATACAGTCTCACATTTCCCTTACACATACACATTCATAAGAATAATAATAACGATTACATATAAATATTAGATTTCAGTATATAAAGGTTGTAAACATGACTAGTATACTAGATTTAATAAACAAAATGTTTAAAAATAAGATATTTCATGATGTAATATTTTGCAACATTAAAAAAAAGCTTATTTACAAAAGTACTATGATGCAATGCAAAAGAAGTATATCACTGCAAAAATGTATATTCATCAATAACAAATTGCCCCTTACTCAAATTATCATGCAAATAAAACAATTTTACTCCTGGTACATTTTATAATATGGATGATATTCAATGCGAAAGATGGTGACTCTACAACAGCAGTAACATTTTTACAGCAATATACTTATATACTAGACACATTCAAGTTCAAAGTTAGCTTGAAGCTTTGCGCTGCCATTTGGTAATTTTCCATTCAGTGGATAGGCATCACCATTGAGACTCACACCAGCATGACCATTACCGACCTCTGAGCGAGGGGCAGGGTCACTTTCACCAGCAAGTGTCTGGGATCCCCCAGCCCTTGCATTGTTGTTGACATTCAGTTCAACAGGATGATGATTGTTCACACCATTGCAATCAGCATGTTCCTTCTTATCCTTGCCTTTGTGGACTGACAGTTTCTCAGTGAGGAGGCGGAAAGGAGTACCCTTCCGCTTGCCGCTATCTGATTTAGATAAACAGGACGCAGAACCCGAGCAAGCATTGCCATTTTGCCGATCAATCTCATTTGAGCGGTCACTTCCTGATGACGTATCACAAGCCCAAGAGCGAGGTCGCTCAGATTCTGGTTCCAAATTACGCACACTTCTATTCTGTGGCTTGTCAATGACGGTGTGAGCGGGCTGTTGTTTGTGGGTGTTAGCAGCCATCTTCACCTGGTGACAGGATGGAGCCACACTGTCCATTTTGGCGATCCCAGTCTGCACTTTGGTGGAGGGTCGTGCATTTGGGACGTACACAGTCATTAGCTTCTTCTTGGAACCCCTATGGTTGGTCTGCAGGGGCAAGCTATTGGGACGTATGTTCACGTTTGGTGATACTCCACTTGTACTGGCTCCTTCGCTACTGGCTCCAGAACTCTCAGATGCATCATAACCATTATGGTTGGGCTGCTTGGGACTAGCAGCTCTTGCCTGCTGTCGATGTAGGTTAGTGTCTAGTTTAGCCATGTTGACCGGTTGATTGACCCCACCTCTTCCAGAACGAGGGTCGATTCCATTGATGTGATTCCAAGATGGCATGCTGGATGATTTATTCTTGATTTTGCCCCCACCATTGCAGAGATTGTCTGTAATTTGATCCTTACTCAGCCCAGCTCTCATTTCATTAACAACCAGTGGGCGACTGGGAGAAGTGGAAGGCTCACTGAATCCATACTGATCAGGATACTTGGGCCCTGTCTGCTGGGTGCCATACTTCAGATCAGTAGTGTATCTCTCAATGCTGTCATCAGAGTGGTGTAGATTCTTTGGGTCAACAGGTGGTGCCGATGCTGTCAGATCAATGAGATTCAGGTCTGATTGAGAAGAAAGACTGGTGCTAATGGTATCTGGTGACATCACACGCAGACTCTCATTCTTCTCCAAGCCACTGCTTACTGATGAATGAATGCGGTTCTTTGTATCACTTGCTGTACCAGACGTCTCGCTCCCGGCACCAAGAACAGGCTGGCCATTGCTTCTGACAGCAATCATCGTACCATCGGCCAATCTTGCAATGCCTGGATACTCTGTGCCAATGATATCGGTTGGTCTTGTCATGCGGTCGGTCGTGGTATGAGTTGGGATGGCATTTCCCTGTGTGGTGGGATTGATGGTTGGGCTTACGATGTGGTGCTTGTCCCATAGAACCATCAGCTCAATGATACGCTCTTCAACACAAAGTGCAGTCAGTCTGGCCTCTGCATCATGATCCCAGCAATCTTCTATAGTCTCCTTTAGACTTCTCAGAGCCTGCATGGATAAACACACAATTAGATAAGTAGTAAATTATCAAATACATTCTAAAAGTACATACATAAAGTGGATCCTTAAAAATATGGTTTATTTATCAAAATATTCACATCCACATTTGTCAATATAAAAATTTGCCCAAGTATACACCTATGTATTATTTATATCTGACTGCAGAGGCAGTAAAATTTCATCTCATTCTATACACTTTACGTTTAATTGATTTATTTCTAATCACTACAATTCATTTGGTTTTAATTACTCGAATAAAAATCACAAAACTTGAATGGTTATTATTCCTTTTTTGTGTAAGTTCATGGAAAAAAACAACACCCAAACGCACAAAAAAAGACATTCTTACTTGGTTGTTCTGTTTCCAAGCATCAGGGAAGTGAGGCCTCTTTCTTTCTCTGGAGACTAAAATCTGCATATCTTCAAATGAAGGATGAAGTCCAACTTGGTCCTCAAATGGCATCTTGTAGTTACCCATTTCGTCTGTACAAATATTTTAGAGAATAGAAAAATGTTAATTAAGCAACTGATCAATTTCACTACAGAAATCCCAACTTTAAAATCCATCCCATTTGTAAGGCTATTAAAACCCAGATCTTAATTCCCAGCTTTAACTGTAGTTGCAATTCTCTATCATATTAAATAAAAGTGAAAAATGGATACATTAAAGAAACAAGAAGTAACATTCTGTGACGTGCAAACAACATATTTTAGATGTGGACCAAAGAAAGAGTCCAAATGAAGCAAAACGATTGCACTTTGGCGGTATGACATTTCAACATAAAAAACTGTCCTTATGAAGATGAAAGAATTTAAAATATTTTTCTGATATGTATAGAAGCAGGAAAGATGAATGTTGGAAATAAAACTTATGAATACAAAAAAGTTAAGTAGGTCAGTGTCAAATCTCATTTAAACCGAATAGTTCCTCACAGTGGCTTAAGATTTATTATCACAGGCAGAAATATATATGAATTATTAATTTAATATCTCTATGAGCACTATCTATTTGGTAGGTGATCAAATTGTCTAACACTATAACATTTGGATTATTAAGTGTGTTTCGAAATATTATTTGGTCTATGAAAAATAGTTTAAACAATCTGAGAGCATACATATTGTGAAAAAAATAACATAAAACTCACAATCATAGATTCATTACTTACTCTTGATAAGGGTAGTAACATTAGCACAACTTCATAGCAATAGCAAACTCACCATTGGGATAAAGATCATTGCACCTTGAGGCGACCTCCCAGATGACAAGACCAAGAGCATACACATCCACCTGATTGAGGGCACACTCACAGTCTCGAAGATTGACAGCTCCATCCAGGACCTCTGGAGACATGTAACGCACTGTACCAACCTGGAATTTAATGCAAATTGAATGTGTATATTGTTAGATAATGGAAAGATTTTTTTTTCAGACAATAGTATGATGTAGTTTGATTCATTATATGAAATCAGTATGTTTGAACAATACAATGCAGCATCTCCTTGTCTGCTCACTCCTCCCTACATATTGCACCCAAGATGACCTAACTGTCCTCGTCCCAAGTGCCAAACAATGCATTAAACATTGGACTGGAATTATCTGATGATGTGTTATGAATCGAGAAGTAGAAATTTTGAACAACTTCATGTACACGATGTCTTCTCTGTGAAAATATTCATTGCATAATCTTCTTTGACTGGTTATGTTTATATTGACATTAGTCCCTTTTGTGCATCTTTTCCTTTATCTGAAATCCTATTGTCAAAAGAACCGAGCGTTGTAAAAAAGTTGTAAAAAAAGGTTTCATTTCTCTATGAAACATTGACTTACATCAGTGATGGTGCTGTTATCTCCATCTCCCTCTCCGACCACACTGGATCCACACACCTTCATGGCAAAACCAAAGTCACCAATCACACATATACCCTCTGCATTCACTAACACATTGCGACTGTTGATGTCTCGGTGAACCACTGCAGGCTTCAGTCCAGCTGTACAAGTTGAAGAGAGAGAGGGGTAAGTATTCTGTAGCATGAGTTTCAACTTTACTTAAAAGTTATGGCATCAAATAATTTTACAGGGCAATTTTCAGAATCACCCACAGGTATCTTCTGGCTATTGTGGAATTTATAATACAGATACATGAGATATTACAAACTTTACCAACAGTTTTGGCGGATTCTCATCCACACTCAATTGTGAATTTAAAAAGAAATGAGTACCCGGTAACTAAAATAATACTACGTTGACTTTTACACTCATTCACTACCGAACTCTTTAGGCTGAAGCTTTGAATGTTATATATTCTCAAACTTGGCAGAAAGAAATATCTGAACAAAATAAGACTGAGGCAGAACGTTGGAGACTGAGGGGATGTTGTTTCAACAACTGGAAATCTCCTCCTTACTTTGAGCATGCTATCCTATTTATGTGCATACCTGGAGTGTCTATGACTTGATGGAGATGTGCCAATCCAGCAGCAGTGGTCTGTGCCAGCCTGCACATGGTGTGCCAGTCATAGGTATTCTCCCTCAGATAAGACATCAGGGATCCTTTGGAGATGTAATCCACTACTAAGAGATGCTCCACCCAGTTGTCCTCTCCCATACGGTCTCCAGAGCCAATATACTGGAGCAGATTGCTGTGCTCCAGGTGGGGCAAGGCCATGATGTCAAGCTCATTCATGTAGCATTGCTTGGAGGCTCCTGTAAATATCTTCACAGCGACTTCCTTCTCACTCAGTGCAGCTCGGTAAACATTGCAGTATCTACATACAAAAGTATTTTTTAATATATTAAAATTGAGCAGGTGTTGTTTGTGGTTTTACATATGAATGAACAAAGTTGGAACTGCAACTATGACACAAAGAAGATAGTAATAGGTTCAGTGATATATTGGAGTTTTGCATGGATATGTTTATTCTCTTGCACTTGTTTTACAGTGATAGTCACTGTGTCGGTTTTGAAACCAGAGGAATGGTACTTGGCATCAAATAAAAATACAAGTATGACATAATGACAAATATGATATAATCTAATGGATATTACCAAGATAACTACTACAGGTTTGTTTGCTCCACTAGCAATTATTTGGCACTTCATTTTATTTCTTAATTGACTATTTTCAGCCTGGGCCCCGTAACATAAAGGTTTGCGATTAATAGCTATTTGATTTTGCGATCAACTGCAAACTTTTGTACATGATTTACCAAAGACTTGCGATTGATAACATCAATCGCTATCAGATTAGCAATAAATCGTAAACCTTTATGTTACGAGGCCCTGGTCTAAGACATAATAAATATTCCTACCTTCCTTGTCCAACAAGCTCCATTATCTTCAGCTGGTCCAGGTCAAAGGTCGGCTCTGGAGGAGGTGCCTCTATCATAGGCAGCTGGCTCATTTGACCCTTGGTGGAGCGCAATCTCATACGAAAGATAACGTACATGATTGCTATGGCAACCGTGACACAGAAGACAGGGATAACTGCAATAAGAATGGTTCTCTCCATATCGTGGTTCATCTGGTCAGAGAGAACTTCTTTAGGAATAATGAAAGGGAAATTGAAATAGAAGGTGTGAATTTATGCAGATCAGAGTACCAAAAAGATTAATCAGACAGTGATGGGGAACGGGAGGGGTGGCAGAGTATGCTTTTATCTATATCCCCCCCCCCAAAAAAAAAAAAAAAATGTTGAAACATTGCCTACCCTAAATAGGACAGTTTACTTTCTAATTCTATGCAGGCTTCTTGCCAATGAGCATAGTTACATGGACTTGGTATTTAGTTCCCATTGCTTGTTACTGTGTCTGGCAAGCATAAGGGTTTAACAAAAACCTTTATGCATAGAGTATGCATAGAGTATGCATATATAATTAAATACGCTCGGGGTAATTTGCACTTGTGGTGTTCCCGTTATTACTATTGCATATCTGGGGTATACATAATAAAATCAACAATGAGAACATCATTAATTGGGTCGAAAAGTGATTTACTGCCTATTCACTCATTTCTTACCCAATATTTTACACTGATGATTAGGAAACGATACTGTGGTCACTTAACACAGTAAAAACCTGTCTTTTTAGCCATCTTCATATTTCACTAAAATAGTACAATCACAACATTTTTCAAAAAAGCACTGTGAGCCCACTCTATATAAGAAAATATAATTTGAATACAATGCTACATGAGAAACATGTCATTAAATATTGAGAAGTCAAATTTGTCAACAGAAGAAGACTATATGAATCCTTGACCGCGCACGGTCGAAATTTATGCCTCCGCCATCATGCAATCAGAAAGATATTTTTGGCTTGTTTGTTCCATGCCATCAGAAATCAAAAACATTTTACAAATTTTGTGCACTGCGACCTTTGACCCTGTGAACCCCAAATCTCATCAGTTCTTCCTCACATGCTTATACATAATTTAGCTACACACTGTAAGTTTGAAAGAAATTGGTTTAATTTTGTTTTTGTTATAACAATAACAAGCTTTATTGGGTTTTTCTGCCCAGTGACCTTTGACCCACTGAACCCAAAATCTAATCAGTTATCTTCACATGCTTATACATATTTGAGCCAAGTTTGGTCAAAATCTGTATGTAGTTCTGAACATATTGCGGTAACAAGCTATTTTGGGTGATTTTTTACAAGTTTTTTGCCCTGTGACCTTAGACCTTTGACCCATTGACCCCAAAATCTACTCAGTTCATCCTCACATGCTTATACATACTTGAACCAAGTTTGGTCAAAATCTGTACAGCAGTTCTGAACTTATTGCGGCAACAAGCTATTTTGGGTGTTTTTTTACAAGTTTTTTGGCCCTGTGACCTTTGACCCCCTGAACCCAAAATCTAATCACTTCATCCTCACATACATACTTGAGCCAAGTTTGGTCAAAATCCGCCACGCGGTTCTGAACTTATCACGGTAACAAGGTCCGGACGGACGCACGGACAGACGGACGGATAACCCGAAACATAATGCCTCCGGCACCACCTTACGCTGGCGGAGGCATAAAAATAGAGGAGAGTTTTAAAAAAATCCTGGTATAATGAGAACTCGGCCTACACTGCTTATTTTACTCTTAATTACGTACTATTCTACATGCGTATCATAAATTCATGTAGGGAAAGTGAAAAATCACATCTTGTTGCCATGGTAGCAGACAATCCATTACATGTAATAGTGCAACCTACAAGAAATGCTAAAAAATAGAAGAGAGGGATAGAAGAGACCAACTGACGGATCAGCAAAACATCCAGGATGCATCATTAATCATGGCAGACAATTTGCCTCCCTCAACAATTGCCTTGGCAAAATTGCTTTCCCCTATATAGAATATGCCTTATAACAAAAATCTAGAAACTGCACTGTTGAATGTTTGAGATTTAGATATAGAGATATAGATTAAAATCATGTATTGATGTAGTATATGGGGAAAATTTTCACAAATGTTCCTACACTGTATATTCCCTGATTCTTCTTGAGCTTGGATCTGTCTAAATATTGACTCAATTTCAAGTTTCAATCTCCATATATTTAAGACTCTATAACCATTTGACAATGCTCCACATGTGTACAACTCAGGCTTGCAATCATTCAAAGTGTCAAATCAAGATGGAGGCTTTGAAGCAATCCAAGACTCTACATGTATGACCCTTGGGTGCACCCTTTGCTGGCCGTGTTACCCTCGTTTAATTTCCCACAGTTCTTTACATTGTCTTGCCTTGGTTAAAAAGTTCCCGTGATCAAAATGGCCTTGGCCCATGAAATCCTTTTGAGTTCTGCTGCTTCATTTATAATTTAGCTCAATTTATCAAATATTATAAATGACATTATACATACACTAGATATTTAAAAGTACAGAGCCTGAAAGGTAAGCTATTTGAAGACCATAAACTAGACATTCTGAAATATAAATGAGCTGCATCACTCCCACCTCCTGCCTCCCTCTCATCTCGTATCAAAAGACAGGGAGACAATAAATCCCTTATGACTCACCACCAATTAGCTGAGTACCACTGCCAAGTGTGCTCTGTCGCATCATATTAACCATTTTACACTATACAGGGATGGTTGAATATACATGTATGCCAAACCTGCCAGTATATCAATAATTTGTGAGCCACTGCTATACCAGGGTGAGGTCATATTGAATGTTAAACTAAAATACTTTGCTTATAAATACAATGTATTTATGTCAAGTACTTTCAATTTTTCTTACCTTAAGTTTTCCTTTACAGTGTACCTGTAGATGCCAAATGTTAATTTTATTCGTTTTGGCCTTTTTACCACCTTAAGTGTTCTTTGTACAAAATGTAAGTTTTGAATGAGGGAGGAAAAATTATTGACTGCACTTTTCGCTCATAAATACACGAATGGATTGATAAACATAATACTTTTACCTTACTGATCAATCAAGAATTATCTATCAGGTAATCTGTAAAAACTGACGCTTTTAAATAAGAAGGGGCTTCCATTTTTTTTTTTTTTTTTCAGTTAAAGAATTTGACAGAAAAAAAAATGTAGAAATTACCAGCAAGTTCAAAAATCTGACTTGATAAACATCAAAACTATAACAGGGACATTCACCCATAAATGGAGAAGATTACAATATCCTTCATCATTCTGATAAAACCTTTCTAAAACAATTATCGCAGCCATTTCCATTTCACCATTATTATCCAACCTTGGCATCCTCATGAAACATTTACTTATTCTATCCGAGGCCTTTGATTTAAGTGTAATAAATGTTTTATCATGGTCAATAAAGGACTTAGTACTTACTGTACTGGGTTACAGTTGGCTTTGTTGAGGGCATAGGAACGTACGCATCTGATACGTTCCTATTGCAGTAGTCTCCAGCACAACAACAGATCCTACTGGTCTGGTTCTTGGCCCGGGCCAGATAATCGCTGGGTTTGCTATGAGCTGTGCAGTTCTCCTGGTTACAGTTCAGAGATCGCTCATCGTTCCCCCAGCAACCTGTATGCAGAAAAGAAGGTGGTAAAGAATAACTGTATAAAAGACTGACAGAAATATATTATTTGATAAGAGAGAGAAAAAATCATGTTTGACCTTTCGCTTTAATAGATTCGATAAATTTTACTTTTTCTACATGTTTCATTACAAAGCAAAGCATATGTTTGCAAGGATAACTGTCCCTTTGTTAAATTACATTACTCTGATAAATATGAGATGGAAAAAAGTTTCTTCCCGTCCAGTGTAACCTTGTTGCCACATAAATGAAATCTCAACCAATGTTTAAAATGTCACTGTGATTTTTTTATGTATCTTTATGTCTAGACATAAGTGTAGTGGTAATCTTTATTCAATCTGTACTGCACAAAGTTCAAGTAGTTTGACACTACGGCCCGGGACGTACAGCATACCTGTATATGTTGATGATATCTGAATCACATTCATGTTCCACCAGTCTCCCCATTTCCACACTCTTTGGGAACTTTGTGAAAGAGGCATTATACCATGACTAATGGGGGTAGCATACACCCCATTCAAGCATGAACCATTCCCTCACATCTACAGCTACTGACGTGCACACATGTATGTACAGAGAGATAAGCATAGAATACGTACAACTCTACTGGGTACTGTACATACATGTTCATGAATTTTGGCAGTCTGTACTTTGCACATACCATACATACGTTAAGTGCCATTCGTGAAAAACACAGTTCTGTTGGCCCTCACAACAAATCTTTATAATCATATTTTACTATTTTTCACATTTACACCTCTAATATACCTCTCCCATTACATGAAAGTTGTAATAGCCATCTTAAATAAATTCCCCCAAAGAAAAACAAAAATTGTTTTGCATGAAAATACATTACAGCAGTTTCCTTTGAACAACAAGAAATATATCATCAAGAACAATTTCCTTCTACATGTACAATGTATTGGATGAATGCAGAAAGCACCATGCAGAAAAATGAATGAGAAATTCATGAACCCATCCTGAGAAATGGATGCAATTATATTCCTGCATAGATGTGGAGGTTCTATTGCAGAGTTTTCATAAAAGCCAATTTGCACTCTGGCATTTCAAAGAGCAAATCCTACTCAATCCAGACTTGTAGGGGAAAATATGATTTCATAATTTTGTACTGGGAACACAAAACAGTTGGTGTACAAGTAGGTTGGACCGTACCTCTATGATTGAACTTATGATTTTTACAAAAAGGGTTGTGCCATGTTTTTTTTTTTTTTTGCTGTATAATGAGGGAAGGTGGCTTTTATGCCAATTTACATGTTTTCTGAAGAGCCGACTAATTTTCACTTTCCAGCCTTCAAGTGAACTCTACCATACTTCCCATAGACATAAACATGCATTCAAAGCTTTACAAACTCACTTGCCCGGAGAAAGTGAAAAAGCTGTGTGGGCAATCATTTTTCAAATCCCAATATAGTTTTGGTATGGAAATGTAGACTATACGGAATGTTTATCATGACATAAGGATTCTACACACATGTCAAAAAGACCATAACATTGATTTCAACGAAAAAAAAATTATTTAAAAAAATTAAAATTTGATCAATAAATCATATTTAGCACCCTGTCTCGATAATAAGAACATTTGTTTAATATCAAGGACATGACAAAAGAATAATAACAAGGTGTACACAGAGATTAGATTCTGAAATTCTCATCCAACTCTGTGCATGAGGTGTTCTTTATTAAGAAAGACTAGATGAATCCTCGACCGCGCACGGTAGAAATTTATGCCTCCGCCATCACGCAATCAGAAAGATAGTTAATACGGCTTTATTGTTCCATGCCATCAGAAATCAAAAACATTTTTCAAATTTTGGGCACTGCAACCTTTGACCCTTTGAACCCAAAATCTCATCAGTTCTTCCTCACATGCTTATACATAAATAAGCTATACACTAAGTTTGAAAGATATTGGTTCAATTTTTCTGTTATAAGTTACAACAATGAGCTTTATCAGGTTTTTCTGCCTGGTGACATTTGACCTTTGACCCACTGAACCCAAAATATAATCACTTCATCTTCACATGCTTATACATACTTGAGCCAAGTTTGGTCAAAATCTGTACAGCAGTTCTGAACTTACATGTATTGCGGTAAAAATCTATTTTGGGTCATTTTTTACAAGTTTTCTGGCCCTATGACCGTTCACCTTTGACCCATTGAACTCAAAATCTAATCAGTTCATCCTCACATGCTCATACATACTTGAGCCAAGTTTGGTCAAAATCTGTACAGCAGTTCTGAACTTATTGCGGTAACAAGCTATTTTGGGTGATATTTTACAAGTTTTGTGGCCCTGTGACCTTTGACCCATTGTACCCAAAATCTAATCAGTTCATCGTCACATACTTATACAAACTTGAGCCAAGTTTGGTCAAAA
>BQKZ01000046.1:103273-191759 GCA_036244855.1 Temnopleurus reevesii
ATAGTTACTGTATGTGATATGAACTGGATGAACATGCATGTAATATGTGATTATCTGGCAGAATGATTTTTTTTTTTCATAAATCTTTAACACAAAAGAGAATCTGAAACACTCTGGTAGATATTGTTCCATTTGCTATATTAAAACTGTTTTCCCATTTTCATCCAGGTTTCCCACAAGCAGCTCTGTCAATTCCCTCTTTCCAAGAATTTGCATCGTCATCAGGTGGATCAAGACTCTTTCGTCAGCTTGTTGATTCAAATCCCTCTTCATTACATCCCCTAAGTAAGCATATATGATTCATTGCATTGTTATGAAAATGTAAAACTGATGTCCTCAAGTAGTGACAAGCAACAATTGCAGACGTTTACGTGAATGGAAGATGTTCACCCATTAAACTTTAATGAATCAAATTTTTGGATTAAGTTGCTGAAATATGATACCATTGTTACAGAGTTTCCCCATCTTTTTATTCTTATTGCTTTTTTTTTTTTTTTTTTGCTTCTTACATTGTCGCGTGATGCACATTTTATTATTAAAATGGATTACAGTGTGTTGAAAATAACTTGACAAATAACCATTGTGATAGTTCAAGCAAACCTTATTCTATAACCAGTTTTATATCTCAATAAGTGAATTTGAAGATGAAGTAATATTTTCCATTTTAAGAGTATCAATAGCGGGTGAATATCAAAAGTTTCTCTTTCAATTGCTTAGGAAATACATTCTATTGGGAGTGTTAATTGATAATGGAATATGAATATTTCATTGTACCTCTGATTAATTGTTTCTTATTTTTGTTTAATTCAGTTATCGATCAAAGAAGGGGATTTAAAACCAAGAGAGCAGCTTTAGCTACAGAACTGACGACAAGGAAATCTGGAGAAGAAGATGCAGGATTGACTGGAATATTGAGGGTAGGGAAATTATGTTGAATATTGCTTGAAATTCTCAATTGTTGAATAGAGAATAGAAGTCTTGAAATTATGAATATCCTGAAAGGACCTACCCACTCTTGATGTTTTGGTGAGCGTGTTCTCATTGTTTTCATTTTTTTTGCAGTGTTTTATAAAGTTCATCATTGTAACTGAAGGACTTTAGAACCTCCAATAGGAAACCAAATTTGAGACTAAATGGTTGTTACTTGGTTCTTCTGTCCCATCACCAGTATCATAGGAGTATTGCACAGTATCAGGATTACTGACTGAGGATTACTGGATGTCAACTAAACATGGCATCCTCTGTGTCAAACAGCACATTGTCTTCACTCTAATGGTCAACACTTTTGAACTTCAAACATAATTTTTATTTAGATTTTCAAAAATATACTAGTAATCTAACCATTAGAATTAAATCTATAGTTCTTCCAGCTTAGTCCTTTACTTGGAATAAACACAATATTAATGGTGCTATACATTGGATAATTTATTTCTTGGATTGTCAGATTTATAGCATCCGACAGTACATGTAGTAAACAAACTGTGTTGACTTTGTCTGATTGCTAGACTTCTTTATGAAAGGTAGACAGCAAATTTGTACTCTCTCACAGCAGATTTATTTGGGGTACGAAATGGAAGGGGATAACTAGAATGTCTTTTAATATTTGTTTACATTCTCTTCCACTCACTACAGAAGTTTACATCATCAAAAGACACAAAGAAGAAGAAGTTCCGTGAAAAGCTAGGTGATGCCCTTTCCACTCATGATGATCAAGTAGCAGACAAGGATTCCTTCAAGACTGGTTACTTGGAAGGCTATATGACAGGCAAGGATGAAACCAAGAAGTCTGATCGATTCAAGGGATGGACGACGGTCCTCATCTTTGGTGTGTTGGCTTACCTCTATGTCAAAATGGTCTCAGTGTTTGGTAAGTTCATCCGTGGTTTATATTTCTGTGGAGTTGTTTTCAGCATTTGACATGATGATATTGGGTGTCCTAGCTTATCTGTTTGCCAAAAAGTTTGCCTCATGTTTTGGCATTAGGTGTCAAAATAGTTGAATTGTTGAGCATATAGACGAAAAAAATATTTATGAAAAGGCCCAAAATATGGTTTCTTCCTTGTTTACTCTGGTTGTGCTAAGAATATAACAATATTTTGGAAAAACATATTTTACAAGCTCCCCAACCTCTTCTTTTATTATTAATGTATATTGTACTGAATTTAGCATGGTGTTGTACCTATGCTTGTTGCAATGATCTAGAGACACAGACTTATTTAGTCTGTGATTGATGATATCCATTAAAAAAATGTTTTGAGATGCATAATTACTTACACAAATGCTTTTTGTATACTGTTATACTTCACAGCTCGTGTGTCAATCATTGGCAATTCTAGTGTGGATAGTATGAGTGTTGCAGATGTCACATTTGAGGATGTCAGAGGGGTAAGTTATTCTGTAGCGTGATCAAGCCATCTTTCATAAAATTACTGTTTTGTTATTTTCAGAAATATAGCAAATTCAGACAGATGAAATCACTATGACTTAAAGAAAACTTGAGTTATGAAGGGTTATAACAATAGAATATAAAGAGGAGAGGACTTGAAAAGACATTTAACTTTTAACTGGCAATTATTTGACTTACACAAGGTCAACTTAGGGAAATTTGACTGAAAATAGTTGTTCAGTGTAAAAAAAAAGAAAAAAGAATGTCATTTCTGTATCTATGATGAATTGAAATTGTTGAATTGAAAGCTCACTTTTACCGAGCAGGGCAGCTGGTTTGATCTCTCATCATTTTCCCTAATTGTACCTGACGATGATGTTATAAGCTCTGTGGCTTCTTCATCAATGCAGCTCAGGCTGAAACAAGGGAAAACCCTATTTTGTGAATCCAAGGAGATGTCATTCATCTTGTATCGATACACAACCATTTCCAAATATCTAGCATGTGTATGAGCCATGTATTTTGCCTCTTCGAGGTCCCACTCAGTGCATGTACAGTACAAGGTTACTGCATTGTATTGTAGTTTAGGAGCTTAGAAACTTAGGAACTTTACAATTGATGTTGAAATATTCTGGAACCCTGTACAAATCCTAAAGAAAAAAATCATAAGAGCTTATGCCAAAATATGATTCATTCAAACAGCAAATATCTCATTATGTTTGAGTAAGGAAATGAGTCTATTTTAACATCTTAATCTGATGATGATATCTTTTTAATTTGATGTATTCTTTCCTGGATGTAGGCTGATGAGGCAAAGAATGAACTGCAGGACATTGTGAACTATCTCAAAGACCCATCAAAGTACACTGCACTTGGTGGCAAGCTTCCAAAAGGTTAGTCTCCCACAGATGAGCATGTATCTTTGAAGTAAGCAGTGAATTAAGGGAAGGGATTGAGGGAAATGTTATCTAACAATAAAATTTCCTTCACATTATGGAGGATGCTTCACAAGTCTCATTCTGGTTTGCTTCAGGGGTTCTCTTCACATTTTCTGCAATGCTTCAGGCCTCTTTGAGAGAAGCTTTATGTGTGTATACATAGAAAGTATGCTCAATAGCTTTATGGTACTTTCACTTGTTTGGAGTCCATAACCTGCTGGTGTGATGAATCATATCTCATCGTTTTCAAAATAATATAATAACTTAATGTAAAATAATTTGAAACAATGTTTACTGACTGAATGAGCAGGGTAGAGTAGATTTGAGTATCTTTATTATTTATTCATTGATGAAATCATTCATTGATCTCAAAGAATAATAGGCATGCATTTTTGAAAATCAGTAAATCTTGATTTCTGCTTTGTCACAAGAAACAAGTATTGTTTCAGGTCACAGGTTATTCGTCTATGAGCTACAGTATATTTGTTAACATAGGGAAATGTTAATAGTCAAGCTTACCAAATTTTAATAGGCCAATATGATTTGAAAACATTATTTGATCTTTTTTAATCCAGGTGTACTCCTACAAGGATCCCCCGGTACTGGTAAGACTCTACTAGCGAGAGCTGTGGCAGGAGAGGCCAATGTGCCATTCTTCTATGCATCAGGCTCAGACTTTGACAACATGTTTGTCGGATCCGGAGCAAAGAGAGTCAGAGATATCTTCAGTAAGTTCAGCTTTATTACATCATTGTCAGCTCTCCATTTCTTGTTACATATCAAAGACAATCTTTTACAGTTGTAATTCTAGAAACCAAGGTCAGGGGATGATGAAAGTTATTTTAATAGGACAGTTTAACAGGTGAACATGATCCAGAAGGATGTGCATAAAAGTTGAAGTACTGCATAATACATTTTGGAGTTTCACTAGTTTTAGAGCATGTAGCTGGAGTAATTGTGAATTTGTCCATTTAGGGGTTCTAGAATCATTAACATCATATTTTATGCTCTTTTTTCTCAGCCTTGGAAATGTGCTTGTAATTTTAAGTCTTAGCACTTTCTGATTATAAGTAATTGTAGGAGTAATATTCAACCATATTTTTACTTTCTAGCTGAAGCAAAGAACAGCAGCCCTTGCCTCATATTCATTGATGAATTGGATTCCGTCGGTGGGAAGCGCGTAGACTCACCACTGCACCCATATGCCAGACAGACAATCAACCAGCTTCTATCTGAGATGGATGGCTTCAAACAGAATGAAGGAATTGTTGTGTTGGCTGCTACTAACTTCCCAGAATCACTAGATCCGTAAGTGTACTTCTTTTACCTTGTACATTTATTAAAGTTTATATGCATCACAGGTACGTAAAGGAATGTTCACATCAAAACAGTATGAAAGGCAGGGCATGATTGACATAATAATTTTATTGATATTTAAATGAAATCAAAGCATTGAAGATTATGTCAATTTAATGTAGTGTTTATTTTATTTTCCTGATCTCTCAAGCATACCTCATAATAGAACAATTAGTTTCACATATCTCGAGCCCCTTATATTGCCTTCCATGTCTTCTCAATGTGTCACTATTGATATGAATACTCGAAGCCTACAATTTAATAGAATACATGTACAGAGGTATTCCAAACATGGTTTGATTTTGTACATTTTGTCTTGAAATGTAGACATATAATAAAGATTAATTAAGAAAAATTAGTAAGAGACAATTTTATGTGTGACATTTCTCATATTTCAAGAATTATGAATCTACTTCTTCAATTGACAAAGTTGAGTGTAAGTATTAAATTTGGATTATTATACTGAACTGATATCTATGTGTTTAGAGAATTGATTGCTTTTATGCTTCGATTTCAAGATGGATTTTTTTTCCTTCTAAGTACATGAATTATTATTTTAACATCACCTTTTCTGTCTGAATGTTGACATCTAGAGCACTTACAAGACCAGGAAGATTTGACATGAAAGTAGTTGTGCCAAGACCTGATGTCAAAGGTCGTCAGGACATCCTTGACCTGTATTTAGGAAAGGTCAAAGTGTCATCAAGTAAGTTTCTTTTCATTTATTAAAGGGATAAAAATAGGAACTCGCTCAATTTGACTGGATTTGGGGAAAGAAAAAGTTTTGGGTCCAACCCAGTTTTGTGTCTCGCCTAAATTCATGAGACCATATGAATGAATGAATGATGTAACTCCCTGATTAGATTTCGGGATCAGCAGATCAAAGGTCAAAGATTGAAGGGACAAAATGGTAAAATACATGTATGAACGTGTAAGAATAAACCCATTAAGTTTTTTGAGAAGTCACAGACGTTACTAAGGGAATCCTGATCTTTTAATAACTTAAGCATATATCTAACCCATCAATTTGTTTTAATTTGAATTAATTTGTTTTCCATGTTGATACAATTTAGTATTTTGTTAGAAAAATTCCATTTCCCTGTTATTTATTTTACGAGGTAAATATTTTTGTTTGTTCCTTTAATTTGTGCAGAGGTAGATGTGGAAACCATTGCAAGAGGAACAGTTGGTTTTACAGGTAATTATCAAATACATTGTATGATATATTGTTCTTTGATATACTCACAATCTATGGGGGTGTTGTTCAAAAGTTACAATTAATCGCAAGTTGCAGTTGATCGGAATACGTCAATCAAAATCATTGTTTCATGCGCGTCTTGTTAAATGCGCACACCACACGCGAATGAAAATGCGCATTACAATTTGCAAAGTTGCAGTTGATTATGAGCAACACCCCCTATGCCTGATATTATCCTTTTGCAATTGAGTTTATAGATTTTAGATATGTATGAAACTTTATTCCTGGTTTTCTGATAAAGAAGCTTGTCGTATAACTGCAGTTCACCTTCCAATAATCATTATCATTGCGATGTCATAATTTGAATTCTGCTTTTCACTCATTTAAATCTTTATTTGATGTTTGTCAGGTGCTGATCTTCAGAATCTCGTAAACCAGGCAGCATTGGAGGCAGCGAGGAGAGGTAAAGATGCTGTGGATATGAAGGATTTAGAGTTCTCAAAAGACAAGATCATTATGGGTAAGTGAATAAAAATTCTTGAAGTACATCACAGGATCATAGCTCTAGATTTAATGTTGCAAACCGATCCTGTCAGCCTGTCCGAAGATTATTTTTGATAGAAAAATAGATAAATATACAAGAAGAAAGAGATACTATTTTATGTATAGAAAATAAAGCTATTGTGAAACTTATTTTGTTTTCAAATTTTGATAAGTAGTGTAAAGAAAATAAGAATACCTTACATTGAATAAGTATTTGATTTTTCTAATGGAGTACTCTAACATATTCTTTTCAAGTCCACGTTATCACCAAAGTGATGCCATCTGTTTCGTAATATGCATGAGGTGTATTCTCATACGAAATCCAGGCTTTCATTACAAGTAAATGGTTGAGAGTAGGATGGTTATTGTTGTCATGTTTGCTCTCAATTTTGTTCAGCTATTCTGTTATTCACATTTTGATTTTAACCTCATGCCGGAACGATTGGCATCTCGTTACTGTATAGGTCCCTGCATCTGTTTGCTACACACCCTATCTTGTTCTATAATTACTTATTTCAATTTTCATGTTAGTTGAAAATTGGATACAAAGTGAAAGGCGATAAATTTACTTTTCATCAGTTAGTGACCCATGAAGAAAGGTTACCAGTAATTAAAGGGGAACTACACTCAGACATTAAATTGCTATCATTAAATGAAGAAAAATAAGATGAACAAACTGTAAAAATTTGAGCAAAATCGGACAATCCATTCAAAAGTTATGAATTTTCAAAGTTTTGATTTACACCCNAATTGGCATCTTTTTGGTAAGGTTAGACTTTGCAATATCCTTATACTGTTACTTATTTTTATCTTTATGACTGATAGGTCCAGAGAGAAAGAGTGCTCAGATTGATCCACGGAACAGGAAGATAACCGCCTACCATGAAGGAGGACATGCCCTCGTAGCTTTCCTCACCAAAGATGCCAAACCTATCAATAAAGCTACAATCATGCCAAGGGGGCCGACGCTCGGACATGTAAGAAAGCAACATCTTATATATTGCATTTCTATTATGTCTTTGTAGCATAAGGAAGATTCACTTCGGAAATCCACAGACTTAGCCCATTCCATAATTCTGATTATTTTCCCCTAAAACAAATAAATCTTTGTTCTTCCTGCTATTCACTAATAATTGATATGGTATTTGTTAATCTTACTCGCAGGTGTCAGTTAGCCTATTCCTTGAATGTTCATATTTTAGTGATTATGTGTGAATCAGTTTCGAATCTTTGAAAACAATTTTTTATTAGTCAGGCTGTGTCAGGTTGTTATCACACAAAAACAATATAAGAATTTCCATTCAAATAGAATTTATGCTGCCTCCATCTGATCATAAAAACAGTCATCAAATGAAGTGAATTTGTATTTTTTTTTTATTAATCTCTGTTGCAAATTGTAGGTATCCCTTCTCCCTGAGAATGACCAATGGAGTGAGACTAAATCCCAGCTCCTAGCCCAGATGGATGTATGCATGGGTGGGCGTGTAGCAGAGGAGCTCATCTTTGGACCTGATAACATCACAACAGGAGCTTCCAGCGATTTTGAGCAAGCTACAAGGATTGCTAATCTTATGGTCACAAAGTTTGGCATGAGCGAGAAGGTGAGATTTTGACACAATGAAAGAGCAATTGAATGGTACATTGCTCCATTTATACCCAAGTATGAGATCATTACAAAATAACCAACATTATTTATGCTCTGAATGGGTGAAATCACAAAATTCTGTATGGTGTTTTTCACTGGCAGAATGTCACCATTAATATGGTTGAAAAACACTGAAATACATAAGAAATAAAAATACTTTAAATTGCATAAGAAATTGATTCTTTTTCATGGGATATTGTTTGAATCATTTGTATGAGTACCCAGACCAGAGATTAGCATGTTTGGGGCTTCATTCACTGATTTGTGGATTTTTCCTGTATATGACAGATTTTACGCTTTAATTAGCATAATACTTTTGTGAATTTAACATAGTGAGCAAATTTGGAAAGAAAATATTCGCAAGCTTACAGTTTACATCACGGGTTTCGCTTTTGACAATTTTCGGCTTGATTGGGCAATCGCCGGCCGAGATCAGGGGAGGGCCAAATTACCCCCCCCCCCCCCCCCGGCATCAGGCCAGATAGGGTTCAAGGATAAGATGAAACTCATTGTAATTGTTTAGCCAATCATTTTATGACAGAAATAAAAACAATGTGAGGATTTATTTTCTTTTGTCAGGTTGGTGTGATGACATTTCAAGACAAGGATCCTCTGATGTATGGAGACAGTAACAAGCTCAGCCCAGAAACCCAGCTTCTTATTGAGAATGAAATCAGGACGTTACTCAAGGTAGGAGATTATACCCCCTTCAAAGGGGAAAAAAACGGAGTGCCTGTTTGTCCTCAATTGACCAACCTTATAAAGATGGCTTTTATTCTGTACTACTCTGTTTTACTTTACATCTACACTTAATTTATAGATAGGAATGCAGGATGTAAACCATGAGAATTCATATTTGATGACTATTGGTTTTCCTCGCCCTCTACTTGGGTGTTGTTCCAAATTGATTTCAAATCAAATGCAAATTTAGAGGCTTGTTTTCACTGGCGCAACATCTTCGCTTTTGACAAGACTTTTATGAATCAATGGTTTTGATTGGCGTTTGTAGATCAACTACTGCAACTTGCAATAATTGATAGCAACTTTCTAGCCACACCACTTATGTCGTGTTTTCCATGTAAACTCATGAAAATACTGTGGCTTGTAGTATATATTACTTACAATTAATGTGTGTAAGAAATATAGTCTACGTATAGTGTAAATCTAGTTTTATTGTAACATGTCGTATTGATTTTTGGCATGGTTAATCCAATTATTTCAATAAGATGTTTTGTAGACATTCACACTTTGGTCACCTGCTCAGTTCTTGTTCTTTTTTTCAATCACGCACCCTTATACAGGACTCCTATGAGCGAGCCAAGACAATCTTGAGAACCCACAACAAGGAGCATAAACTGCTTGCAGAAGCCCTCCTCCAATATGAAACACTGAATGCAGCAGAGATCACCACGGTGCTCAAGGGTCAGAGGTTGGAGAACAGATGAGATTCATTACCATGGCAACAATGTCAAGGACTTCATTGTAAATGATCATTCTAATCAGGGAAGCGAACTTGTAGAATATGTTGATATGAGAGAGAAATATGGACAATATACAGATTGGTATCCAAGTCTGCTTCATATTATTTTCATATCTATTTTAGAATTATCTTTTATTATCATTGCAAAGACTCCTCAAATTAACTTCTAGGTGTCTGAATATTAATGTGCATTATGTTTATGTGCCTGTATTTGCAAAGGACATTTGAATTGGGAGAACAGTTGAGGGAAATATGTGTTGAAAGTGTGCCTGATTAAGTATGTATTATTGAATGATCCCAAAATGAATACACACATGTTGAAAAGGCGTTGAAATCATTCTTGTTGCACTGGTGTGGCCCACAGACTATGTGTATTGATTTGAATGGAGCACATGCAAATTTTCCTAAACTAGCATACAGATCAGTTACATACATTAACTTTGCTGTTCATTATCTGACCATTTCTGAGTGAAGAATAAATTTGCCACAAATTTTCTTAAGCTATGTTTGAATATAAAACTTTTGTTGTGAATATACTTCATGGTTATGTAATGACTGCCAACCTAAATCCCAAAAAGCAAGGCTGTACGAAATTACATTAGAAGTAGTAATACTCTCGAACATCAATAGTAACCTTGTACAGTAAAAGCACTGACAAAAAGAGAACCTGTTAAGAATAGACAATTTTGAATGAAGGGGTTTGTTGGACAATGTTGCAGAGCCCAATTTTTTTAAATGGTTCCTATCTTGACCATTGCTGTATTTTTTCCTTTTTAGTGATTTTACTAATTCTCTCTTATGACTATGTGATGAACAAAATGATTTGTAAACATTATCTTTTTTTTTACACATAACGCAACATGCAATGTATGTTTTATTCACAGAATAACTGAGTAATGCAAGGATATGACGAAACTCAAAATAAAACAAGCATGTCAGAAGAATTTGCAGAATGAAAATATATTGGTCATTAGAAAAAGAAATCTTTCAGGATATACCCAAACTGCCAATCGTATTTCCAAATTTCTTTCCTCTTTGAACAGGTTCAACGTTTCAATGAGGTCATATATACCAGTTATTTACCAAACTTTCAGGAAAGAATATCATGAGAAAGTACATATAGTAAGAATTTGGTTCAGCTGTATAGTGATTTACATTTAATTTAGATTTTTATCTTGTCAAATATTTTGAAATGTTTGCATGTAATCACCACTTCAGGGTGGCATCTTTTTAGGAACTCATAGCCATTAATTAGATATTGATATAGACTTATCTGATTAACTATTCCATATTTGCAATGTAAACTTGATCATTCTCATTCAAACTTATGAAAGAGACACTATACTTTGATTTCCTGTCTTCAACAGCTTGCAATATTGTTTCCGTATTTCATAATATTTTTTTCTTGGTGTATATAATGGAAATGCTTTGCAAATCATTGTCAATGATGGGTTGTAATCAAGAAAAACACTATTAGAATAAATTTTAGCCAAATCGTAAGAATTCGTATGAGTGGTTAATGATTTCTGATTCAAAGGGGAACCTACCCGTAGAATTATAATGCTTTCAATGAATAGAGAAAAAATTAGATAAACTGAAAATTTTAGCAAAATCAGATTAAGTATGGAAAAGGATATGGATTTTCAAAGTCCCACTGATATGTTCTGATGGAATCCTTGAGCTGGCGACTTTGACAGAATTCTTATGTTATGTATAGCAAATGTCACAATTGCAGAAAAGTCAAAAAAATATTGGTTTTTCATTCTAATAGAACATACCTTAATGAATTCTGCATATATGAATTTTTGTATTAATCTATTTCTAAACAAAATTTATAAAAATACAAAGATTCTGCCAAAGTTAGCATCTAAAGGATCCCCATCAGATGACAGCACTGAAGTGTTGGAAATTCATAACTTTTAAATACACTATCAGATTTTTGCTCCAATTTGAAGTTAGCACACCTTATTTGACTACATCAATCCAAAGCATAATAAGTTTTAAGGGCCTTTCACCTACCCGCCCCGGGGCCCATAAGATGAGTAAAATTTGGGATTCGTGTCATGAATCCATCAGAGCAAAAACTTCTCAGACATCAAAATGAAACAATTGTTGGGTAACACGCATTTTAATGGGATACCAACGAGCTATAATGTGGTGTGAGAATTTCCCATTCATGAAAATTGGCCCCAATTTTAGATGAGCCATGGGATGAATATGTGACAGCACCATGAGGTGAGCTACCTGATTTATTTTTACAAGAAGTAATACATGTACTATATAGATAATCATGGACAATCATACACTATGCTATCTGGATTATGTGCACATTAGATAACTTAATTATCCCGAATGCAGGTTTGATTAAGGTGAATAGACCTTTATGAGGGATAATTTAGTTATTTGGAGTTCAATTAGTCCAGCAGTGGTGCATCAACAGAACATGCATTATTATAGTAAATATGCCCACAGATCTGACATTACAGAACAAAATCAAATGACATAGCATTACATTACAAGCATAAATTATCTAAGCTTGTACATTTCTACTGAGACATAGGCGTGCAGGGTTGTGCCTTAAAACGAAATTCTTACACGACAATGACACAATTTAACACAATAGGAATGTACAAGTGCACTTTTGTTTATTTTCAATATATGCTTGAAGTGTAACAATGTATTGTGTTTGTTATGGGCCTTTTTACTATAATGATTAAATATACGTATTATTGAATTTGTATACTGGACTATATGAACTCCAAATGACTTTATTACCCTCAAACCTGCACTATTGATAATTATACAAAGCATCATACACCATGCTGTATTTATATAATATTGCATTCAATTATTGAGTGTAATACTTAATCATAAACAGATAATCTCACAAGGAAATAGATTACCGGTAAAGTAATATGCATGATGTATTTTATCTGCCCAAAAAACAGGTAAAATGACAATCTGGTTTACATATCAATCCTAATAGAATTAACCCAAAGAAAGTACAAGGATTACATGAGCTGCGTTTAATATTTGTCAATTAATTAACGCTGTACAGCGCGTCTCAGGAAAAGGAAATGAAGATTACCAGTTATTTAACAAGAATAGTTTTGTAAGTTAAATTCAATAGATATAAAGTGTGGTCTGGTTATTTTCATCTGACCCCTCATCCTATAGACAAGTCAGTATTTTGCTGATAAAGTATGGAATACATAAATTTGAAAAATAATAAAGGGATATAAAATAAATAACTTTGAAAGACCAAATTTTTTTTTTACAAATGCTAATACACTGTGCTTTCATTGCAATCTGTATGTTTTTTATTTATTTTTTGTGTCTTGTGTTTTGAGTTGTGTTGTATTTTATGATATTTTTTTTTAATTCCAGGTGTTTGTTTATTTGTGTGAAGACGTGCTAAATGAAACAACATTCCCTCCTTTATATCCTCTTTTGCTTCTAAAGTGGGTACTGAGATCATAGAGGTAGAATCTCTATGATGAGAAATAAGAACTAAAAACGGGCAATTCCAAAGGCATTTTATCTTATTGTTTTTGTTTTCAAAAATCTTAATTGCCAAATAATTGCTACCTAAATATTTGACGTGGTACCTAAACTAAACCATGACTATGGTATAAGCAAATACAGAGCTGGAAAATTCAATTTCTTTTTTTTCTTGGATACACTGTACAGAATTTGAAATGAAGAAGAAGGATTACATTTTCATCAAATTCACGGATATCTTGACAGTATCTCTGGATTTGTAAGTTGCTGTTGAGAATTGAGGATTATTTTGTAATTTGTTCCTCCTTTTGCACTCAAATTGTAGCAGTTTGGTAAGACCGTGGACGAATTACCCAACGTCCATTGAATAATTGTTTTAATAGATTCTTTTTAAAGCAAGAAGTTGTGAACTTTTCTAAAGCACATGCTGGCTTTATTCCATCTCATCGATTATGATGCCTTTCGTAACGTACACATTTGTTCTTTAACTATTCGGGTTTTTTTTTAATGTACAATAGTTATATTTACAGATTGTTTTCAATTTTCCGTGATTGATAAATCTCACCACTAGCCTAGGTAGAAGTTATTTTTGTTAATGCATGTCACTCATTTTCTAGTTTACTCTATGTAGAGTATATCAGGAACTGGATCTACTAGGTGCCATATGCAAAGTCAATTTTCATCCATGCTTGGATGAACATTGACCGTTTATGTCTAGGGTGTCAAACATGTCTTGCGTCAAAATGGACACGAGGCGATCTTGAGCAAGTCATCAGAACAATTATACTCCTATTCATAGAAATTTATATCAACAGTGGGTACATGGTGTTTTTTTTAATATTTTGTAAAATTTTCTTTGAAGTTTTATCAATCTTATTCCGTCATGCGTTGATGAGAATTGATAATCACACACTCTTAAAACGTTGGGCATAGGGAGTATTATCAACCCTGGGCTATAATTCACACAATTATTGCTTAAGATCTGACCAATATAGTGGAATTTTATATTTCGACCATAAAATTCACATATTCTAGCTAATATTTGTGTAAAATGCTTCCATCCGATGGTAAACTTTGTCAATTTAACAATATAATTGGCATATAATATCCATTAGTTTTGCGGACAGCATGTTGCCCAGTATTTTGTATACTTTTACCCCTTTTATCGACCACATTACCTAAATGTATCCTGCCGCGTATTCCGAACGTGAACTCTCTCAAAGACATTTTCAAGCATAGCAGTCAAAGACTACGCAGAAGACCCCTCTTCAGTTAATCGATTCAGTCAAGTATTCAATAAAAATATCGATCAATCGATCAATCAGTCAGTACGTCAATAAGTGTATGAAGCAGGCAACAATCTGTTGAATTACCAATAATCGAGTCAAATGGATAATTTCAATCAGATGTTAAGTCGTCAAGCAAATCAATGATGTAAATGTAAATGCTTCTAAGCCTTTTATTACTTTTACTTTTAATTACATTTCTTATTTCATGGTAATTCACTTTACTTATCTTGTTTTAGGGAAATGGAGGTCAAATAGGAAACATATCGTTGGTATCATTTTAGTGCACAATTTCATAACGAAAGCTGTTCAAACATTTCGATGAAAATTATGAGTAACATTTCGATCAAAAGGATGAACACCATTTTCAATGTCCTGATAACGTGCACGACTATGAGGCATGGGTTTTTTGTAGAGGCGTTCTTAAAACACCTTCCTCATGAAATTCGCCTGAAAACATATCAAGTTGGATCACACGGCTACCAGATAATTGTCCAGGAAAATGTCCTGGAATCACACAAAAAGAGAATATACCCCTCTCGCAAAGAAGCCTAATTTTTAACAGAGGGTGTCTAGCAACTAAATTTGACAAGAGTCTCCTGGCTAGCTTGTGTGTGAAGTTTATCATGATCGAAAAAAAAATGCATTAATATTGTGAGCACATTAGAGGAGACAAGACAAACGATACGAGTATGGTGAATCATGATTATTGTGTACTCAGAAATAATGTTTATGTTTTTGTGCCGCTCTTTCATGTGTGATATCCTGGCAGCTTATTAGTCCTATTCTGAACTAACTGAACTATTTCGGACCAAGTTATTACAGATTTTGACTGTGGATTATGCGCTCATCGCGAAAATTTTCACACGCATAGAGTAGGGTGTTATTTTCAAATAAGATGGTATAGTTTATATTTTCAAAAAAAATCATAATTTCTATTTGTAAATAACTTTCGCTCTATTTTACTTCGTGAAGCTCATGGAAAACTAATTTTGGTGTCAATATTAATCACATAATTCCTCTCAGGAGTATTTAAAAACTTTGTGAGACAATTCATTTTGTCTGTTTTTATTGTTTTATTAAATTCTCATATATTTCCTTTAATAAACGGAATGGTTATATTTGAATGTCCATCGTGTTTGAAGCAAATAATATGTGTTTGACCACCAATTCAGGCGATGCGAAATGAATTGCTGTAAAGTTTATCTTTTTAGATCATTGACGATTCTTGAATTATGCATTGAGAAAAGAACGTGTTAATCTACTGCTCAATACCAATTCTAAAACAAATTCTAAAACAAATTTAGACCTTCGAAAATTTACATCTCCCATTCCACGTGTGCGCATTTTTAAAAAGCGAGCAAGCAAGATAGTTGAGTAATATTCCTGTTAAATAATATTGCCGAATATTACTCATTATACGTTTTACTCCAAAGAAAGAGGGAGCTTTTATTGTTTTTTTTATTTTTATACTCCGATACTCATGCAAATAAGCAAAGTTATTAAGTTATTATGTACATTGTCTCCAATGCTTTTATTGGCTTAGCTAAACAGACTCTCTGCAGGTGTTAAAAAGTGAATACAAATTATCATTTTCGGTAAGATTTTTGCAATCATCCTGCAATTTCAGAAGGGATAAATCAATAATCCTGTCTTTGATTTTCCATTAAAATATATGTTTACATTTCTCTTGAATGATATGTTGCAACCATACTATGGTAATCTCTGCCTCCTCTCAATGGCGGTTAAGTAGAATATGTAAATCCCTTTTACCATACTAGGACGATTTAGTCGACGTAAGCTCTTTTTTTTTTATCTAAGAAGATTTTAAGATTTTAATATTTACGTATTCGTAACTAGTTGAACGTATTAGTAACGTATCTAAAACGACTCATCGGCGTATTCAACGAGTGCTTAGCACATCTCCAGCTTTCATAACTTATTGGTGTTTTCGACATTCAAGTCAGCGTATACGCGACGTATTTGGCGAAAACGCTGGCGGACTACGTCATACGTCGAATACGCTGATTGCATTATAGACACATTTATTACAAGCACATTTATTACAGTCATGTAAGTCGGCAAATTTTAAACATGTCCACAACTTTTGGGCGTATGCGACGTGTGGCTCACCTGGTGTACACCCGATGTTACCATAATGTTACGCAATTATCGACACACGTTCACACGTATTTCTACTTACGAGGAACGTACCACTAACGTTTGTGAACGTGTGTTGACCATTGCGTAACGTCCTTGTAACGAATGTATAAACCATACGTCGGCAAGCGTCGAAAAAAAAAATCATACTCAACTGTTTCCGTCGTACTCACCGTATGATGACGTATGATAGCATTTTGCCAGATACTCTAGAACACCGAGATGCAACAACACGAACAAGTTATGAACATCGGAGATACGCCAAACACTCGTTAAAATACATTGATGAATGGTTTTTAATTACCAACTACCAATTTGCTGTTCATACATTCAACTCGTTATGAGTACGTTATGCACACGTGATAATTTCCTTAAACTTCAAACGAAGTTCGGCACATGATGATGTTTAACGCCAAATTTCAAACGTCGACTAAACATTTTGGTGTGACAGCCCCATGGCATCCTAAAATGCGACTTATCTATCAAGATAATTTTTTAAAGATTTTTCTTTATGTATCTCACAATTTGATGAAATTTATGATCTCATAAATTCCATATTAAACTACAAGAAGAGACCCCCCCCCCTTATTTCAAGGAAGCATATCTTTTGGGGCATGATTTTCCAAACTGCACCGTATCAAATTTAGTTAGTAAAGGTTAGATCACACCTAGCGTTAATGAAATCTGGAAGACGTTCGGTGAACGCAGAATATGGAGAAAAAAAAGGATGATATCTATTTACGGAATCTCCTTCCTTTTGAGGTTATCACCCTTTTCATAATTACATGCACTGTATTCCAGTACCTGCTTCACGATATTCTTAGAAATAAATGTCAAATAAATTCATATTTGCAAACATTTAAGGGAGTCGGAAGTTGGGCAATACGAGCTTCACGGTAAGGTAAGTGCATTCCTTTTCCGTCACTTCCTAGAGTATTATTGATTTGTTTTGAGTAAACATTCCCTGATAGTTCTCAATGGTTCCTCCATATAGAATGAGGTACCATCTAGATAAGTTATTCTCTCGATAGTTCATTGGCTTATATCTCAATTAGAGACTGTATCTTCAAATTCTTGAAGTCAGGAGGATCCTCAATCTATCAGTATTCATATATTTCACTTGATATTAGCCTATTGATTGGAAAGAGCGCACGTGTGCAAAGATTCTAAAAATGTTCAAACTATATTTATTCATATACGGTGCCCCTTTTTGAAGAAAAAAAAACGACGCTAAATATAAAATATAACATGTTCATTTTCTTGATCGATTGCTAAATTGAAGTAATTTGATTTCATTCACTCCCACGTGCTGTGTAAACCGCAGTGAGACTCTGCGAGACGGGGAGCGGGGGACGTCGGCTGCAGAGGTGATGATGGGAATGAGAAAATGTAAAAGATTAGTATATTATCAAAATGTTTAACTTGCATATTATTTGGTTTACAATAATAATAATAATGATAATGCAAAAGCGCCTTGAGCACTGTGTGAAGTGGATTCGCACGCTATATAAATAACATGTATTTTCATTACGACATCTTATTATTAGCAATATTACAAATCTGAATATATTACCAGATAGAGTGGCTTTAGAATGGCAGACGATACACATGAAGAAACTCTCGAAGTTGAAAGACGCGGTGACGTGCAAAACTATTTAGTACAATATACAATGCTTATATGAATACCACATCATGAACAATCTTCAAGTTAAGGGGTGAGGAAGGTAAACACATTTAAGTGCAAAGATGACAAAATAAGTTGAAATGAAGTAAATTTTTTCTAAAAGATGAAGCGACAATGAATATAAAAAGCGGCAAATTTAATTGATAAATACTGATAATATGTATCATGCGAATAAGCACTTTAAAATAAATGTTCACAGAACAACAGATGAGTAGTAAATTTCCATGTCTAAAGCAACAAGATATAGACTATTGTCTTAATCTAAACTTTTACTGTCTTGTTTAAACTCCACCTTTCCGGTAGAAAAGCCATCCGATTTACCGCTGTTGACGGATGAATAATAGATAAACTTTTGAGGGGTAAATAAGAAAAAAAACAAAAACTATCACAGTGGTTTGTCCTGATAAGATGCATCAACTGTTTACTGAGTGAAAGTAGAGCTTTTCATAGAAGTTTACAGTTTAAAATGCGCTTTTCGCTAATTCCAATTTCAATTTCAATTTCAAGGCTCAACGCGATTGCATATTAATTGTCTTATAGCTATTATTAAATCATTAGTACATCTATTGGGCTGATTAATGTTGATTCATCAAAATGATCTACACAAGGTACAACTTAGGACTACAAAACATAAACAATTTAGAATAATGCCCCCGTAAAGAGTACTTAAGCGTATGATAAAATATGCAATCGAATTGAGAACTTCTCTATTTGCTTATTGCTAAAAGAATTAACCATTAGCGTTGCGGTGGCACTGGCCCCCATTTATTCGTTTAATTTTCAATTTATTAGCATTGTAAATAAATGCGAAAGGAATTTCCTGTAGAAATGGAATTTCCGACATCAAACGTCCTTATCTGGTCTAATATGATTATCATGTCGTCACGAAGACAAATAATGGTAGAAGCTGGAGAAAGGTGCTAATTCCTCCACAGTTTTTTTAGTTGTGAACATGCATTTTGACAGAAGTACAAAGGTTTTTTTCCTGTTCGGATGGGCAATAGGGGAGATGGGAGGGGAGAGAAGGGGGGNGTAGGTGAGTTTACCAAAAATTATAGGAGGGGATGGTACACTGCAGCTCGAAATGAATAATGAATATTCTGATTTGTATTTTTAAACCCCTTTTAATCATGGCATAAAACAACGAATGTGTTTAAAAGTATTCTAGTGATTTTCACAATAAAATCGCGATTAATGGCATATCATTGATACAAAAATAATTATTGTGCTAAATATCATGGAGAAATGATAAGACGTATACACTATACTTCCGGACCAAAAACGTCCCTTGTAAATTATTAGACAAGTGTACTGAGACAAATCATGCCCCTGTAATATGTGTGTAATTTTGTTTTAAGGGAAGTTGTGTTTAGAAATGCTAAATAAAAATCATTAGATATAATTTATGTTACCTTTTGAATGTTGTGGGTTGACACATGATTATAGTTGATGACATTTTATACACTTCCAGCGGGTTAACTTAGTCTACAGGGATTTGGTAATCCAGAACCTCCCAGAATTCTGTGTCTCCGTGGAATTTCCCCCAAAAGAATATAAACTGCTTAATTTCTCAAGGGTATTCAGAAACCCTTTTGGCGTTAAACGAAATTGGAATGATGATACAAATTTGAAAGGCCGTTAGAGATAATTGCATAACAAGGCTTACGCAAAAAAGTGATGTACTGGTATATAGATGAGTTTAAAAGGACCAAAATGAAATAATTTTAAAACTTTTCAAGGAAAAAATTGTAGGCACAATAACCAATGCTGTTCAAGAATTGTCCACAAAATATCAAACGTTTTTGAAATATCACCATTAACCATGTATGATCTACAAATAACATTGTTAAAAAAAACCCCTCTTTGTTTCAACCGTATAGCTAATGAATTTAGATCAATTCGACACAATTCAGAACCTCGTTGGATCTAGTCTTATGTATTATCCTGTGCGATGTTTAGCCCTTCATCATCTCACACAAGCCTTTAAATGAAGATCATGGTGTGGTCGCAGAGAATTTAAAGGGGAGATGTGGCTCGAGGTATAGCGGGGTCCACGGAGAATTTTCATTTAATTGAAAACGAAATAAGAGAAACGAAATTGTTGACAGAAACGTGCCACCAGAATTAATGTTCTAAAATGTCTACCTCTTTGAAAAGATTTTGATGAAAGATTTATACCCCGAGTCCATCAGCAGTTAAGTTTTTTGCCCTATGATGTAAACACAATGACGTACATGTACATGTTGGTCTCAGTCGACAATGAACTGTAGCATAAAGTTGTGACGGAAGAGTGTCCAGTAAAACAAATGTTTATCAACAATCTGGCTAGTTTGTGTGTAAAAATCAACACGATCCAATATGATGTGTATGGGTGAACACACATGGAGAAAAAAGTCCCTTTTTGAAAGTAACACGATGTATATACTGAGCAAAAATGAATGAGTACTTCTCTGGAGGTAGGTCGGAAGTGACTTTGTAATGTTGTTAATGAGCAGGCTCTATATGCATTAGTGTGGACATGTCTTACGGTAGAAAATGTATATATATGTATATTTAATGGAAAATACATCTATTAGTGCCTCAGCCTCAGCCAATATTATGGCGTTAAACAAATTACTTTTTTTGAAAAAAAAATATGCACATCCATGCACAAAAATGTTATGACTATCTGGAAATGGGTTTGTACCCGAAATCCATAATTTACATGGTTCTTGGTACATGGTACTCACAACTAATCCCTGTGACTTTTGAAAGGTTACATTTTTCTTGTGCGTGTTCACTCATGCATAAGATATGTGAATATGCTGATTGTATACACCAGCTAGAAACGTAGTTGAATAATATTGCCAGTATTTTACTGGACTTTCCCCTGTCAAAAAAATTATGCAACTTTAAATTACAGGGAATTCTTTTCTTGTAACCAATGTGAAACTGTTTTCCAGTCAATCCTTTAGGTTTTATTTACCTGATGCTAATTATATGTCATGTGTAATATTTCACTAATTAGGTGGAAATTAAAGGAACGTGAATCAGAGAAGGGTGTGGCACACAATACACACATGTACACACTTAAACATCCATAGGCCTACAGCACATCCATCACACACACGAATGCCCATCCTCGCGCCACGCATACTCACACCCACACACTCAGACACCTACTTACACACATCAACACCCAGCAATGCCTAAGCATACACTTACTTACAAAAACAAAAGCTTACACACCATTACAAACACACACACACAACCACACACACACACACACACACACACACACACACACCTACACACACACACGCACTCACACTTGCACACGTACCTGCTTACACACATCAACACCACCAAATACCTACGTATACATGGACTCGCACAAACAAGCTGATACACTGTCACATACGTACCCATTCACACACACCCACACACACACACGTAACATGCTTACACACATCAATGCCAGCCAATGCATACGCATACACTGACTCACAGAAACAAGCTTATACACCATCACACACACACATACCACATACGTGATCATCTGCACGAGCCAACCTTTCCATCCGCATTCAAACACACACACACACACACACACACACACACACACACACACATGTATATTCTCATACTACTATCTAGTCAAATGCACCGAAGGACGTTACGTACCTTATACTTTTTTTAGGAGTTTATCTAAATTTGCATCAATTTTTCAAAGACTTTAGAACCCCCTAAAGGGACAAACAAAAATCACGTTTCTGTTCATGCTATGAATCAAAACCTTGCTCAATGAGTAAAGCAGCTCCAAGGTAGCGTTGTATTCATGTTTGTAGATATCAAAACGTCTAGGGGCATACAATATACAAAATAATACCAGATTGTATAGGAATTGCAATTACAGATAAACTGATCATTTAATTCGAATCGAAGCCAATGATTTACATCCAAGTGAAAGAAGAATAGATATGAAGAGAGAGTTAGTACCAACGATGAACATTGCTTTCAGTCTATACACCACTGACAAAAGGTTAGCCAATTACAGCTTATATCCTACAGCAGTATATACTAAGCTACTGGAGATAAAATATACATGTACATTTTCTCTGCACATTAATATACACCAAAGATATCTATACATACACAAGTTCCCTAAGATTCCAAAAATAAAAATTGTGAACACCTCAAATAAAAATATTCTCCCAAATGAAATATATAGTGAGCTCTTGTGAAGGAGCGTGAATGTTTATTTCTTTATTTATCTAATATTTTAGTATGTACGTGAAATTTATTTTATTTGATTGACTAAAACTTTGCACTGAACGTGTAAGGCACTTTAAGGAGAATAATAACTCGTATCTGATTCTAAGAAGCGTAGAAGCATCTAGCTAGTGTTGACAAGTTAACAATACAATGACCATGATGACAGACAATGAAGATATGACGAGCATTCTAATACCTTATTAGAAATATAATATTTTTCTTTAATTAGAATGAATAGATGGCTTCGATGTATAATTATTTCTACAAATTATGAATATTTATGTACAAATAAAAGAGCAAGAAGTATTTTGATGAATACGAACCTCATTTTGAAGCAAGCACCCAAGAGAAGGGGTTATTTAAGTTTGCCAAAATCTGCAAAATTTATTTTCAGCGGTTCTCCACCATGTCAAAGCAAATTAAATACTCGCCACAAACTTTATATGGGAAAACGGATATTTCACATGGAGGTAGTGCTAGCAAACAGACATGTATAATTAAATTCTGCTTAATGCTACCAGGGTACACTATGCATACCTTGACGAATAAATACATATTCAAATCAATTATTTATTATTTTCGGGATATAATTTTATATTGTTTATATTAACAAAATGAGTACTCAATATTTTGAATAATGCCAACCGTATAATGCCAACTCATATATTCTACCCACTCATGACAATTCTTCCCTCTTTGACATGTTTTAACCAAATTTGGTAATGTATCAAAAATATCTAACAATTATATTTTGATTACTTTACAATGAGAATCTTGTAATAAATTTTACTCTCGTATATGAAGATTAGGTTTATTCACTTTTCATCGATATTTCCCAAAAGTATACAATTAGTGATAAAGTGAGAAACTACACGGTGATTTTTCACTTCGGATTATATCGTAATTCATTTTGTCAAGTTTGCCTCAGACTGGAGAATACCTGTAATTACTTGATTAGATTAATCATAATTTTTCAGCTTTGGAATCTCACAGAATAGTACAACCTCACCGTGTATTCTCAAAGGGGTTGTGACAAACGATTCTCAATTTGTTCTTCAGTCAATATTTTCGTTTAGAAATGTATTGAATTTAGAATGGTTATATCAACAAAAAAGAGTTATTTTTTTGACCAGAGGACATTTACAGATGATCCTTATATTTCTTAATTCTGTTTGGTGAAATTATATGAACTAAAGCAAACGACAAACCTCTCCATGAAACAAATATTTGAATAAAAGGGTATATAAAGTTTTTATAACATTTCTATTCATTCTATTTGGTACATTTAGCTACATTCGTTAAAATGTGTGCTTTCGAAGGAATCAAGAAACAAATATAAAATGGTTTCCTGTTTTAAATGGAAAAGATTGTCTTGCATTGAATTACAATTCCTTATTAAATTTGATGGATGATGAAACATTAAACTATGCAATAAATAAGAATGAAATGATAAACAATGGAAACTCACACCCCACATAAATTACATACATTACAGTTAAATGTGGCGAGTGCAATTGTTTATTTTAACAATAAGACTATTGTTGCCAGGATTCAATATCTCTTAACACTAACATTGTGTACAATGTACAAGATAAGAATGCAAGCATGAACATTTTAATGAATTTAAAATGTTTTGGGTGAACTTGTATTGGTGTAAATACAATTGAATCAAATTGACTTCATTTCATATATTATTATACTTGGTATGTAAAATTCTGTTGGAAATACGTTACTATTTGTGTAATTTTTGTGTGTGAGAGAGTATCTCAAATACAAGAAAAGATATGAATAATGTGTCTATTCAATCAAGGATGCAGTATCAATTTTATAATCACCTTACAATCTCACTCCACTATTTGTTTAATCACCAAGTCTGTTGGGCCATGAAAAATGCAGTTAACGTCATCCCTCGCGATAAGTACCATACATTTATACATTGTAGAATTAAATACACATGACTATTAAACCTTATATCAAATGCAGATCGAAAGTTTATTATTATTATATACACACAAAAGTACCCCATAAGTGAAATCCAACGGAAAGTATCACATAAGATTTAATACAACTCGCAATATCTGCAATAATTTATTGTCATCCTTATATTATTCTTTTTTTTTTATTGTCATCAAATTCAGTAAATTCATCTCATTTATGAACTAAAGCTGAGACACGGATGATATGCAACTGAATCTTGATATGTCATTAAACGTGTAAGGTATTGTATCAAATATGAATATGCTTGCATCTGAATTACTTTCATTTCAAGAATTAAAAGGAGCTTATACTCAATAAAATTAAGATAATACAGCAAGAAGTGGCTAAGTACGTAAACTATTACTTGAGGGACATGTTATACAATGGCAGTTCTAATCAGTTTTGTCTGCTTAATCTTACCAAGATGCAAAGGAACTCGATCAATTATCATTCTTAATTGATATATGACTGCGTACTCAAATAATTTACATAATAAAATATGTACATTTAGTACATTATACATGTCTCTACCAAATGGAAACATCGCATATTATTACATGATAACAATAAATGATGCAACATATGAATTTGTACATGAATAAATAACTCCCTTTAAAACAAACAGTAGGATGTCTACTGCGTTTGACAAAATCTGTGCGTGTGAAGTTCCTCAAGCTGTCATAGCGCAGAAAAAATTAATGGATTAATGAATCCAATTTACGATGATACTAACTAGATAAAGTCCTAATGGTGCAGATTGCATGCTCGCTACTAAACGAAAGCTAATACACACCATTGCTACATGCAGCTGGCCTTTCGATATTTTCTATTTCCACGTAGCTTTTATAACAAAATTATGATTAGATCATTCCAACTCCCTTCTCTCTTTTTAGTGCAATAAAAATGCATTCAAACCCCGTAGCATATTCCAATAATCTGGCTACGAGTGATAGCGTAATAGAAGTTGTCAGTGATACATGAGCAGAAAATAAAATGGATACAATCGAACGACTTTTGGACTAGAATCTGAACGGAGATAAATATAATGTTTGTATTTTTCTTGAAAGACAACCGAAACCACTCAAGAAAAATAAAAGTATTGCACCCATCCTGGTGCAAAATATTTGTTTGTTTGTATAAGCTTCCCATCCTCTGTGTTTGAACGATGTTAGGGTGTTTCCACGTTGTTTTCTCGGATGAATCTTTATAGAATGATAGAACTGATCCAAATGAAAATGTGTCAAAGATGATGGTTGCCATGGTAACTATAAGTAGTTTTCTAGCTCTGCCATTTCCGCTTCCTCGATCAACTGCGGAAATAGAAAATACAAAAAGAGAGACAAAAACACCATGAAAAGTGGGAAGTTTCGAAAACTATTAGCGATGCGGTTTCTTAGGAAGAAAATATAAATGTAAACTAGATTGACATATTGATGATGCACAGACATTCTGATGTAGTATAGAATGCAGCACATAGAAAGTATCAGTTTGTAATATTACACGACCAATCTTTGAAATTGGCAAATCTGAGCCAGCCCCTATTAAAAGCCAATCTGAAGACTGTTTGTGTCATTGAAAATGATGACTTCTTGGAAGAAGCATTCTCCATCTCATTGACCATGTTGAGAGATCTAAGATGATAAACCCACACACGTCACGACCGGCTTAAGATCTGATTTGCGAAATATATCATAGTAACGTTCAATATGGCCATTTTGAAAAATAAAATCTGTCGGGTTCTTGTTATGAAAACTTTTATAAACACTAATCACATTATCTAAATACATCAATCAGATTTACACCGGATATACACTCTAAAAACAAACTAATCAAATTTGATTAGAATCTAATCAAATTTGATTAGGAAAACAATACAAACGGGGACACCTGGAAATCTAATAAAAATGATTAGAAAAATCTAATCATTTTTTTTTATGTGGAAATCTTATTATACTTACGAATAGGAAATCTAATCAAAATGATTAGATTCAATTAAAAAAATTATTACAAGTCATATGTGATTATAAATCCATTTCAGAATGATTAGTTTCTATTCATAATAATATCATAAGACGATCTAATAAAAAAGATGATTAGGTTGTTTTAGAGTGTAGGGACGAATTGTTGACAAATCATTGACAAACTTGAGACTGGTCTGACTTCTCTATATGACTCGGAGTCCGATTCGATGTTCCGTCCAACGATAAAGCCTATATTATTCCATCCCCACTTCATTTTTAACTCGAGTATAAAAAAAACCTGAATAATATGCGTTCAAATGCACTAGAGAGATATTGTTTTACTTTCTTCTATAGAATCTGGTCGTGAGCGAGTCGTAACGTGCACTCTAAATTAAGTTCGATATCCAAGACTATAAGACTTGTTTTAACTCCGATGCATTGGTCTCTACCCACAGTCTTTCAGAGAATGTAGGTAGGAACCACACTTTCGGACTTAAATGGGCGATTCTGAACACTACAGGTGATTATACTGAAATTATTGCAAAGCCGTAAATGTTGACGTCATGGGCTTAAAGAGCAAATTTTCATCTGGTCCAGTTGCGATCGTCTTGGAAATATCGGAGGATCACTTCATAATTGTAGGGTAAACCTTATTTCAAATAAATTTTGTAAATGTATCTGATCTCATATCGTGGAGCAAGAAATTGTAAGTGTAAACGGGGTATCAATCATTTATCGGTCTATAAAAATGAACCCTCCCTTTGATAGGGGTGATCCCACTTGATTTAGTGTCAAGCTAATAGAGCAGTCACACCAACAGACTGATCCCACTCGGATCTAAAATCGCATCAACAAAATTGTAATAATTAATGTCTTATTTCATTTGAATTTCATGTCTGAAGGTATTTTTTTCTCAATGCAATTGTACAAACTCATTGATTGAACAAAACATTAATTTATGGTTCATAGCTCGACTTTAAGATAATTCAGTTTGGCAAAAGGGATGGATTAGCCTGTATGTGTGACTGCCTCTCAAGAGAGCTAAAATCATTATGCATCCATGACACAACGACATCGCTCTAATTCACAAATTATCGTTTAGGGATCAGAAAGTATCATTCTGCATAATCCGTAGAACAGGGATGCATACGGCGCACTTTCTGACGAATGCCCTTTTACGGTACTTGACAGGCGATACAACTTTATTTCATTCGCAGTCACTAAGTATTAATGTAGCAGAGTGTCTACAATTTCAATGAAAAAAAATAAGACCATGTGTTGGATTCATTGTTTTTAAGTTGAAGAAATGAAACTTGGGAAGTGCATAATTCTATTTTGCCTTCAAGCTGTGATAACATTTTATTCTGAAGCAAACGCAATCATAATTCCCAAAGACACAATTTGATGCTTATTTCCTCACACATTAATCATGTGACGAACCAAATTTGATTTCATATCATACAACGTAATTTTTTACCGCAACTTTTACGCGTTCACCCTTCGGCATTTCATTTCAAGATTTGGTATTAGACAGGATCGTTTGTCATGCAATTGAAATGTTAATCAAACAAACCATTAAACCCGACTTGTTTAGGCCTACTTGATGCTTCAATCAACGGATAGTAAAGGCAGATTGGGGGAGCAATGATTAAAAATCATATCAACCTTCCTTATCAACTGTAAAAGAAGAGTCTATTAAAAATAATTTTTTTTTTCAACAGGAGTAGAAAAATTAAATTAATTAAAAATCCTTTTTTATTTTGTATTTGTTGTGTTATCTTTTATGACGGAAATAAAACAAAACAAAACAAAAACAAAAGAACAAACAAGTTTAAAGAAAATCGGACAAGTAATAAGAAAATTATCAACTTGTAAAAAATTTGAAAAACTGGGCAAATAAGTGACGATTTCAGACATATTGCCATTTTGATGACGTCATTGATCCACAACTAATCAATAATTTTGTGTTTATATTTATGTTGCAAAATACATCATTTTTACAGAAAAATGCAAAATTTGTATCAATGTAAGCATGTAAATAAGGGATCTGCATTATCTATCATGAATATCCTATATTGAAATCGTGGGGGAATCATATTTTTGGGAGAAAAGCGACACTGATATTAATATAATAAATGGCCAATTGTGTACCTATGACGTCATCACTTGCCAATTTGTTTAATTTTTTTAAACATTCATAACTTTCATATTAGATGTCCGATCTTTTTCAAACTGTCTTTGTTTTGTTCATCTGATTTTTCTTCTCCTGTTAAATAGATATCAATTTTGGGTAGACTCTTCTTTTAAAAACATTGGCTAAATAAAAATGGTTATTGCACCCTTGAGTGATGAATTAAAACAGATTGATAGAAAAAAAATAGAGGAATTAATGAACGAAATCATCAAGAAAATTATTAATATTGATGATTAATGTTTCCATCTTGGCCAAAAATAGTTATTTGTTTTTATGGTGAAATGAGAACTATCCGCAGAACAAAAAAAAGGTTGATATTGTCGATACCCTTCTTGCAGTATATAGGGATGACTCAAACACTACGCCATTTGGAAAAGGTCGAGAATTCTAACCAAAAGTATTTTTATATCTCCATTTTATTGTAGATTGTTTGGAGATGTACAAATCAGATGCCTACAATTGACCTACACTGATAATACGTCTTGTCGTATTGCCTTTTCTTAGGACAGTATTAAAGTACACAAGACAAGTCAAGTCTTTATTGGTTATTTCTGTCGTAATTCTTGATCAGTGCTGATAGTGATTGCGGAAAACATCGAAAACAAGTTCACAAGATGAGAAGAACGAGTATTAAGGCAATACAGCTGCATTGCAAGGTTTCACGTTTTCTTGGACACGATGTGTGATTTTTTTGGTCATCTTCATTTGGTTGTTACCCCCCAGAAAGCAAATATTGATACCTAGCCTCTCTTGCTTAAGAAAGTTTAATGATTTTGTGTCTAATTTGTTATGGTCACAGCAGATAAGTAAAGCATGAATATAATTTGGAAATTTGTAAACCAGTCTTGGTCTGATATAGCCATACCCGACTGGGCAAAAATATTTCAGACCTTAGATACCAAGTTGAACTACTATTACTTTTTTATTTGCTAAATTTATCTTATCATCAGTTAGTATTTATTAATTTTGGATGGTTTTCTATTGTTTCATTAAGTCTAAAGACCACTTTGGTCACCCTCATTTCCGCTTTTATGATTTATTTTGGTCGACATATTACTTAGTCTAATTCCCATTTTGTCTAGTATCCATGTGTGTGAAGGCTTGGTCACACTTTTGGGTCTATTCTAGGAAACGTACTCACATCGTACATGGAAGATTCATTAGGCTAATATTAGCCCGACGTTAACATTTTGCATAAATGAGCTCGATCGACTTTCTTACGTAGGAATAAGGCATAAATCCAAATATGTGACTGACAATAGGTTTTACTATAATTTAGATGAGAAGACGGTGAATCTAGTTTGGAGTTCTGTAGGTTTGTAATGTCCTTCCGGGCAATACCCTACTTATTTCGACTAATATTCATTTTCATGACAAATTGGCTTGTGCTCCATTTCTTGAAAATGACGTACATATCTCATTCACAATATATCATAGACTTACTTCACTCCTGGGGATAATGATTGAGCTCTTAATTGTGACTACAAGCTGAGTCATTTATTTGCCTTACATGCATAAAAGAGGAAAAAGTACTTTCATTGAAAATGTAGAAAACTTATTAAAAATCTTACGAGGTTTCCTCTTGTAAGAAGTAAAATTAAACAGTTGTAAAACATACAATTAAAGTAAATCAATATGTTGGCTTACGAATTTTATTTGAGTCTAATTCATAACCATATATCTTCTCACCCTCAATATGTTTCTCCTCCAAGGGAAAGGTAAGCTTTCCAAAAGCTCCTCCAGACTTCGGGAATCTGCTGAGTTCCTTTGATTGCTGTCCACAACATCATCATATATATCTCCAATCTCCGCTGATTGCTGAAAAAAAAGAGAATAAAAAGGGATTTGTTAATTGACTCTCCAAGACTGAGCAAAATTAATTCATGTAAATGGCATACATTTGAATAATCAATGTACACAGAAATGAGTTGGATGAAGATTTATAGTAACCATGCTGAAATTCACACTTCTTTCAATAATGGAATTCTGCAGGAAAAGCATTTCGAAATCATATTGATCTTGCAAATAACCATGAGATAAATTTGTTTATCCTATGTAAGTTTACAAATTCAAAACATCCTGATGCTAATGTCAAAGCGAATATATGCATAGATAATGAACATTCTAGTTAATATACGAACACCTAGAATAAATGTTAGCAGAATTCTGTTAGTTAACATGATAAGATACATCCAAGCAAAGCTTACAATCTATACACAGTTTAGGTTTGGATGCTCCAAGGCTTGTTTGTTTATTTGTTTTATTTCCGTCATAAAAGATAACACAACAAATACAAAATAAAAAGGAAAATATATACACAACATACAAAAGGGCCGAAAACTAAATGGTCAATTAGTAGCTTGTTTCTTTAAGACGGACTCACATCATAGCATTTATAGCCAATATTGCCAAGCATTGATGGCGCTCCATGAACGCAGAAATGCAAAAGGTCGACGCTCAGCTGACGCTAACGCAAGCAAACTCATTCAACGTCGGTCAAGCATATTTCTACGTTCAGTATGTGTCATGAGCTCTTATCAAATGTTGACTATAAATGCCAATGTGGGAGTCAACCTTCAGATGGGCATGGCTCATCCCGATTATAAACACCAAAGATTGCTTATCAAGCCTATGGCTGTAAGCAGGGCAGCTGAAATCGGTTAGCACAGATGTTCTTATGGAACTAAGCTAAATGAATTTACCACTTAACAAATACAACATTCTGGCAAATCCATAATATTATCATACTCGTGAAAATGGAATGAGATTCAAGGACAAGGTCATCGTTTAGCTGGAAAGCTACATCGTAGCTGAGCGATGGGAAGGTGGCCGAGAAACTAAATGTATTTTGGTATACAGTATTCAATACAGCGGGCAATACAGTACAGCTGGAACGACAGCATGTTCTTACAAACCCCAGTTTGCCATTAAGTGATCAATCCTCTAAACGTATTCTTATTCTTTCTCAAATCCTGTTCACTCTCGACGATACAACCCTATTAATAATGCAAAAAAACACAATCTTTTAATCCTTAAAGCACAATTATCATCTTTTTACTGCCAAATAGGAAAATCGTTCAAAGATTCCTTGAGATTGATGAAACTAAACAAATTAGTAATAAACAGATAGTTAAACTAACACTGAAAATATTCCTATATTTTATTTCTTAATCAATAAATAATACTTGCATGTCACAAACACAAACGACGAAACATATGTCCGCGCGACATACACACATACACACACACACACACACACACACATCGGAACGCTGTCACTAGCAATACACACACACTAAACATTTCAACATCAATCCAAATCTGCCACACCACACATGCTGTGTTCATATCTTCAATAGATAGAGCTAAATTACTTCTAACACAATTAAGTCTCTTACGCACATTAAAAAACAAAAACAAAAACTCACACACGCATACACATACACAACACTTTAAACACCACTCAAAACCTGCATGCTAAACTGATAGATAGTGCTAAGTTATTTCTGAAACAATTAACACTCACATACACACACATACATACATTCATCAGATGCATCACACCATAAAAAACACACACACCCACACCCACAAACACACACAGCAATCCAAACCTGCCACACAACACTGGCTGTGTTCATATCTTCAATAGATAGAGCTAAATTATTTCTAACACAATTAACTCTCTCACACACGTAAACACCTACACATACACAAATCAGAAGGCTCACAGAGTAAAATACACACGCACACACACACACACACACACACACACACAACACTTGCTGTTTTCATATCTTCAACAGATAGAGCTTAATTATTTCTGACACAATTAACTCTCTCACACACGTAAACACCTACACATACACAAATCAGAAGACTCACAGAGTAAAATACACACGCACACACACACACAACACTTGCTGTGTTCATATCTTCAACAGATAGGGCTAAATTATTCTGACACAATTAACACTCACACTCTTGTTCACTCACACGCACACACCCACATACACACAAACAATGAATATGAGTAGATTGCTTAAACTGATACAGATTATAAGATGGAGACGGGGATTCCCCGAATGTTCACCGGGGAAAGTATGATCGAGTTATAAGATTCTAAAATCTTCTATTTTTCTATTCTTATCAGTAAATACTTGTTTTCATACTTTTCCACCATAATGTCTTTTTTCGTTTACAAACTTTGTAATTTTATCTAGTTTATAAACAAAACGGTAGCACAATCCCAAATGACCTATTCTCATAACATGGCATGGCTGAATATTTGAAATGAATCACACTCAATTACATTTTATCGACTATTTATAATGACCCAAGATCGATATGAAATTATGTATGTAATCTTAGTGGAAATGAGAACACATTACTCATTATATAAATTAGTAAACATCTGGGCATCATGGTTAAGTAAATTGGTGCCACATTCGTTTTAATTCCATGTTTCATAATTACATTCTTTGCTTCGATGAGAAATATCAACATTTGAGCTCCATGCATTTGTCAATTTTATTTTCTCGTGACGTAGAGACACATTAATCCAGATTAAATCTAAATCTATAACAATAATTTGATAACCTGTAAAATGTTCTTACACATGACGAGCTCTCATTTAATACTCTAGTTATCGGTTAGTACTGTCAACTGTTACAGATTTTGCTTTGAAATATGATGGTGTGTGGGTGTTAATGTGTGATGATTTGTTGTGCGCGGGTGTAGAGTGGGTGATGCATAACTTAAGCGTGTGTGTTACGTGTATATTGTTACACAATTAAACATATCTATTTATATGTAATTCCACTGTTTACAAATATGATTTCCCAAATTTTAAAAATCACCAAACGAGGTTGTTGCGCAGCTCGGGAAAATGTATTAGACCAAGGTATTCTTATACGTTTAATTTGATCTTGCCGATGTAATTATCCACTCAATACTTGGCTTCTGTTAAAAAAATATACATCAAATTAAAACTAAATGAATGTTCAATTTTTTTGTTGACGTTACCAATCAAGATCATGAAAATAAATATTTAATTAAGCAAATATATGCTCTTTTGTGCTTCTCTGAGATCATCATATCATAACTTAACTTGCTTTGAATATTATTGATTATATTGCATGAATTTCGAACTCATAATCTGATCCCAAATCTTTATTACCATGGGTTAAAATACAACCAAAGGCAACAGATTGTCATCATCCAACTTGAAAGTTTACTGCATCTATAATATAGCACATATTTAATCATAAATGTTGGGATGTTATAATTTGATCGTCTTGTGATATCAAGAAAATCTTTCTTCAATTTAGTTCATTATGATTTGAATTCCAAAAGCATATTAAAACCGCATAATTTTCTCTTCCAATTTGATGTATTGACCTTCAAAGCATCGCTTTCTCATCATGACGCATTGTGATGAATGTTCGTATTTTGGCAACATTCTCAACAAAAAAATCCATGAGAAATAAATTAGCCTAAAATGTTCAGTCTAATTATCCAAATTAGAGGCAAAGAGTGATATATAACTTTTGTATTGGCCATGAGGTTATACGTACGTCTGGAAGGCGAACGAATAGAAACGATTGTCCATCTACACTAATGGATATTATCAAAGACTTTATATTTTGTTTCCTTCATTTTCTGTTCAAACCTCTTCAATCAGCTAAAACAATATTTTGTCAAGACGACGAGCGTATTCTCCCCACCCAACCAAAAGAGAATAGACCAATCCCCAGACGCTTCAAGTCATGAACGACAGGCAAGGCAGACAATGCTAACAATGTACATTAATGTTATGGAGAAAGACATTATGATGAACATGCAATGCAGAAGGGTATAAAAGATACATGTAACTCAATAGAAAAATGAGGAAAATGTGAGCTTTCATGTACTGTATGAATGGAAACCTGATAGACGTTATCAGTGTTCTATTTTGCATATTGGAGCGTGATTTTAAGGCAAATTATTCCTTAACTATTTTGACCATTATCTGTATCTTTATCTATATGCTATTCAAATTATCACAATTATGTTGAATGTGGGGTGGAAATACCCCATCAAAATCTGAGTTAAAAATTGCGTTAATATCTAACATGTGCACAGTGTATAAGTGTAGATTAGATTTATTTTACGGTCCTATGATATAGGTGCTGTCACCTATTTTGTCCAGATTTTGTCCAGTATGCTCAAAGTATCAAAGATTTCTCTAAAACGTCGGCATACGTTGAACGTTCTTTTTTTTTTAATTGCGAGGAAATCAAGGGTGTAAGCATCGGGCAATTATGACGAGTATATACAACACGATATAAACTATTTTAGAAATTGAAATTAAAATTGCGTTCGACTTAACTTTTCGAAAATGGTTTATATCGTGTAATACATACCGTACAAAGTTTTGTTTAAGTTGCAATGTTGCAATTTGCACATTGTTACAAAGTTATACGCGGTTTGAACAGATTTTGATCACAGAAAAGGGAAATAAAAGGCTGAAGTAGAGGGTACACTGCTAGCTCTGCAGAATGTGAGCGTGACAGAGTAGCCAGAGTATGCCTAACCTTCTGTAACAGAATGATAAAACCTTGGTGAATGATTTGGCTCTTGCGTGTGCTAGAAATTGGAAAATGGGTGTGTGATGGCACGAAATGATAATATAGGTGCACTACTGCACCTTTTTCGTAAAAGTTTAAAGCACCTTTTTCCTCACTTTTCAATATTTTACAAAATATCAAGAAAAACACAACCGCGGCGGCTGTGGGGATCGAACCAACGACGTTTATGAAAAGGTTATGTGTACTGATATTTCGTAATGCCGAATCAACGTCATGTGATAATGGTTGCAAAGGAATGATTTTGTCATTTAGAACCATATATTTTTGTAAAATGCATCACGAATTGCCAAAATAAACGGCTAATGAACTTTAAATGAATATGTACCATGTATGTAGGTAGGAATGATACAATGAACTATTTCCATCTCATATATATATATATATATATATACATTTTAATCATTTCGTTGTTAAAAGCTTTCATGTCTGTAGGTCTATGTAGTTTGTATTAGGGAGAAAAAGAGGTTAATGCTGATTAAACATCGTCTCTTCCACCTGCCTCCGGAAGGAATGTATTGTGATAATACATGTCAAGAAGTATTCCTATTAACGAGCCTACTGCCGATTCTTTTCCAAAGTGACATTTATTATCATTGAAAACATACTGATGTGCAGCATTACACTCTAACAAACTGACGGAGCAGAAAATATTCACATGGATCATCCTGCATTTAGGTGTAAAACGATAATCATGAACAGTCCACAAGGTTGACAAAATTCATCCCCCAGAATCCTTGCTCTATATTATGTAACTGTTATGAATTTATGAAGAAGTAATTGTTAGGAATAATAAAAGTGTAAATGTATAGCACTGGCGAAAAGATTCTCGTTTAGTTTTGTTATCATTTTTTAAGCAACTTGACATATCTCGGAATTAGTACACCCAGGTCGCAAACAAAAAATTAGAGAGCACATCATTTGAAACCTTGAGTTATCTTTGTTGCCAAGTGAACAAGCTTTTTTTTGCATTAATGCAATTTATGAGTGTTTTACGACGAATATTTGTCAATTGGTAAATTAAATCAAATCTCGTAAACGTCAGTAACCTAGTGATAAAGTGATTTTTATATCAAAAGGAAAATTGAGAAAAAATTACAACGAGAAGAGTTGATCAAGGAACATCTAAGGCTGATGTATTCTATTCCATCTAAATAGCATCCATGTAGAGTCTTTACTGGTTTATAGTCAACAATATGCAGCAATTAGAAATTTGAATATTCTTCTTCTTCATTTTCTGTTACTTCTCCTTCTTCTTCTTCTTCTTCTTCTTCTTCTTCTTCTTCTTCTCCTTCTCCTTCTTCTTCTTTTCCTTATTCTTTCAGGTATACACTTTCAAAAAACGAAAGATTTATTGCTGATTTTATGTATTTTTGTTGTATTTTATATGATAAAGTAAAATGTGTCTGCAAATCAATAAAAAGATAGATAAACAAATGAATATATCAAATAGATGAATAGATGTACATGAATATAGGTTTTACTAGCACATTTCCTACTGTTCTTGAGCAACATTACGATTTGATAATTCATTATCACCGAAATCACGCACGCATCCTTTGCATTCTGCGCAAAATCAAATGCATAGAATGTAAAATGTTTTGAAAATAGATTAAAACTAACTGGGGAAAACGAATGAATAAACAACCGCGGAGCTTCAAACAAACGTCTTTGTACTGGAATTTTTGCGCTTGAATATATACCTTATTTCATAATATGCATGATATAAAAAAATGGTTTAACCGATTAAAATGTTTTTATCTTTCTCAAACTAATTTCTAACTAATCTGTAACGATTGGCAAATTTAGATGAGATAAACAAACCTATGGTTACAATCCCTTCTCACGCTAAAGTCATATGAATACTTGTGAATAAAGCTGATATCCTGTAGTCTTACAATGCTCATAGGGGCAGTAAAGCCCTCCTCCCAAGACGAGCATCAAAGTATTATCCTTTCATTCAGATGGGATATCTTTTCTTCCTTCCGTCCGGTCAGGGGTAAGAAGGGCAAACGTACTATCAGCAAATCGCCTCGACGTACCGATGCATCTACATCTCCATTCATTATTAATGCACTGTCCCCATTGCCCAACTTTCTAGCATATTTTCATCTCGTCATTTAGGCTTGAACTGCCACTCCTTATTTGTTTAAATTGGTGCGGTGAGTATGAACTGGCAAGACGACCTTTTGATTGCACCTAACCCATCTACATGAGAAAGTACCATGGTGAAACGAATCGACGGGTGGAAGTGGGAATAGCGCCCAAGAAGCAACCTATTTCACCGGCTCCATATATTCCACCCAATTGCAGTGTCAAGAATATCGACGTTTGAACAACTTCTTTCATCCATTCAAACAATTAAATAATCAATCATTGCTTAAAGGCACTTTCGAACATTGATATGGCATACGCAAGTAGCAATAAAAAATGTCTATTCACATTACGTTAACCAATGAAAACAATCACTTAGGAAATGGTTGTATCTATAGAAATTAGATTTCGGCACTTTCGAAATTGCTAATAAATGTGTTTCAAATATCACATGCTCTCCAGGTAAAATTGTCTAATGAAAACCTCAAGGAAAACATATATTAAAAAAAAAAAGTAGATATATTGTTCGTATTTTAGCAAACATCTACGTACACCCCTTGGTAATATAGTTATTAAAACAGAACTCAGTACAGGTCGCTCTTTTTTCGAGGAGTGGTGAAAAAATAGCACGGAATTGGGATGAATGAACGAATACGAAAAAATGGAGTGAATGGGAAAACTGAGTTTGAATATGTTTTTATATGTTTTTTTTTGTCATTTCTTTACGTTTACCCATAGGTTGAAAGGCCTGTCCCAATACAGGGTCAAGAGATCCACCCGTTTGTACGGTATTTCATTTTTAACTTTTTTCCTGAATCAATTTTCTTAGCGATGTCGTCATACATTTTTGGTGGGAGAACAGTTACACGTTATAATATAACTATTAAAATTGAGATGCAAATATATGATGGTAAGTTTTCTATTCGATATTGCCTATCCCTGAAGCAATAATGGTTTGCCCTATGTACCATTGTATCATTTCTATTGTAAAGACCGAATTACCTATTGGTCAAGTATTTGTCGTAAAATGTATAAGTTAAATTAAATGTCTTGTCGAAGAATTAACGTAATAAAATGTATTTTTCAAAGTGATAAATAAAGAAAGAATAACATGAAAAAATAAGGGAAAGTTCTACGCAATCAGATGGGAACAAAAGATATTAATTATTCGAAATTCAAAACTTGAAAACAAAAACAGGAAAAAAGGACATGCTTCATAACTATACACATCTCTCCATGTCTATAGAACCAAATTGAATACATGAGTTTTTTAAGTAGTTAACATGCATTTATGTGTTCATGAATATCATTCAGATTATGCCGTTAGTTCAAATAAAAACGTAATGAAAACAATAACCATAGCACATAAAAAGCCTTACAACAATGAAAAGCAGAATCGATGAAAACGCAGCTAATATCTTATATGAAATAAAAGGTAAAGAAAAAGTACAATGCTTTTATAGGATGACCATAAAATAAATTACATGGTTCATCAGCTGTGCAGGAGTCAGTGGCCAATTGCATGAAATGGTCTTAGATATCCTCCTCTTGCTAAGACGTCTTCACTTTTTGTGACATTCTCTTAATACAGACACAAATGTGGTCAAGTGATACACTCATTTTTTTTTCATATAACTGCTAGCTATAGGTAGTTGTTTAACATTGCCTGTAATTTTTCTTACTGGACATCTCCCGCTAAAAAGTTGGGCTACTTTAATTTAGGGGTAAAATCTTATTGTGGTATTCAATATCCATTGAAATGACTGGGTATTAACAGAGAATGACAAAAGGCGGACTCAAAATCTTTAATTCCTTTTCTCGTATTTTGGTTTAGAAAACTAGAATTGACAATCTAGGTAAATATGGGTAAATGGCGCTATAATGACATAGAAACAAATAGTACTTTTTTAATCGATGAATATAACAATGAATATATAGATAATTCATGATTTATTAATATACTTTGCCATCATACCGTCGTGCAATTTTGTTTGATTTTACTCAGATCGTCAATTCTACTTGTTGAGTGTATGCCCCCTTTATCTTGATCAGTTCAAGTCAAGCCTTAAGCAACGCTCTACTGATCTTACTTTAATGCAATTCTTCCCGTGGGAGGGGTGTAGATTGAATCTAGATACACCATTATCTGTCACCAGACTCTTTCGATTGCCCATTAACAACACTGATACGTAATGTCTCTTGTAGGGAAGGATCGACAGAAATATCTTCTCTCCCATAAAGAAACCCAACACAACAGATTTCAACAGATTTTAAAAAGTGTTTAAGGATTCTTAACAAACTGATTTTTTTTTCCTGGTCACCCATCACCATTGTATCATATTGTAAAAGCACTTATCAATTTCCTGCCTATCTTTTCATGATGTATCAATAATGAAGTGCTAATGACACTACCCACCATTTTATATCTATGGTGCCTGACACAAAAAGTTTCTCAGCGCTATATGTGCTTTATTACCCAACCTTTGGCAATAGCATTCGAGAAATTTATTCTCTCCGATACTCATTCAACCTCACTTGAAAAAAAAACATTTCATGGCTGGAATTACAACCCAAGACCTTCTCATTAAATGACCCGAGTCTAAATTAATATCGCCATCATCAAAAAATTTTTTTTTTAAATAAATATTGTTAAAAACGAATAAAAATACTTACCTGCAGTATATCCGGTAGAATCTGCTCAGATTGTGGAATTTCAGCTTTTCTTTCTGAAAAAATAACGTAAAGATAACGAAACTGTGTGATCATTGTATTCAACTACACAAATTAATACAAAGAAAATTAACATACACGTACTTTCACCTACCAATGAAGTGCTATTTCATAGAGAAAGAACAAAAAAAAAGTTCTTTTTAATGTAAATGTTATATTAAAAGGTTTCTATTTTATTCAAGTTAAAGAATATTGTCAAACTACAATATTTCCCCATCCTTTCTCTCTCTCCTTTTTAATTATATTATTATACACTGATCTTCTCAGTATCTACTGCTAGTAACTTGTAAGATAGTATATATTAATAAAAGAATAGATGAATAAATATTAAGTACGTTTCATATACAGTTCAATAAAAAATTGTTTGGTTCTTTGGCAAAATAAATTTCAATACAATATGAGAATAATATCGCTAGTCGAGCGATACTTACTGCTGTGATAGATTCTGGCGCACTTTGTCCAGCATTCTGTAAATGAAGAAAAATAAAAAAAAAAGAAACTTGTAAATAACAAACAATAATATTATTCGTTACAGACGTCATGTATTTAAGAATGAGTGAAAACTTTAAAACAATTAAAACTAATACATTCAAACACTTTTGTTTATAAACATGCAAATTAATATAAAATATACAGAGTCCACAATTAATTATCATCTTTCGCTTGTTTTGTTATATAGCCCCATTACACAATACAATATAATTATTACTCTATAATACCTCTTAATAATTTTTTTCTGTAATAAAAGGTAAGAACCGTATCATTATATCGAATATTACTCATGCAAATGTAAGAAAGCACGAGACAAACATCCAGAAAAAAAAGAAAATGAAATCACTTACTTTGATTGCCTGTTCTGCATTTACATGCTGTGGAATCTGAAAAGAGAAATAAAACAAAATGTAATGTTGGTTTAAATTACTCTATTTGCGAAGTTATTCAAGGGTCTATAATTTAAGTTTGATATATAAATGTACTTTGTTTTTATTGGTGATTGTGAGACAAACGAATACATTTATTTTTATCATCATTGTCCCGCAACGATTTAATTTAAAGCCTTTGAAAAAATGTACTTTTAATTAGAAGTTTATTTCGTTCGATGAAAAATGCAATCTGAAATCAAATACACGAGTAAGAAGTAATGAGAACAAACCACTTTATGGCCATTAACCACTTGATCTAAAAGGATACAAGATCAGCCAGATTTGCGACTTAACATAGTTTGCTATAAAAGCTGATTTAGGTAGATTTCATTGTTCTCAGGATTCGACATAATTTTCTTTTTGTGTATGTCTCCGTGAAAGATAACCCGATTCGATTCTATTTCTTCATATCTGATTTAAATTTGAGATACCTATGTTCTATACTCAGTTTCCATGTGGCCTATGTAAGATTTCAATTGGAGTCAAGTTTATAGGCAGGTGTTTTTCGAAGGCAATGATACCCTTTTTGTATAGCAACCCTATAAAAAGACACATTTTGTCTTTATAAGGACTTCATATGACCGCACACGTCATTCTCCTGTTCTATTCAAGTAAAGGAGATGGTCGTGTTTTAAACGACACATTTTCGTGCCAAATAAGAGGCAAGGTGAGAAGGCATGCACGCTTCAAGTTCAGACTTAAAAGGGTTCTATCTTAGGGTCCTGTCTACTGATTGGTTGTACACTGGTGTAGAAAGGGTTGGAAAGAGATAGTGGGAGAGATGGGAGAGAAGGAACGACCGGTCAGAATAAGAGAGAGAGAGAGAGAGAGAGAGGGAGAGAGAGAGAGAGAGAGAGAGAGCGAGAGAGAGAGAGAGGGAGGGGGCGGCGAGAGTAAGTTAACAAAAACGAAGAATGCAAATCAGGTTATAGAAAAGGGAAAACATGAAGTAATGCTAGAAAAGTGTGTAATGGATAAAACAGAAGTTGGATTAGTTATTTGCAACCACTGGTGAACCGGAATTCGTAGTTATTAACTCTTCCTCTACGTATGCACACTTAGAACACACGCACACACACGCACCCAAACACCACACATTCATAGGCGTGGAACACGTGCTCCCTCACCCACAGTAACTCATTACCCACACGCACACACACAACAACACACCCAACAAATAATACATACACAAACACACACACATACACACCTATACTCTTTCCCTCTCTCACACTCTCACAAACACACACACACCCACACACACGCACACCTACACACACGCACACCTACACATACGTATCGACGTACTTTAACATAAATGTAGAATTCCGACACCAATTTTTTTACGCAAAGCTAAACTTTTTTTTTCCAGAGACAACGTTAGGAAAATAATGTGAGGGGGTAATATTCCGATTGAATTAAATCGTACTGGACTCCTCCCCCCCCCAAAAAAAAATAAAATGCAGTTGATGAACATTATTTGCAAATTATGCTACTAGACAAGCTCCCCCAGTAAAAAAAATAATGCGAAATTCATTAAGGAATGAATTTTTGTTTTTGTTTTGATATTACTCAACACAAAAAAATCGCTCAGATACAAATTAAGGGAATCTTCTTGAACCTGTCTACTTTCCACAAGGGTTCGCTACAGCCTAAATGTGACGTCTCTCACAAAATAAATCCTTCGTTTTACACTGATTTTCGCAGTGATTTAATAAATAGACTTGCTTTGCGTTTCTAGGTGTTTCTCTTTTCTCTGAACGAACATTTTGGTCCCGTAGTTGTCTTTTCTTTACAGAAGTGTGACATTTCGTTCTATACCGTTGTATTTGACACCACAGTGCAGAATGACATAAAAATGGAGGTTTAGCGTCTTGTACTGCCTGTATAGACGCCGATTTATACGCGATGAAAACATATATCAATGAATACACAAATGTATAGATGATCAAAATAATATAGGGCACTTGAAGAAAATTTGTAAGGAGTTGGAAAATGAAGACTTGATAATTATAGCTCCAATTCCTCTACTCATATTTGATTATTTCATGACGTTGGTAGAGCATAATGATGATAACTGTCCTTGAATGATAATGATTCTAGGACCGGAAAATATGGGTGAACATTAAACAAGCTTGGTTACAAGAAATCATTTTACATCACTTATCAGCAAATTCATCATGATTATATAATAATGATAGATGTCGATCGTTTTTATGTTTAAAATAGGTACACTATCCCAACCATCAACTTTATCATCAAGTTGTACACCATTCATATCACCCTATCATCAGGTCTTTTCATGTATATTACATTTATAAGGAATACTACCATAAACTCCGCTGCAACCTTGTAATAAGAACAGTGATGCGGTAAATATTGTGGTTGTTGTTATTATCATTGTTTCTTTTAAATGGCAATAATAGTCACTAATACATTCGCCTCAACACAATCAATATCCTCGATACTAAAAAAAAAATATATATATGATACTTAACATAATCGTCAGTGTACTACGAACGCGCTGGACCACACACCGTTAAACACTTTCCTTTTCACACCAGGGAATTAGCATTCTTGAACACTTTTAGCCCTTTTCTAACTGCCCGTTTTCCGTTTTCTCTCAATCTGGTAAATAAAGTCCCATCATCCTTTGAGGCTTCCAATTACGTCTGATTCTTTACATTATCTCCAGCAATTGAGCATTATATCGCTAAACCACTGGTCATATAGGGCCCCGGAAGCAACACGATTCACCCCGACTCGTTGTTCTGAGGCAGTTAACTGTGACTTAACAAAGAGTCGGGGTGAGTCGTGTTGATTTCGGGGCCCTATATGTGACCAGGGCTTAAACCGCTGGTCTATTCTATTCGAGGTTATGTCTGATAAATCATCACGCATCTTCTTTATTCCTATTCAACTTTTAGTTCAGCTCAGAGAAACAGCGATTACTCTACCTTTTTTAGGCAAACAAGGCCACTTTCCAGAATAGGAGGCTCACAATAGACAAAGTGCACCTATTTAGACGGCATGGAACCTCTAGCAGACAAATAACAAGCAAGCAAACATGTGCTGGATGTTGGTAAATTTGAAAAAAAGAATTTGCCTCCGTTAGACCTGTCAATGTTCTTTAGATTTATGAGACCATGGGGGAATGTCCAGACACATCGGTTTTCAGAAATCAATATACATCAATTCACCACATTTGATTTATACTATAAATGTCAAGTTATAACCTTCATCGAATTATGTATTTCATTAAATAGAAATATAGCATTGTTACAGATTGCCTATAATAATACAGTTGTTCAGTGAGTTCTTCATCAGGTCGAATCATCATACTGTTAATATAATAAGATATATTTTGATCTTCATCTAGATACCCAAACAGTTTGGAAAAAAGTTGTACCATTGCACCTTGCAACACACGTGTATCATTGTTGAAACATTATTGTATTATATTTTTAGAGTGCAATATTTGCAAAATATTTTCAATGCGCGGTAGCCGTTGGGTTCGAACCTACGCAATGATGGATAGCTTTATTCCAAGCCAAGCGCTCTAGAGACTGAATCATCCACTGCTCTCGACCGACGAAGGAATTCAAATGATATTCGTTATTCGTATTCATAATTCCTATCGTAGTTTTGCCGGTAAACAATAATTTGTCAATATATATTTCTTAAAAGGTATCATGCGCAAATCAGTCCAGCCGACTCACAGCTACTTTGCGTTTTTTTTCCTGCGTCGGCCCAGCTATTTGGGAACAAAACCCAAAACACTCCCTGACCCGGTCATACGGACTGACGCTTGGCCTACACTCCTTGAGAGCAAGTCGAACTTCAGTCCACCGTCTGTCGTGCGTCTATGATGTGCGTCTAAAAGCGCTGGACCGACGCAGGCTAAAAACAGAAAGGTGTGAGTCGGCCTTAAGATGGTTCAACTACTTTACTATCACGGCTAAGAACAAATCGAATGGGTATTTCGATAAAGCATGTATCATGACAAACATGTCGTATGTGTGTGCTATGTAAATGGACCGTTGAAAAATATACACTTACAATTACATTTTCACAACATAAATTCTAACAATCATGACTCGAGCTATATTTGGCCTTATAAAAGGTATTGGAACAACCAATTGACGTATATATAGAGAAATAATGATCTAAATTGTTCAACGACCTTCATGGGTCAGCACTTTAGTCGCCGGTATAGGAGTAGGAGAGGACATCGAGATTGAACACAATTCTATCGTTTGTATTGAATATCTTGGAACTATAGCTATATCATCATATCATACAAAAATGTATCGTTTACCACATAGCAAAATATCATAGTTGTATGAAATGATTTTTGGTCGGTCAAGATGCACTCAAATTTTCCTCACATAGATCGCTATGTTTCTCTGTAATTATGTTTTATTATGTAATAATCATAAATTGAAGCCACTTTAAATCGCACAGCGTTGTATTGCCAGACATTGCGTCATTGTAAAATGCACTCAAAAATGGAGATTTTCAAGTTGAAAGTATGAATTTTGAGAGGACTGACACACATGATACAGTAGGGTGCAACCCCAAAGAAAATAGTATATACGCTAGTCTCCGACAGATCCATAATTTCAACTGGCAATTCAAAGAAACTGCATTCTATCGTTGCGCGCAACAAGCCTATACCACAATCAATGTGCGCAAAAGACGCTGACCGCATTAAAATTTATTGCGACGTCCTGGTAAATGATGACATAAATTACGTATTTATGTCATTTATAAATGAATATTTATGATATAATACACTGGATTATACCATGAATATTTGTCATCAAAACGTCGCTTATGAAAACTTTTCTGTGAGGGTGTCTCGTTTTGAATTATAGCTACATTATTGCTAGTCACGTGATACGCGCGCTATAGTTCATGTAGTTCTACATCGAGAATCATTTGTCTATAATGGATTAAAATTTGCTAAGATATATACATTGCGCAATAGTGATTTCATGTATTCATTATTTAACTATGGAAATAAGATCCTTCCCTGGTACAAGATAGCATCAATGTCTTTCTATTATTCAATTATACGTTCCTACCATATCTCATTGTGAGTTTATATCTTATTGCCTTATCTGTCATGCCTTACATACCGTAGAGTATCATCTTCATTCATATACAGTAATTCAAAGGAAACTGGTTATACCTCCTCATTCTTCTCATTTACCATACCTCTTTTCCACACACCAAGGGAAAGGGTGTAAAATGGCACAACACTCTTTTAGGGTCTAATATTGCATCTTTTTCATGAAGGTACTGCATTTTACCCTCGTTTAAAAAAATAAAAATGGAGTATTTTACCAATTATGTGAACACTAAATCTAAAGAACTATTGTCTGAGCTGTACCCTTACTGACCGATATACGTAAGGACATCAGAACTTTTGAAAATGTACAGCCACCGTTCACGCGTACGGAGTCTGTGTTTGATGTCTTATGAATCCGTCCATCGGTCGGGAACGGCGAGCAGCTCAGTCGGTAGAACGTGTTTGACTTGGAATGAGGCTATTCCTCATGACGTGGATTCGACCCCCGCGGCTGCCGCGTTTGTCAAAAGTATATATATTTTTAGCATTCACTTTTTCTAGTTGATTTTGCCTTCGTTCATTTCCCACCGAAATACCCAATCCAGTTTTAATGATTACCGTGTTAGATTAAAGTGAATTATGAATAGTTTTCACAAAATCTGCTTTTAGGCAGTTTTGAAGCTTACGCCTACTTTATTATTTCTTGCGAAGCTCCCAGATTAGTGCGATATTGATTTTTCTATCTTATGATTCCATGGTGATCTTATGAAAGGTAGCATGGAGAATAGCTAAAGGGGTCAAGTTTGAACTTTATCCGATGGTTTCCATAACACTCACCCAGTTTCATCCATGATTATAAATTTAATGACTTCTATCCTCAAAGCTTGAGGAAACCCATTACAATCAAGGTCATCAACAATCAAGAGAAACACCCTTAATTACGATATTCTCATCTGTCCGCTACTTTGCAACAATATTCGCTAAATAACAAAATGGTTCGTTAATCCAACCGGTTTGGGAATTAATATAAAGGTTCGTTGTTCCGAATCTGAATTTTTAATGAAAGCAGACGCAATGTAGCTCATGGAATAGCGAACATTCTTGTCCAGTTTCAGACATAAAACTGATAAGAATATCACAATACTTTTTTTTTTTCAAATTTCGGACAATTTTTCAACGTCTTCAATATCAATTGCCCCGTATTTCTGCGTTCAACGCTGGGCAGATGTTGGTTTTAAACGTAATGGTGTGAGTCGGCCTTAAAACGCTCCCCAATCTCACAGTATACGCTGATCGCTGCTGATCAGACGGTGGACCGACGTCCGGCTTGCGCTAAATTTAAGGAACGTACGCTGAACGTCATTTATATTGTCAAAACGCTGGGTCGACGCAGGCTAAAACACAAAGGCCTTTAAAATTTGATGGAAATACCTAATTGGTCTGTAAATCAAAGCTTGAGGTTTATCACATCAATTTCAAATTTCGTATGTTTCACATTCATAGATGAATGATGAATAACAGAATAATAAGAGGTCTTTATTGGGGTATGAGTTTGTATATGTTATTTGTTGACTGTTATCCAATGCTTATTTAAAGGAACGGATTGAGTGCGTGCGAAAAGGAGAGATGGAAAGAGCGAATGGGTGGAGACAAGAGGTCGATGCGATGATAGTGAAGGGTTGAGAGAAGGAGATTGCATAGCAGACCAAGCGAGATGGAGAGATTTTGATATGTCATGGTCAAGTTCTGAGTATTAATCGTTTGCCATGCCTTAAGCCACATGGAAACAACGAAATCAATATCATTCCGACCTTTACGCAGAGATGCGAAGGTTAGCCAAAGGTTCCTGTGTTCTGCCATTCACAAAACAACATAAACGATTGGAATTCCGATATTACTTTCTTTTCAGGGAATTGTCACAACCATATACCATATTCAGCCTTTTCAAAGCAGGAGTTTATGTGAACGGGGTTAGGTGTCAACAAGTTCCTCAGCTAAGCGATAATGGCTTGACATACAAGCAAGCATGCAATAAAGCAAAATAGGTCCCAAAATAATTTCTTCCTTCCCCCTTTCCGATCCTTTATTATTTCTAGGGGGAGGGGGGTACAAACCTCCTTAGCCGCTTGGACACCGGCCTGTTATAATAGGCTGATTTACTAATATATTAAAATTTATGCTCGTTTCTTGCTAACGATGGTAGTAACGTGGTAATCCCGAAACCGGTTTACATTCATTGTTGCTAAGAAAGGCAAGCCTCGGGCAAGCTTTCCGGTCATCCAAAACACCCTTTGTGTATGAGGGACGCATAGATTTTGCGATCGACGAATTTCTAATTATTAATTCCATTGAATGTACCTTCATGATGTTGATATTACGAAGCTCCAGTCATGCACTGAGGTACAGACCTCTAAAGGCCGACTCACACCTTTGTGTTTATAGCCTTGCGTCGGCCCAGCGTTTTTGAAAATTAAAAACGCTCCCGCGTGCACTGCATACGCTGATCAGACGATGGACTAATGTTCCGCTAACTCTTAGGGAGCGTGCGCCGAACGTCATTCCACTGTATGACCTGCGTCTCTGCAAGTCAAAGGAGCGTTTTTAATTCTCAAAAACGCTAGGCCGACACAAGTTAAAATAGCAAAGGTGTGAGTCGGCCTTAAAGCTTGCAGTTGATCTTTATATTATCCACCATTCATAAACTTCATCCTCAGAGGTGCATGTATTTGCACATTGTGACTAACAAATTCACTTCGAAAAAAGTAGTAGGAACGCGTTTTGGGAAAACGAAANCTGTCCACGATCCATCTTTAAGTCAGCGTATCCTCCGTAAATATTGCGTATCTAGTCCGTATTCATGCGTAACATGTACGTATCGTGCGTATTGCAAAGAACGGCATTAAAAATCGAATACCTGCGCACTTTTACCTAAATTTTACGGATAGATACGGACGTTTCACGCAAAAATACGCAAAGATACGGATCAATACGCATGATACGGAATAATACGCAAATTCTACCTAAATTCTGCGCAAAAGACCTTGCGTGGGAAATTTAAAATAATTGTGAGATTTTCAAAACTTTTTCGCGGAAGACCTCGATTCCTGCGCACTCCCACGGATTTTTACGGATGCACTTACGGATGATACGGATTGCTGCGGATTTTTACGGATGCACATCCGCAGACATGCGTATCGCGCGTATCTGTCCGTCTGACCATAGCATTAGCAAGAAAACTTCAAACGTTAGATAATTTCCAACAGTAATTTCAGTTAGCACATATTTTCCACATCATGCTCGTGATATGAGCCAAGACTATTTCCCTTTAATTTTCCGACTATTTCATATCAATGAAGACGAAAATGTCAAATAAAGAAGTGAAACACGACAGAGAGATGAAGAGAGAAACGCGCAACAGACGGGAGCAACATGCAATGTCTGCCGACAACAGACGGGCAAGACGTGACCAGAAGATTGCCAATTGGGCTGGTCCGTGCCAGTGATGAAGAATTAAGTTGTGGGGTAATTTAAAAGCAGATCCCAGAGGGTCCTGTGTAGGATTGATGACAGTATACGTCATGTGATGTTCGTCTACGCTTACACATCAGAATATATGAGAAGAATACTCCCCTTCTCCGGAAAGAACCATTCAAATGCATGCCTTAAAGGTTTCACAAATCCACTGTCCTAAAATAGTTTGGAATAACTGCGAGAAATTAACATATGCGGAAAAATTCCAATGAGGCCAGTATAGGCAGGAGAAAATTATCTTTGCTAAAAATATAAGTGTATCTTCATCTTCAACTTAGTCATTACATTATGAGTCATGAATACATTCATGGCACACACTACAATGGTGCATTAAAAAGACAATTTATTCAGTCAAATCTCTTGACAAATTAAATTTTGTTTCACGATCACGTGGTGAAGTCAACCTCTACAAAATAACGACGGATCAGCCTATCTCTAAAAGGATCTGTTTGCCTAGCTGTGGAACATGTCTTGATGTTAATTGAAACTGTTGGCTGGTTCAGCGGTTTGACGTTGGTTTTTGGTCAGTTTATGTGAAAGGAAAATCGTGATTGAATGTCAAAGTCCTTGCGAACTCTCTTCCTGCCGATATACAACCCCGTTCGTTAACCAATATGCTTGAAAAACACCGATTGGGGGTGCTTTTAGCTGACACATGTACTCTATTTTACAGGGGAAAAAAGTCTGATGAGAATCTACGTTTGGTGAACATCTACTGTTATTGAATACGAGACACTTATTCATCTTTCAAAAGTGCCCCAAACCCTCTGCTAAAAGATGACAACGCGGGGGCACTGACTCCCTTCACGTACTATTTGCATATCATCCGCAGGAAAAATCCCATCTTTAAATCTAACGTCACAGGTCTTATTTCATATTAATCTTGTAATAAATATCCATGTACTATTATCAGAATGTCGCTCGTCTAAGACATCGCCCGTAGAGTCGTAACCTACTAATAAGATAGTGCCTGATCACGTAAAAATATACTGTATACAATTTTATCTTTTTATTTAGGCGAGCAATACGAATTCTGAGGGGGGAAATCTAGCGCACAGACAAGAATTGGCATCGGTATGCTATAAAAATTAAAGGTAGACGTTAGTTTGGTTGCATTTAGAAAGATGGGTCCATACATTCCGTTACATCGTGTTGACACGTAATGGGGTAGTCACACGCGCTAGAATGATCACAAACGGACTTATCTTGATAAATCATTTAAATCACTCATTTCGATATAATAATGCCTAATAAATTAAATCATTGGAAATTAACGTAAAACTTGAGGTTTCAGGCACAATAAAACAGTATTGATTACAATTTTGTCGATTCAGTTTTGTAATTATATAGTCTGGCACGTGGGAATATTTCTCATTCAGTGATCTAAGAAATAAAGTGAATTCTAATACTGTATCCGCTCTTTACGGTTTCATAACACACCAATTAGCAGGGTTTCATAATTCGGAAATCAGTCCACGACAATGTTAGCATTATATAAAATGTGTAAATTATTTTTATTTCCTATTTTTTTTGTGATAATGCCAAATGATTCGAATATGTAAGGTCTTAAAGGAGATTAGAGTTTAATTGGAAATGAGTGTGTAATCACGAAGTACTTAATCTTAGATTATAAGGACGAAGGAGCGTTAAATATTCAAACCGAATCTATTTTGAGATGTGCTCTTTAACATGTAAAAGTACAATCTAAAGCAACAGAAAGCATATGCAATGACAATATTGTCTATTTCATAGTAATATGAAATTAGTATATTGAAATGGCCTGATAGTAGGAAGGCGGGAACGAGTCGAAATTCAATGGAAGTAAAATGTTTGAAAGAAATGACGGAATGCATCAATGATTAGATATATAGAAACCATGACAACTGAAAACAACGTTTTATTTTGGGTAATATCCGGAGTGGTCCTTGTTAAATAGGGCAACTTAACAATTATTGAAATAGATCGTAGGAATGGAATGTAAGAAGCGATACAATTTCGTTTCCACATCCTTGATGAATGATATCCCTAGACATTCTGAGGCGAATTCCCTTTTATTCGTGACTAGAACACCTAATCGAACTCATCGCAATAGCAGCAAGAATGTTGTCTCCCAACAGATGAAGCAAGGCGGGAGAAACAAGACCATAAAAAAATGGCATATTTGATTCTTAATTCTCAAGAGAGATCTAGAGTTTCATTAATATCAGAAAATGAACACAATGAACAACTGCATCGAAATAACGTGAAATGCTTATTTAAGCTAATGCTCACATTTGTATATACAATTCAAATCATGAAGAAACAATTTTATATTTTATATTAAAAAAATAAATTGTTGGAGGAATTCTTTTTTCTTGAAAATGGGGAAAATGGGGAGGGTATGTTTTCAATGTTTGAAGGAGAAAATTGCTATTCATATAGGTACTTTTGATAAAGATTGAGATTAAATCTGGTATAATGATACTTGCATACATATAATGATTAATAATACAATAATGAGTGACAACACTGGTACTTGAAATAGAAAAAGGCGAACGATACTATTTTGGCTTGTAAACTGATTGACCTGGCGAATTATGTCAAAGCTCCAAATGGCAAATGTCTCGATTGTTTGTCCAATATCTAGAGCAGAGCATGGCTTACGCGTCACTTTCAAAACTAGGCGACATCCGTATAACCAATATCGATATTTTCAGCCACATTGTTTTGGTTGTTCTCGGAACATGCCAGAGGTTTGTGACGTTCTACAGTGATATTTGATACCATCTACCAACTAAACTTGCACACGAAATCTAATCATTGCCATGCAACTAACAGATTGAGCTACAGCTACAGTGCAGACAAACTTCCTTATTGGTAGTGGTTATTGGTAGTGGCAAGTAATAGGGTAACACAAGGCAACCCCACAATGATACAATTATGTTTCAGTGGTGGATGAAGGATGGAGGGGGATTGGGGGATGAGATTGGCTGCGGTAAGATTCTTCTCCGCAGACGGCTTGACAAACAAGCTAGCAAAAATATATCGTATTTATATATATTATGAGTGAAGGGGAAATGTGAGAGGGATCGGCGTCAAGCAAACAGACAGCAAGTATATAGAAGAGAGGAACAAGGCTTTTATTTCCGTAAAGCAGGATGGACAGGTCATTTATATCCTAAATAACCCATATCATTCTGTTGTTAGAATGCGAATCAGATCACTATACCTACCCGTCGACCATAAAGGGGAAAGGGTGGGGGAGAAACCCCCATTCCCCAGGATCTGCGTATATCTCAATTATCAATGCGATAACGTCAGGGAAAGTTTTATGTGAGGTTAACAAACCATCTCCTTTTTTATATAGATTTTTCTTTAGTTTGTTTTCTTTACATTGATGACAATGTGTTCCAAGCTAGGACTATCTAAGGTTGATATGAACTTAGTGTTAGTAATAGTTTTGACTCCCTGTTTTCAAACAATGTTCTATTATAGACCTCCTGAGGTGATTAAATCATCATATTTACTATCTTAGAATAAATTTACTATATCTTTATATAAAAAAGAAATGTCCATTTTTTTTAGACTGACCAGCAATCTGGTAATAAAATTAACAGATTTGCTCATCAATTCGTTAAAATTCTGGAATCTGATTAATTTTGACGAGAAAGGGTGCCCTGTGATCCTTTAAACTATGTAGTCAAACTACAAACTTTTTTTCTAAAGTCTTATGAACAGTGCGTAACCCGATAATGTAGGATATCGAGGTTATGATCACATATAGATTAAAGATGTCATAATGTTTATAAACCCCTTTAATGCAATCCCGCAAGTGTTCCCATTTTTGCTCCGTTCATTGAGCTGAAAACAGTTTGAAATCGGCACTTCTGCATGATGAACAAAAGTGGGAGGGAAATGAGAAAAGGCGATTACCATCACCATCGCGTCACTGGGTTGACTTGATCAACTCTTGATGGCTTGAGAAGTGGTTTATGTTTACTCTCCGCCCTCCAATGAGTTTGCCTAATCATTAATACAATCTTCACCTCGGTTTCTTGCTTGCCTATGCCTACAAACACTTTGGCTATTCACGAATAGCTCCTTAGAAAGGTGTATGCTTACTTAGCCGCACATGTGTCCATAATTATTAGCAATGTGAGAATATCATACCGATTGTGCCAAATATATTTGTTACTTGGAAAGCAATAATGCCAGTGTTATCTATCAATATCACCGTGCTGCATCTACATGATCTATATCCTTGATAATGCGATGAAATGAGGGGCAATTCAAGATACAATGAACTTTCAAGATAGATCACATAGCTGAAGCAATGAAAAGTAATTAAATTGATAAAGTATAGGTATATGTAGAATGTTTGATTGATTAAAGCACTATTTTCATTTTCAGACTCTGCCACATCTTCGTATTTATGAAAAACGGAATGACGAACCTGATTGCACTTACAAACATTTGAACCCTCAAAATGAACCCAATTTTATTTCACACTATCCAGCATATTGATATTGGGAAACTGAATGGTCAGAAGAAAAAAATCATCCTTTTAAATTGACCATTCAGAATAATAACCGTACCGTATATTCATTTGATTAGGTTTGCAGTTAAGGCTGCACATCATATATACATATTTTTTTAAATTGATTTATTTCCATCTGAAAGGTGTACATCGTGATTCTAAGGCCCCGGTCACATAGAGGCCTGGAAGCAACACGAATCAACACGACTCTTTGATATTTCACAGTTAAACTGCCTCAGAACAAAGAGCCTTGTTGAACCGTGTTGTTTCCGGGACCCTATGTGACCGGGGCTTAAGATTCTGATGCAGAACCGGTAGTCATGTAGCCTTAAATGAATGTGAATGTGCGTATAAAAATAGAAACATATCAATGTATCTGAAAACATGTCACATACATTGAATATTCATCTTTATTATGTTGACGACAGCACATTGTGAAGTATAATCTTGCCTTGTTTATGTCTGGTTTATAAAAAACAGATACTTTTGAAAATTCTGAAAATAATAAACAAATATCTAACTCTTACTTTATATAATTCTATTTTTAAACAGCATGATAACAATACTTATTGTGGCATTAGACAAATTAACTCTAGTAGTAATGAAATTACCAAGGTTGATTCATTAAAACGATACAAATTATCTTTTTCCATGAGTATAAGAAATAAATGAGCTCTTATCGTGGTTAAGAGAAGCATATTTTGTAAGTCTCTCAACACTCTAAATAATCAACATCATTAATAATTCATCAAGGACTGTTCCGATATTTAAATGGCTGTGTTATTGTAATTGTTAATATTAACCATTTTTGGTGAATTCAATTCCATTTGATGCGGGTCACAGGCTGAATTTATTTATGAAAGTGCGCAGAAGCGAAACCACTATGTTGATTAATTTCGATTGATCATTTGGCGGTGCGGTAAAATGCATTGTTCCGCATCATTTTACGACCTTGGTATACATACTTTAATTTTCGACGTAGGATGTATGAAATCATTAATGATTCAAAAGATATGGTGGCTAACATGTCATCGAATAAATAATCAAATTATGACGAATACATCCTTCTCTGTTCTCTATCAGTATCAAGAATGTTCATTTTTAATCATGAAAATACAATATATTTAATCATTCAAATATAGGAAATAGCTGACTAATGCATTCATCGATATATTCAAATTTTCGGGGCTGAGGTATTATATTGTCAGGACCTTTAAAAAGTTAACAAAAATATTCATAAATATTTATGCTTTAATCAATAATTAAGATATTTGCAATTGTGCAAAAATATAGAATTGCATGTGCGACAGAATTCGTATATTGACTGAAATGATTACAAAACCAAATATAAACGATCTGAAGAACTCTGATGTTATTTTAAGTCAGCGATGAAACACGAAGTCCTAATCAGGTGAATTAATGTCTAGTGTTACTCATACATACATGCCTCTATTCTTAAAAAAAGTTAGATATTGCGTCATGTGACATCAATTCATTTATCGTCAGCAATATAAATGGATGAAAATAACTTATCTTCCATTTAAAAAGTGAATAATGAGAGTGTTTGATCTTGGGAACATTTTAATCTAGCCAATAATGAAAGGTGGCTGACGCCATGGTAATGGCAAGTCCTCGTCTTTTCGATATCTAAACGGGCATCCCCTTTCAATCTCGAGTGCATCATCAGCGGTTGTGACGTAACACAAGGCCCCAGAGACCCGCGAAGCACGCATAAATAACATTGAATTCTATTATCTGGCACTCAATTATATTTCTCATTCTCATGTGAGACGCATGATCAGCTCGATTAGAAAAGTCAATAGAGTCACTTCAGCTAATTAATTTCAATGTGATTGACCACCAAGCAACGTGAATTATAAGAAGGACGTTTAATTGTTTCACAATCATTTCTAATTGATTCTACTTTACGTCGTAGGGGGTCCTGTCTACCCAGTTGCGATGTGGTAATGATGGTAAGAGGCGCACGTGGTTAGACAGGTTGGAAAGGAATTCTGTCAACATGCGTTACCATCGTCTAAATTCAATACTCAATCCAAATTACCAGCATGTGCTGCAAAGCATTGGCCCTTTTTGGTCTTATGTTTTTAAAGATAAACCTTCCGAACGATAATAATCATTAGCATATATTTTCATATTCGGATGCTGTTTGCATCTGTGCTGTATGAGGTGTTTAACCAATTAATATTGCACAATTTCAGCATCAATACCTCAAAATATAGCATTTTCTTTCTTTGCTGTCACGACATAAATCAAATAATAAATCTTCCTCTTTTTTTTTTTTTTTTTTTTTTTTTTTTTACAAATATTAACAATCAGTATTGTTGGTGTTGGAAAGGAATGTCACAAAAATATCCGACGAAAATAAGAGCCCTTTTAATTTCTTTACCGTTACTATTTCTACACACTTGTTTGACTTGTCATGCTCCTGTTGAAAGCCTAACTACTAAGTATACCTATAACTTTATAAACATTATTGAAGAGATTTGTTAAAAAATAATGCAATTAAATAGAAATCCCATTTTTCTTGACCAAATTACAAACTTCTAACGCAAATTGTGCAATTGCATGTACTAAACCCATATTCAGATAAAGAGAGAGAGTACTTTTCATGTTATTCAAAACATGGTTTAATAACAACCATTATGTCGTTATATGTATCTTGCGCTACAGGTCTCCTCGGTCAAGCAGTTTTATTTAAAGGACCACCTATTTAAATAAGAAATAGAAAAGAATGCACATTGTGTTTGGGGTTTTCCCTGCTAGTCAACACATTTATAATATCACTGTTACGTAATTACGTGATCTATTTAATATGGCTCTGATCTGAGATCTAGTTTGTAATCGAGCAGGCTTTGATCAATTGAAAAATAATGATTATGCACACAGTCATGATAGTCGTCATTCGTTTGACGCATATTCAACTGACCAGTTTTTCGTATTGATATATAATGATCTATTTCTATGAATTTTAATCTTTTTTTCCGGTGAAAACAAAATATATGAAATAATATATACAGATATAAGAGCAGATGACGTGATGGGCTATATGCAGTAAGGCTGAAAATTGAATGATTTTAATTTTTGGGGTGACGCTAGATTGGATGGACTTTGGGCGATCTCAATTACTAAAACTTGAATAATATCACTGGAGATGGTGTGTGGTTGGAGGCAAATATGGTAATGAAATTAAAGGTGCGTCTATCGAGGGAGAAAGTGACCGCTCAAAGACGATAGGTCTAAATACACCGGAAATGTAGATCATCCAGTTATCTGCTTAAACAGACTTGGAATGACCACTTTATTAACGCTACAGTGAAGAAAGTAACAACCACAGCACATCATCATGATCATGTACATATTTCTGCTTAAATTCGTATATGATTTTTGATCTACTTTGCAATTTAATCATATTTAAAAATCTTAAGAATTGATGGTGTCATCACTTTAATTCAATCTAATATTTGACAATTAGTTTCCAAATAAATCCCGTTAAATTATCACTTTTATTTTCTTCCATGGCTCCTCCGTCGAGCACGCTGTTTAACTGGAAGGCCCACAAGGTTTGACTTAAACGACAAATAAAAATAGAGTGAATACAGTTTCTAAATATGAAGAAAAATCGTACGAAATTATCATCAATTTTATTTATACAGGGCGACTTTGCAGGCGAAAGAAGTTATTAATTCAAAATCAAATCTAGGAATAAATACTAAGGTTCTTAACGATATGCATTTACAAAATTACACTCAATAATTTGATTTCTTTTTCTATTGGTATGGAGGTATTAATAATAATAATAATAATAATAGGGGTACTTTTAATGCGCCAGATTCCACATGAATAATGTGCTCAAGGCGCAGGACAGGAAAAATTTAAAGAAAAGTAGAAGCAATTAATATGAAGAGTGTATTAGTCCTGTTTATCAAGAGAGCCATGGGAAATATTAATATAATACATGGACACCGATACGTGATGGCAACAGTTTCACCACCAAACCACTCGGGATTCAGTCAAAACCACTAAGTAAGACATACGGGTCAAAATGAATTGAAGTCTTATAGTGCAAAGCGTTAAACATGAATAATCCAAAGACGTTAATAGAATATCATTCAAGCCTGCTACTACCAGCGCTCATATTCCCTCCAAGGTTCGTCCCCTACTCATTCCTCCAGTACTTGCCTTTTTATCGATCTCTTCGTCTTTCTCTTTGTGCCCCACATTGCTTTTTAACTGTCTCAATTCTAATCTCTCTTTCTTTCCAGAAACAAATGCCTCACAATCGTGTGTCTACATTCCACGTTACAGATCTAAAACCCTATTTTCATGTCATTTCATTTGACATGTCTTGCTGAAATTACCCGTTGGCATAGGAATCTTGGACAACCATACGTTCTGCTAAAAACCGAGAGACAAGGCTAATAGTCCGACGAGTCACTAAAAACAATTTGGCAATCTAGATATGCCTGCTTAATCAATCCCTCTATTGTTTGGGGCAATTTTATTTGAAATGAAAGACTCTGTCGCTTAAGTCCTTTATAAAGGGATTCATTCGCCGAATGGAAGGTTACCATCATCAGACGCGGCCATTTTTATCACAGTGCACACTGATCAGCCACCGAGTGCCTGAAAAAAAAAACATTTTGGAAAACGCACCACATCCATAATTCCTTAGTATAGGCCAAATTAATATTTTCTACAAACGTGAAACAATAAAGATCGACTCACATCCTCCTTCATGTTTTTTTATCCTGCGTCGGTCCAGCGTTTTAAAAATAACAAAACGCTCACTGAACGCACAAATACACAGGTCATACTATGGACTGACGTTTGGCCTATGGTACTTGAGCGGAAGCCCAAAGTAAGTCCACCGTCTGATCCGCGTACAATTTGGGATCGGGAGCGATTTGGGCCCGATAGATGTGACTACCAATAAGTTAGCCATGCAAGCAATGGGGGAAGAATGTGAGGTCAGGCAAATTAGTAACTAAATATTTCCTAAATTATTCAGAAATCAAGTTTTACATGTGATTTTGCAACCGATCAATATTTGAAGCATTCATTTCAGACCAAGGTATAATTTATCTACTTCTTATACATTTTGTCTTTGTAGGTTGGTATCAAGTGTGGTAACCAAATGATTTTTCGTCACAGTCTGTGTTGAAACATCTTGGGTACTAACAGTGCATGGGTCAAATAAAGAATAGTGATATACTGGCGAATTCGACCCTCTCAAGGACGTTGCTTTCATAACACGTCTATTCTATTGGCACATCACACGTGTGAAGCAGCTAGAATCTCGGTTATTTGGAGTACATTACCAAAGAACAAATGAAAAAAAGCTGTTGAACTTCAGAAAATAATCCGGTGCACTACCTTTTAAGGTCTATGCATCATGAAGATGAATATATTCTTGGTGAGACAGTCATGGATTATTACATTCTTGAAAGGCAAGGAAGCCTTTTGATTCCTCCGACAATCAGAACTTCAACGCATCTATAGGATTATATGACATCATAGGAAACGTGACCTCAGACTTGTTCGTGAAATTTAGAGTAATCAAGTTATATTTGCTCCTTTATAGACATGTTAAAGGAGGATTCCAAGCCAAAAATATCTTGCTTTGATTGATAGCGCAAAGAACAGAAGAACAGATAAAAAAAAGGGTTTGAACGAAATGGGACAGTAGATTAAAAAAAATATGATTGTTTGAAAAAAACTAAAGATTATTAAAACAGTTATATTCTTATAGCAAATTGGCAAACTTTGGGTCACGTGAAATATGTTGATGCCGTAGGTTTACATTCGGTTAATTAGAGCATCTTCTTATTATCAGTTGTTTATTAAATCATATGTATTCAACAAATGTATTATTTCATCTTTTATACGAGACTTATTTTGAAGATATACATTCCTTGATCATAATTGTTGAACTAAAGTCATCATTAAATAGCGCTTTGCTTTGAAGGGAAAAAAAGCAATGAGATATACCATAATAAGCCTATTGTAGACATGTGACGAGCGCACCTCATCACCACGTCATATCACGTTATCCAAAGTTGCCAATTTGCTAAAAACATAACCGTTTGAATTATTTTCAAATATATTTAAAGTATCTATGACTTTCTAATTTATTATCCGATTTTACTCTTTCTCATCCTTTATTTTTATCTGCTTGTCTATTTTTTTAAATACTATTTTGGCGTTGAGTAACCGTTTAAGGGTCGAATCTTTATCCGTATAGGTGCATGACATGATACATGGGGGACAAAAAAATACACCTGACAGTTATATTTTACTTATGTGAATGTTTCACTACCTTGAACAAAGACAATGTCCAATGAGATGGAGTAGATGCCACATACGGCTAAACCATTTTTTTTTATTTAGGTGAAGTCAAGCCAGAGATTGGTATTTAAGATTTTCCGCTCCTAATATTTGATGTTTGAAACAAGAAATCAATTTCGAACGATTCTACTTAAACTGTTCTAATATTACGGAGATTACACATGTTCGTATTTAAGTAACATCAGGCCGTCTCACAGGTGAGCAGTGGATGTGATTAGTTCTATTTACATATAGATAGTATCAATTAGTCACGTTTGATGGGCAAGTATTACCTCTGTATCAGCTTGTAAATCTTTTGAGAGAATCTACTCGCCATAACGTGAATCTGTTTACATTTCACCCAATACAACCCATCGCCTCCACAAATACCCTTGCGTGGTTGGTAAGCCCTACTAATGTCCTACTGGCAAGCAGGTATTAAATGAAATCCCTCGCCCAACTTATTGCAAGTGTTAAAGTCTTCAAAATTTGATACTTGATCTAATGCAAAGTGTATCAGCATTTAGTATTCGAGCCCAAATTCAAACCGTTGGCGTGAAGTTCAATATTCATGACCCAAAGGCATGCGATACCACGGTTCCCTCTTTTACTAATCTTCTTCCAAACAATACAATTCCTTTGATGACGATGCTCGACCAATCGAGAAATCCTCGGAGGGATTTCTGATTGACAGTACCTATATTGATCAAATAAGATTGCTCTCGATTGCATATGCCAAGTCAAAAATAAAAAAAGAAACAAGATGTTACTTTATGTGGATATACTTGGAGATATATCATGATTAAACTGGACCGTCATGATTGAAATAAGAAAGAGGGAGAAGAAAAAGAGGAAGCTTCAGCAGAGCAAAACACAACCGAATCGATATAAAGTGACATTTAAGGCATTGACTGTAGATAGAACAAATAATCTGATATTATTTCATTTATTAAATTGTTATGCTGTATTATTATTTCAATATGGCTACGCTTGCCTGCATCCTGAATGCAGTATTATATATCAATAGAATAACGATTCAGTAGAAAAATCCTTATGACGTAATACGTAGAGGAAGAGCAAAGCATCTGGTGAGTGGAAAAAAATAGACCGTCTTTATCTTCCTGGCTAGATTTTATGTAATTCAACAATACAATACTCAAACAATAAGCATATCTGCGACAATAATAATAATAATAATAATAATAATAATAATAATAATAATAATAATAATATTATTATCATTTAAAATTGCAACGTTTAGGAATGTAGTATCTGTGGGAGTTCTATACGATACGCATTCGAAATTTAGCAAATAGTTCGTGAATTGTAGAAAAAAAGAACAAACGATAAGAGCAAAACGGTTTGTTCTTGTACTGGAAAAAAAACTAACATTTCCTAGTGTCTTCGTCATTTGGAAGTAACTTTTAACACATTACTGCTCAGCATTTGTTCGCAAGAAAATTCATATTTTCCCATTTTCAAACACGATTCTATACGCTAGTAATCCTGAAAAAATATATACATTCCGCTAAAGTCACATGGAAGTGTTTTGCAATTTATATCTTCGTCTGTGGATTCAAAATAATTCATATTGTCATGGTAATGAATACATTTTGCAATGTAAGCACATTTTAATATCATGAAAAAAAGTTTTAAATGAACAACACATCTCTGGCAATCAGCATAGCCTATTCCTACCTTTTGTCTTAATAATTAGCTATTTTAGAATGTTTGTCTGTGATAATTAATCCCCATTATATTCCGAATATTAAGGGGAAACCGACATGCGATAGTATTATCAAAAGAAATCACATTATGTTTTTGAAGCAACTGATAAATGATAAATGTAAGTGACAAGTCAAAGTGTAATTATGTATCAACATATTGCAAACATGAAAGCCTCACCGACTGATTAGTTACCAATATCATTTACAAAAAAATTAAATATGTTTTAGGTTGAATCTATGAAGTATACTTGAAATTGCCATAACAGACATGTAGTCATGCGAATACGATAAAGCGATAAGAAAAATAAAATCGAATCACAAAACGGACTAAAAACCTATTCACGATGTTTACAGGAGGAAATTGGCTCATTTTCGAGTGTATCTGTGGGAAACATTTGAGAAGATAGTGGTTGGAAGGAAAATCTTAAGTTTCATTAAATGTAGTGTCAAGAACATTTGGTTGTTTTACAAGTTGCGAAGGTGCTTAGAAACCCTTCAGTAAACTCTAGACCAAATATAACAAATGAACCACTGGTTTGATTTAAATAACGTCAAAGTAGTGTCAAATTTCTGAATAATTGTTTACTCCCTCGCAGAATGCAGAGACCATTCGTAAGCATGATACTTGTCTGCATGAAACTTGTATTACGATTTTTAACCCGCAGTTAGTAACACGTCATGAAAATGAACACTAAAATATAACTGATACGCACTTATGATTTATTAATTAGGGCAGCGACCTTCTTCAAACATACCCATGAACTGCACACTTCTAAATGTCGGGTAAAATAAGGAATTCGTAATAAAGTTTGCGTAAAGTGAGGGAAGAACGGCACATCGCACAATTCGAAACGAACACATATCAAACACATTGCATATTAACTAGGAATTATTGTTCACAAATAGGTGTAAAATTACACCCACAATGCCATTAACGTTTTAATTGAGTAAACAAAGGTAAATACTTTCTTTACCCTGTTACAGAAAAAAACCCGAATTGTGTAGATTCATAACGGATAGATAAGATAGATAGATGAATTTTATTTCAACACGGTATAAAAAAAAACAGATACAGAGTCTGGTTACATTGGGGCCGTGCCGCATTGAACTTAAACATATCGGGTAATAAACTATTTTGCTTCTAAACACCTTTTCCTCATTTCAAAACAACAAGAACAATCTAATGCTTGATCTCTTTTTAATTGTGAAATAATATGATTAAGAAATGCCACAAACGACCCATAAATGAAGGGGTGTATATTGTATATATAATTCCTGATATCGTTCACGGCCCAAGCTAATGTTTGCTGAATGTGTTTGTAATTGACTACTGTGTGACGTGTTAATGCTCTTGACACGTTACCATACACCAGTACCACGTGATGTCTCAGTTAATTACTGAGTCATTTAAGGTGTTGTCTCAACATTACATCATAGAGCCAATGAGAGATTTGCGATTAATGCTACTACTTTCCTAGTAGTGGTGTCAGATCGGGTGAAATAATTGCTTTGGTATTTGCCATTTATTGATTGTCCTATACAATCGTCGCTTATGCCATCATATCACATTGCGTGTCACCATTGCCATTAAGCGCTCCGACAAACACTTTCATTAATAACATACATAGATTATACCCCTTGTAAATTAAATTTAAGTTGCATATTTTTTTCTTTGCACATAAATGCGCAGGGATAATGCTTAGCTGATGGTTACATGTGCCTAAACTTCAAGCACAACCTAACAAATCCAGAATTAACCAAGCATCTTCCTTGGATATTAAGGCCGATTCACACCTTTGTGTTTTTAGCCTGCGTCGGCCCAGCGTTTTTGAAAATTAAAAACGCTCCCGAGAGCACAATATACGTTGATCAGACGATGGACTAAAGTTTGGCTTGCGCTCAATAAGCGTACGCCAAACGTCAGTCCAACGTTTGACGAACGTCGTTTCACTGTTTGTGCGTCCGGGGAGCGTTTTCAATTTTCAAATACACTGGGCTGACGCAGACTAAAAACGCAAAGGTGTGAGTCTGTCTTTAAATAAATTCAATCTCTGCTGGAAATAAATCAGCTATCAATGCAAATGTGTAGCTGAGCCGTCAAGATGTGTTTCCGATCGAATCCACATCTTCCATTTTATTTCCCCTTCTCACCCGATTCGCTCTCAACATATCTTCGTTTATCGAATATCATACACAACACCTAGATGGGTCATGTCTATTAACCTGCTCTCTACATAGATTTACACTCGCAGAAAGCATCCAAGCATCCTTCGTAAATTTGTTTAATCCAAAATAAATCGGATTTCACTGAGTACCGAATGTGAATACTCATTGCTTGGCTGTGGCGTATTGCGATGTCGTACCTGAAAGGGGGTCCTAAATTTTTGACATAATGTTCGAACTCAAGCCTACCTGCTGTTTGCGTTCAACTCTAAATGTCATACAGTATTCTTAGCAACATAGTGTTCAATACTATCTCGTTGAAATTACATTCTGCATCATTTTATATTACTGGTATTAAAAGCAAACTGAGGCAAAATTTGTCATAATTATGATAAATTGGAGACATTTCAACCACTGACTGTTCTAAGATAGACTGCACTGCAGCGGAAGTGGACAACCTTTACGCGTTATAAGAGCAATGCGATGATATTGGCGCCTAGTATTGAGATGAGGGAACCCCTTAAATGCATCCTTCCCCTATCAGGAAGACGACTTACAATATTGACACTACTTTCTCTTACGGTCGGGATAAATATAGCGTAATTCATCCCATAACGAAATGAATCGCTTCCGCATTCTGAGGTGAATCAATATCTTTGGTATACATCTAGCTGCCTGTGAGCCCAAGTGTTTTGATATCATAATTTCGCTTTTGTGGTTAGATGAGAATATATAGTGGGGTGTCTGCTGCAATGTATTAGGTGCCTGTGAGTGAATGACCAAGGTGGAAATAATTACCCTGGATAAGTAATTTGTTATGAATATTTATGGAATGCCACTGACGCAGTGGCGAGGGAGGACCTTTCTTTCCAATCATCAAGATGATGGAATCATGGGGAGGACATGAACTCAACTTCCTTCAAGATCACGATTTTCATCTCACTTAGGGGCCCCTTCATCACCCTATATGGTCCAACCCGTAGAATTCAACTATATCACATTTTATAGATAGTACGTTCGAAGTTTTAAAACACCTGAGCACTCACGTTTTGCCTAAAATAGTGTGTTGTTTCGTGCAAGAAATATTACATAAAATTAGTTTTCAATTAGCTGTCGATCAAACGATGGAAAAGAGATTGCGGAGGTGAGAGGGAGGGCAGCATACAAAAAACACACCCACGTACACCCACATGTAAATACACACCCACACACCCACACCCACCCATCTATCCCCGAGCACAAGATTGACCTATTTTTATCTCTTTTTTTTTTGTTTAGAGATTTTAGAATTTTACATTTATATATATTGCTTTTATTCTATACAAAGTTTTTTTTTCACTCTCGGAAATGACAGAAAGATTAAAAACTAGAAACTAGACAGAAACGATTTCCAAACTTCCCATGAAATTGTTGGGGTATCTTGATAACATGTAATTGGAGATGAATCGACTGTATACCATGCCCACCAGCTAGTCATCACAATAGAATGTAATGGAATGGGATTAGAAGAGATCTAGTAACCCTTTCATTGGCTTAATCATCGAAAATCACAAATGTCATTCTTACATTAGATTAAACATATCTCAGTTCAAATCCCATAACACGATTTTGTAACCGCATTTCGGTTAGAAGTAGGTCACATCATAATGATGATAAAAGGGAAGCCAAGGGCTATGCCATAGGAAAGCACATTTTTTACGTCGGGTTCGTGCTTTCAATGTTAATAATGATAATAGTGATCACCAAATAATTCATTCACTACATTACGAACAAAATGGACCGCTACCTACAGATATGGACCAATTTATGCGTTGATATTAATCAACCTGAACGAAACACACGGCATCAAAGAAAAGTCACACTGCACTTTTTGTCACGTGGTCTAGAGGCGTTTTGACAATTGCTACGGGTCAGTTGATAAGAGAAATATTTTAATGAAAATGTAAATATTATCAAATAAAAATCTGAATTTGTGAAGACTACCAATAAATTGTCAGAAATCTACCATTTCTTAATAAAAGCGTTTACGTCTGTATCATTTTGATACATTCTGATGTTAATTCCAATCATTGAATTACATGCTCGTATTAGATTAGAAAAACACCTTATTCCCTGGGGCCTGTAACATAGATATATAATCAATTTTTCCAATCAATTGCAAACTTTAGTACATCATTTGCCATTGATGTACTTACTATTGATTGTAAATCTTTATGTTACGGGGCCCTGGTGTTGTTTATAGGCTTTTATTTTTTCCACTTTAGATGCCAAATAGATATTGAATAACACCATCATCACATCAGGGTATACTATGGATATGAAGATTTGAAGATTTGAAGATGGAAGTTCAAGATAGGTAGAACATTATATTTTGGAGCAATAGAAGGTGACAGTTTACCTGAAAACTGCACAATAATAATAGGTCCATTTATATAGCGCAATCACTATATGCATATACTCTACTGCGCTTGATAATAGGTACCATATTATTACCCTGGCTATAACTGCCGAGCAAGCCAGTTTATTAGGCGCTCAAGCATTCCAAGGAATAAATTCCCGCCAGGTATCCATTTTTCACCTGAGTCGAGTGCAACAAAGTGCGGGTAAATTTCTTGCTGAAGGAAATGAGCGCCCTGGGTGAGATTCGAACCACCGACCCTCTAGTTAAGAGGCGAGAGTCCGAACCACTACACCACGACACATACTGATTGCATTTATACATGTTTATAAACGTGAGGTAACGACATACCGTATTCTATATTACTTTACGACGTCTTGTTTCTTTTTAACAAAACAAAAATACTCTGCTAGAAACCTTTTGTTAGAGAGGTCAAAATCAACGTCCATATCACCATGGTTTTTACAACAGCTTCACTTGAACCTGTCAAACATGTCCAATATGTATATATATATATATATATATATGCATGTACATACATACGTAAAATTAATTCCAATGAGGCAGTGTACCGACAGAAGGAAAAGAAGAAGGAGAAGCGTAAGAAAGGAAAAAAGGGAGAAAAGAAACAGAGGAGGGTGTGTGTGTGTGTGTGTGTGTGTGTGTGTGTGTGTGTGTGTGAGAGAGAGAGACAGATAGAGAAGAGAGAAATCGAGCTAGAGAGAGAGAGAGAGAGAGATAAGAGAAGAGAGAGGGAGAGAGAGAATGTATGTGTGTGTGAGGGAGAGTGTGTGAGAGAGAGGGAGAGAGATAATGTCTGATTTCAATAAAATGTCTTATTAAAGGTTTTGAAAAGGGAAATTGCAGACGTTGGTTCAAGGCAAGTGCGTGAGAATCACAGTGTAAGTGTGTGGGTGCGTGTGTGTGCGTGTGTGTGCGTGTATGTATGTGTGTGTGAGAAATTGGCGATTGCCTGTCGTCCCATGTTATTATATGTATATATCCATATTCGTGTGCCAATTACTCTATTCGTTTGCATAAGCAAGACGTCATATTTGGTCATTCTTGTGTCCATGTATATACAACAAACCTTTTTATACCGTATATCATGTTTGACGTGTCACAAGACCTCTTTTCAACAGTTTCAACAAGGTTCTTTGGTTGCTTATAAAGACGACCAACAACTTGAAACAACATAGGGAAGTTGGATTGCAATTGGCAAAAATATATTATGACATCATATCGTCATGAATCAAGAATTTTATTTTGAAGAGTACAAACTACAGATGGATTATCTTTTAGATGAAATCTATTGTCATCTTAACTTGACTAAATCGAAAATGATAATGATGACTTTTAAGATGCAAAACCCTAGTTAAGAAAATAGAGTGAGTAGTCGAATACATGTAGTACATGATAGAACATGATACAGATAACAGAAAACAAAATTATGTATAAACAGGTAAAATTAGTAGTATACTAATATATACATATATATATATATATATCTATTGCAATCACCATCATATTAAATACACTGTTATTATAAGTAACGGGAGAATCAAATAAATAAGCATATAACATAAACTAAAAAGAAATACAAATTAGGCGCGAGATGGATTTGGTGGGGTATGGGGTGGTGGAAGATTTACTTAAGGGGTCTGGTCCTGCTTAAAGCCATAGAGGTAAACGTAATAGCTTACCAGACGACCACGTTCATTTTCACTTTGTTTCATGTAACAACATTTGATAAGGGATTTATGAAAATATATCAGTGTCGTGGGGGCGCCGTGTCATATCCTGAAATGAATCCTAAACTCCTACGTCATACATTGGCAACCCAACGAGACTTTAAGCTGACTTAGCATGCATGCAAGTCACTTAACAGATCGATGTGCAAGACCGGCAACCGTTTTCCCACTTCCGCATGAATTAAGATGCCATTTCCCTTGAATGAGTCAATTATGATCCGAAATCGTTACTAAGATAACTCCAGGGCAAGGCTAGAGGTGCCTTGAAAATATTAGACCATGTTGGCAGTCGTCATTATTTCATAGGGGTTTCACTATACGCCAGGTAACCGAGGGATGATGAGCGTATGTTGAATCTTCGCTCCATTGGTGGGACGTTAATATGGGATTGAACCGCTCCACTTCTCCATGTCCAATATATACCGAAATCTGTTTCTTTTGAATCTACGATTAGGACAATGTTTTAATCTAAATCTGGAGAGCAGTAGTTGATTTCCCCCAGATTATATCTGGAAATAGTAGAACGCTGGTAGATTTTTTCAACGTAATTGATAATGTTTGTATTATAGTAAAAAGAATGGGTGTTCGCAAGCCTGCAGATCCATCTTTATAACCCATCTGCAAGAAAACGTCATTGTATTAATACCACTGTAGTACATGTTTTGTATTTACCAAAATAAAAGTAAGAAAGTACGGTCATGTTGGGTAGATTGGGTCATAAGACGGTTGATAGTTAAAAAAAAGTGTTTTAGTATTTTCGTGTATGAGAGTTAAGGTGTCTAGATGGTTAGGTTTTAATTCTAAACGATTAAATGTATAGGATTTATAAAAGAAAAGCTTCCAATCTTTATCTTTTGTGTAGATTTGAATTGAATTTGAAGAAAAAAATCATGCCTCCCTTGGATAAATTTAGTACATCTGCCTAAGTAGTATCATTATAAATTTAGACAAAAATGCAAAATGTAAATTCCTTGATAAAATCATAGTGATTCTTTTAGACATTTTTGAATTTCATAAATTGTTGTCACAAAAAGAATTATCAATAGTTTGATTTTCAATCAGAGTGATATCTCGTTCAGAGTGTAAACATCAATGACACACAAGAACCTCTATCCCCTCCGTAAAGTCGCTCGGATCCCGAAGTAATAATTCCAATCGATGCAAACCCCTCATCGCTACGGTGGATCAGGCGACAAGTACTATCCCTTATCACACCCGCAGTGCATTACAGAGAAGAAGTGAATCAAGATCTAATACTACAACCCCCGTCGGGTGTGAGTGATCCTTCTTTGTATGTTCTCTATTTCCTCCACTGAGGGTCATCTATTGTTACAGAAACAAAGTCCGTATTACATGTAATGAATATCTTTGTTTTCTACTACCCCTGCTGTAGATATGCCTTTGGCGCCAAAGTTGTTCAACATGATTGTTCATTCATAACATCCGATTGCTGGGTCAAATTTGGTCATGTACACACACATGATTTTTTTTTACTTTCTATGCACAACCAAGCGTCAGATATCATCATGAAAATATTAGACTTTTCCCCATGTGTATCTTGACCAATATTACCTGACCTGACAAATCTTTCTCGTTGGTGAGCACTGAAAGTCCAGTGAAATAGGAAAATAACTATAAACTGAAAACAGCCACCGGTTAGTCATTATTACTCGCTTTTTCAAAGTATGACTTACAAGAAAAATATATTAACTAACTAAATTTGAGTATCAAGAAGTCAAAATCACAAATTCGATCGAGAGAACTGAAATAACACGATATCTTAAATAGACAATAATTGTATAATATAGGTAATTTAGATAAATGAAAAATATGTATTTGTAAAAAAAAAAGAAGAATGTATGCGATATCAAGACATAAGCTTTCCCAACCGAGTTTGTGGCTCAGATGGGAGAGCAATAGTCATAAGAATGCGATAAATGTGGTGGGTTTGGGTGCAATTTCGGGCGTACATGTTCAAGTTTATTTTAGTAGAACATGTAGAAGGTACTCAAATTAGTATGAAATTATAATTGTTTGAAAAATCTAAGGTAGTATCGAATTAAATAAATACGAAAAGATAGTGAGTATAGTCCTACCGTATTGGTCTCTCGCATAACAAGTTGACGACCCCAGTTAAGAAATTGTATTTGAATTCATCGGTCGTATTGTACTGTAAGGATTACATGCTGGCAGTAATCATTAATTTGATAAATGGCACATGTGTTTTCTGTATACTCAGATAAGTAAGTTATACATTCAACAAAAATGTAGACATATATCAGAATTACGATTTATCTCACTTTAAACAATCAAACATAATTCTTACGAAGGTTTAATACCAAATCGGTTTACGTTCATTCTAAATGAAAATCTTGATAGATTTGTACCCCATCTTACGAAATTAAAGGTAGAATACTTCTTTTTCAGCCTAAAATTTTACTTTCCAAGATTGTTGTGTTATGTTGGAGAGCTGTACTAAATGTTAGAACTTATCACAAATCAATTAAGCACAAATATTGGTCATGATAAGCGCATTTATAGTTATTCAAATAATAATTCTTTTATTCGGGCCTCGAATTAATGGACCGTGTATCAAAAATTCAAAACAGCCGTTAACCCCTCGTTGACCAATAGCACAAGAGTCTCTCTCAGTGCGTATTCCGCATGGTGTGGCAGTGTATTGAAGCGCACGCTGTATGTGCTCTTACGTTGTTTTGTGTGTGGTAATACGATAGGAGTATCGCGATACCGTTAGTGTCAAGATAAACTATGATAGAATAGATTTTTATTTGAATTAATATTCTGGACAATATTCGACCGAAATACTTCATATCAGTTATCATTTTAGCATATCCGAGGTACCAAACAAGTTGTAAACATAACCGCAATGTGTGCAAATGTAGTTTTCTACCTTTAAGCTTGCAAACACATTATTGAAACACATGAGTGATTCAATAATTAATCGATATTTATGTAACTCTCAAAGAGGTGAAGACACGTCGAGAAAACCCCCAAATTGGCACTAAATCAAGGAAGGAAGCGCGAAGAAAACCCCGAAAAAATAAAAATAGTAGGGAGGTTACTTAGTCGTAGCAAGCGACATTGACACGTGCTCTTAATCGTCTTCATCTTTCTGACACAAAGCGCATCTTCCTCTTTTCAATTGAAGCAAAATATCCTTTGGGGTCGAGGATAGAATAAGAAGTAATGGACCCTGAGGGAAGCGTCCGACTTAATAACCTCTATGATGTATTTCGATTCTTTGTAATGCGGCCAAAAGCATTTAATGCATGCTTTCGAATGTTTTGGTTACATTTTACATATATCACGTCATAAAGGTATTTTCCTTGACTTTACATACTATAAAAACAATCATAATAGATGCAATTTATAAAGCGTCCATATCAAATTTACAAAGTGCTTAAGACTCTTAATATAAACATGTCTAATGCTGTCTTTTTCAAACGAAACCTACGGTATCATTCTTGTATGTTTGTTGATGAGTGGGAAATAGCATTAAGATGCTTATAATCTAATAATTTATCATCATATTCCTCACGGTATGAGGTGGGAGAGAACCGACAATATGTGTTGACAATGATCAAATTCACGTTCTCCGGGTTACATCTATTTTGAATGATATTCAAACAATTTGTTGTGATAAATATTGCATGCATTAAGTTATCACCATTTTTTATATCCCCAATTACCTCATAAACTTGGAATGTGATCGCAGCATCGTGACTTAATTCGAGGTGAGTATAATGCATTCGTGCTGCCATGATCCGATCGGCCTAAAACCTATTAACCTATTATCATGACATCAATTAAGGGATCATCTTTGGCCGACAAAACTTTCAATGATTGAGTTTCGGAGTCATTAAACACCGACGGGGGACTTTATCTGTTGGCATTTAGTCGTGAATAATTGACATGTCATCATGCACTGGGGTCATGTCCTGAAGGGCAGAACATGAAGATGGAGGAGGGAATGTTTACTCAAAGAGTATCATTTGGATAAGCATGAAACATCATATTACTCATGTCATAAGGGTAAACGCATGTGATATGATGATATGATTAATATTGATTCGGCAGTCGTTGAAGTGAGAGATAGAGAGATGGGTGAACGGGAATGAGAGCGGAAAAATGAAATAAAAACCAAAAAATGGGCCATGGAGGGACTAAACGTGTAAATACTTGCCAAATTATAGTGGATTTTTTTAATGATGTAAAACACTTGGTGCTTTATTTATAGTACATTTAGATGTTACATAATATTCTATTTTGTTGTTACAGATTACAATCATCTTCATACACTGGTGTTGTTTTTACACTTTTCTAGTGTTGCCGATTATGAACACAAAATGTTTGTTTATCAACCAACCTGGGTTGTGTTTCATAAACTGTACAAAGGACTGGTGATCCTTTCTTCATTGCGATTCAGTGCCAGGAGTTATCATTGAGTATGTTGAGTGTAAGAAAGGATCACCAGTCGTTCGGACAGTCGTGCATATATATCCACGCACAGCTTTATTGAACCACAACCAAGGTTTCCTCAGTTTACATAATTATGTACTGTATGCGCGATTGTAACATTCAGAAAAAAATGACTTTAGGATTAAAGATTCAACTTTGCACCTTATTTATAGGTCAAACGAATGCAACACTCGTAGCACACGTTTTTTGGGTGCAACATTTTTTTAGGTGCAATATTGCATTTTGTGGTGAAAAATTTACCACAAAAGATGTGATTTTGGTAGTTTGAATAGTGCTCCGAGGATTCGAACCCTTGCATTTGAGGATGTGGGATTGCTTCTTAGCTTATCTACATGCGTCAAACTCCCACGCATATAACCATGGTTATGTTAAAAGATATTTAACAATAACTCCATAACATAAGACAGTGTCTGCTTAAAGACCGACTCACACCTTCGCGTTTTTTTCGGACCGGCGTTTTTTAAAATTAAAAACGCTTCCAGGACGCACAGCATACGCGGATCAGACGGTGGACTGACGTTCGGCTTGCGTTCAAGGAGCGTACGCGCCAGTCCACCGTATTTGTGGATACAGGGAGCGTTTTGCATTTCCAAATACGCTGGGCCGGCCCAGGCTAAAAACTCAAAGGTGTGAATCGGCCTTTAAGCTGTCAAAAGGTACAAATGTGTTTTTTTTTTCAGTAGCTTCGCCGTTTATGTACCTTATTTTCTAGGTGTGTACAAAAAGGGTGCAATAGCGCATCATGTCGAGTTTTGCTGCAGAATGCAATTTTCGTTTTTGCACCCTCTGCGCACCTTTTTTCTTAGTGTGTAAAATTATTTTATGCATGATGGAAACATGATATAATATACGGATTTTGACTCAATTATAAGGCGGAATTATTGATTTAAAACTTAGACAATACGGAATTACAATACCGGAAATAATATCATCGTAATATGACATTCAATAAAGGATGTGATTGACACAAATCCGATTACATTTTATAATGGCAAAATATAATCGTAGAGTAGAAGAATAACTCTTAACGTTCTACTTGATCACTCAACGTAATGCAAACCTATATTTACACAGGTAAACGAAATATAAATATGATAAATATACATCGTGACTTCGTAGTTAGATTTCTTTTCATTTTTACCATTATACAAAATTAATATGCTGCCAATTTCTATCTTTAAATGTTTGCACGCTTTTTTTGTCTTAAATCTATTCTTGACTATGTGCAAAAGCAAACAAATATTTAACAAACACTATAAAACTCTGTATTCGTGTGTCACGAATCGATTGATATTCATTCAATATATTGAATTACACTGTTAAAGTGCAATCAAATCTTTGCGTCCATCGCTAACGTCAGCAAACACGTTCCGTGGACGCAGAAATACGGATGGAGGACGCGTGGCCGACGTTGTAGTCCAGTTGAGGACTGTGTGTTCTGATAGCCCCCACCTCTTCACAGTCTCTTACACTGAACACACAGGGGCTGCAATCACTCAACCACAGAGTCCTTACATAACCCTCTGATCGTGTTTGGAGGCGCGATCAGAGTGGTATACAGATGACAGATCAGAGGGTTATGTAAGGACTCTGTGGTTGAGTGATTGCAGTCCCTGTGTGTTCAGTGTAAGAGAATATGCAGAGGCGGGTGCTATCAAAACACACAATCCTCAACTGGACTACCGAAGTTGAAGCCATTCTCCATGTGTTCAGCTTCAGCCACCGGATCTTTGCGTTGAAAGAGCATTTTTCCTATAACACATTATATGAACGATGGGCAGACGTTTTTTTTTGTCTTATGTAAAATGTGTGATTGGGACTTCTTCCAAGTACACTCCAGATATATAATATCAATATCCAAACATGATGTTCAAAATCCATAATATGCTGAAACTCTTCTGCCGGACTCACTCTTATTCTTGACGAATTCCTTGACTGTTTCCTCAGTCAGATAATGTATTTAAGTCATAACCATGCATGATCTGCTTCCTATTCATGTAACATCACCAAGTTCTTTTTAGCAGCGCGTTTTCATTTGCCATTCTAACCCATATTTCATATCAAATAGCGTTAAGAAATTTTGCCGCAGACCTATGATGTATTTAATTACACACCCATCAGTAAATAGCTATTTAAGGAACATTAATTAATTAGAGTGATCGTTGGGTGACTGAAGGTTTACAGATTACCACCGTTTATACAGTCGATTTCACTTTATTCTTCCTATATTAATTGAAAAAAAAGATCGAAGCAATTCAATTTCATATAGGTAAGCGTCAGCGGTGTTCTTTCTGGGTTTGTGTTTACCTACAAGGAACCATTGTACAAAATCAACTTATCGAAATAATTACATCTGTAATGGACCGGTGGAATGTAATAAAAATCATCTAGCATGAATAGCTTCGGATAAGTATGAAACCATCTAATTCTAATTAAAGGGGAACGATCAGTCCTTAGATAAAGAAAAATAAGGTTATTAAACTGTGAACATTTGACCCAGATCTCATAATCCCTGAGTTGACAACATTGTGTGACGTTATTGGTTACAACTCTCCATTCATTATATACACAGTATTAAAAAAAGTGTTTTTTTTATCTGGAAAGAAGACAAAGTGTTGGTTTCCTCCAGCATATAGCCTGTTCTAGTTAATTTTAAGCGATTTTTGAAAGGTTCATGTTGAATCACGCTGCTAGATTTGATATTCATCCATATTTTGAACATGTATATTCAAGTGAATGTGAAGTTGTGCTGTATCTCGTCACAGATTGTGCCTAATTTGCCATCAGAGGACGTAAATGCAACTTAGAAAATTTATAACTTTTAACGGGATTTTGATCGCATTTTCTTAAGTAAGGTCATTTTATTCTTCTTCATCAACTAGGAGCACATCATTTCTAGGGTTTTGTTTCCCTTACCTGCTTACAATAAATGGGTAGTAAATCATAAATAAATATATAGTGTGCTTGCATGCCTGAATCCAATATAATAATCAGTTTAGAATTTGAAACAAAAACACGTAATTTCATATGAGGGTCAAAAAGACTGTGAATGGCAGTTTTTTTTTGCTTAAAAAGAATAATTCAGCATCATTTCTGCTAAAATTCGAAAATTGTTTGACCCACATAAGTCATGTACAATATATGTACAAACAATATCAGACCAAAATAGGATTTCTCGCAGCGTTTATTCACGGATTGACATATAAGGGCCTTTCAACTGATCACGCTCAAAAAGGCCTTAAGTGTGAAAATGTTTGTCTTCATTTTTCGTTCGTTCTCAAGGGATATACCCCCATTCCCTTCCTTTTCCTTATTTTCAAACTTGGAAATCTAATAAAAGTATAAAAGTTATGATATTATGGTCTTCATAATTTCTCAAACAGACACACCCACACCTAACTGCTCTCACACATTCTCCGACATAATAGCGTACACATTGATTTACTCTTTTTGGATACGACATAATTTATATGGTTACGCATACTTATTGCACACATTTACCTAAGTCAATCAAAAGGAAATATACGCACGGGTATGCGTACACAAAAACCACATACATAAAAAAAATCTGCACACAAATACACTTACAAACACACGCTCACTCACACCCACATACACAAACGCAAACATGCAAATGCTTTATGGAAAACCGACAACGCCACAAATCGTAATAATCAACGCATGCCTTTTTTTTAGCGAACGTATGGTAAAACTAGGGCATTCGTACTAAAGGCCGGCTTACATCTTTGTATTTTAGACTGCGTCGGACAAGCGTTTTTGGAAATTAAGAAAACGCTCCCTGGACAATATACGTTGACCAGACGGTGTACTGACGTTCGGCTTGCGTTCTAGGAGCGTAGGCCGAACGTCAGTCCACCGTATGGCCTGCGTCTTGTGACCTCGATGACACACATGTTCACTAGCTCTAAGAGAATTAAACATTTTGCCTTGTACATTTTACAATCATCTTTTTAAGCTTGATTACATTTGACGAAAGCATTTGATCATCTCCAAAAGGCTCCCGAATGCAGATACATATCGCAAAAACGCGGATTTTCATTCTGGGAGATTATACCCTGATGCTTGTTGATCAGGTTGATGATAATGGAAACATCATGCCTGACTGAACAAACCCTCGCTGCAATTTGTTCTCGCTCACTTCAGAACAAATAGAATTTTCAGAGAGATTAGAATGGCTATTCAGTCGTTTTCTTTTGGGTTACCAAATCAAATGGGGGAAAATTTTTATCTCATTTAATGAATTCGTGAGAATATAGAGAAAGGCAAATACTACAAGAAAAGTATAGCACGGCATGTATGAATAACTACAGGACTGATCAAATGAAATAGGTTTAATGAAGATGTACATTGAATTTGGAATTAATGCACATGAAATGTAAAATAAATTGAATATAGTGTTCTCCCTGATAAATTGCTGATTGCAACAATCATCCAGATTTGAAAAAGTCTATACAATAGAATAACCTCATTTCTACAGTGGAATTGTCTTGTTGAAGAAAAAGTTATAGAAATGTGTGGGGGTGTCGTGGTGTAGTGGTTCGGACTCTCGCCTCTTAACTATAGAGGGTCGGTGGTTCGAATCTCCCCCAGGGCGCTAATTTCCTTCAGCAAGAAATTTACCCGCAGTTTGTTGCACTCGACCCAGGTGAAAAATGGTTACCTGGCATGAATTTACTCCTTGGAATGATTGAGCAACAAATGTTGATGAAACACCCCCTGAGTTCACACTAAGGGGGAAAAATGCAACTTTGACGTATATGGGTGCAAAGTAATGCAGACACCGGGAACATCTTTTAGGATGCAACATTGCACCTAATTGTACAAAACACATGTATTTAAAAATGTGGCAGTTGTGGAGTTTGAATCTACTTCATGAATGATCGCTTCATTCCGAGGTGAGCGACTTACCGACTGATTTGTAAACTATTCTTACACAAATTAGGAAAAAGAGCAATATTGCACCTTTCTGAAAGAAATGTAATATTGAAAGCAAAAGGGTGCTTCGGATGTGATGTGTGTATCAACTCCCTTCCCAATCCTGTTTATGTTTCCGAAATCTTCAGTTCGAAGTTTCAAAGTAAACTATGCAATATGACTGTGATATTTATAACTATTAATAGCATTGCTATTTCATGCGAGCTCAAAAAAGATGAAAAGGTCATCTCACAAAATCAATGAAATAATTACCATTATAATCTTATTTATTATCCATATTTTCAATTACCTCGCTTTTATTAAAATAATCTGTTTCACTCATTATAACAAGCGGTGAAGAAGAAAATGAATGTACACATTTCCCAAACAGAATGAGAAAATATAAGCTTTTTCTTGTATAAGCTTCAAGATGAGATTTATGTAAATCTAAATCAGAATATCATGAACGATTCCCAGTTTATGATAAACCCCACTTGACCTTTGTAAACAGCTCGAGGCTAATGAAAATGTGGCACAAAAATTATCATGATCGCCAAAATCTCTGGAAAATGCCCCTTGGATATCATACATACATTTGGCACTAGAAAGCCGTTGGTTCCCACAATTTCTCAACAACCAATGCATGCACGGTATAACAAAGAGGAGAGTCAACTCTAGAAATGTTCTCCTCTTCTTTTCTTGTACCGATATTGTATGAGTTTGAATGCAATCTTGTGTACTGATTGAGACAATGGATCTGTACATTACAAAGGTTTGATGGATGAGACAATTTCTCTTGAAATGACCTTTCATTACAAAAAATCAGAGCTAAGATGCAGCACCCATGACTTATTATAACGTTAAGAGTGGAAGAGCAGTTATAAATGGTAGAACTATACCACTTCCAACCCCCCCCCCAAAAAAAACCCCCAAGATAGACTACTTAGTTACCCTGTCAAGGCATATCTGAATGGAATCATTTACCAAAAGGGTTTCAAAATTATTGGTATTTGGAAATTGGTAAAAGAATTGTTCTTTTAGTCGTTACTCACATCACTGATCATCGGTGTTTTCCTCAGCAGGTCAGCTACTCCCGGAAAAATACTCTTCAGGATAATAACGAACTAAAAAATTGCCTCTGGAAATTGCCACTCAGAAAAATTATACCCTAACCCCTTGTCAACCAAATTTTGGACAAGTGTCCTAGGACACCAGCCCTGTGACAATTACCCTTAAGTCGTCTTTAACTAGGCATGGGCTAGTCCTGTCAAGGTTTTTCATATGTATTTACTTTGTTCATAGATGCTGTATTTCTATCTTGACAAATAAATAAATTAAAATCAAATCAACTACCAGAGGGCATCTACCCTTAAACACCTTCATCCCAACATTGTTACCCCAATAAGGACAGGGTAGTTGTCAAGGGATGGATTTTAGGGGCCAACTGTCCAAGGTGTAGAATTGCTCATCTTAAAGCGAAGAATCAGGCTTTACACAGAAAAAAGCATTCCGAACATAGATCATATACATTATTCATATTGGAATAATTTTCCTATTGCAATCTAACGACTATAAAGACTTGATATGCGTTTGAATTTACTCACTCTATTTCCTTTAAGAATTCTGAAATAATTATGTCGAGGAAAGATGATGCATTACTATGGTAACCCATCGCAATGCGAGATGGATCATGATTGTTTTCTGAGGAGTATGCCGGTAAAATTAAATCAAATATCGCCTGTATATCTAACAAAAAAGATAATTTCAGAAATATTAGATTAAAAGGAATGCATGGCATATTTCACATTGTTCCATTTTGTTTGTAATATTGAATGAGACACAAAGCTTTAAAAAGTAACAATGGACTATATGTCAATGTCAGAAGTAAAGGATATTCATCATAATCCATATCCGATTACAGAAGAAACCTTTAAATGCTGGAATTCTACTTTATTTGTTTTGTACAGCACTGTTGGTATGTTGAATTGCTTGCTGGTAAAACCCGGTCTATTATATTACTTGCAATTCTGTCCGTTCAAAAGTTGTTTTCTTTCCTTGGCCTATAGGTCTGAAAATGTATACGGTCAAAATACACAGAGTATCAAAAAATAATTTTCACTTGTGAAAAATCTCTCAAAAATTCAGGGTAAATATCTAAATGATTGTTCATGTTTATGGATGTTCAATATCCTCATCTACCAAGTATCACGGAAAATCAATTCTCATTCATGCATATCCGATCACTGTTTGTTTATGTCCAGGGTATGAAAAATGCATTGCGCCAAACTGAGCGAACATGACTATTTCTTCCTCCAAAAAAATCGCTATGTCATGAATCTAAGATTATGTTATGACAGTTATTGATCGAATTGTCAATTCTAATCAAGGTCTATATGAATAAGATTAATAAAGCTGGAAAGAAATTCCGGCAAATTAGCATGAAATCACCACCAATCGATGAGTAAGAGAAATTTCTATGAATGGGAGTAATTGGTCCGAAGAGTAGTTTGGGATCGATTTGGACCGATTTTGGCGCAAGGTGGTTTTTTGACACCCTTGATATAAACAGTTGGTGTTCACCTAGGCATGAATGAAAATTGATGATGTAAATTGCACCTAACAGATAGGATTATGGAGTAACTATATCCATGAAACTCTACTGATACTGAAATTGAAATAAATTTTTGACAGACATTTTAATGTGTAATTTATTTTGACACACTATGTATACAGTAACTATTAATGGAGGCCGTGGAGAATAATAAAAATGATACAGAGGAATGTATTCAATGGATTGAATACATGCCTCTGTATCTGTATATCACTCACTGCATTATTTCGATACCTTTACTAACAAAACAGCCAGCAAATAAGTATCTAGTTAGTCAAACTAGACTTAAACGATTTGAGCTGTTAACGTTAACATGTCATATTTGTACGTATAATTTTGTGACAAATCCTGCGTTCTCTAGTATCATTAATTCATTTTGAAAGATTGTTTTACATATTGCTTAGAAATTTATGAGAAGTAACGTCATATTTGCTTACATTTATGAATTATAATTGATACTAAACTTTCACGTCAATTTATTTCCGTGCTAAAGCTATACAAAGGATTTGGAGGATATAAAACATTTATATATCTTGTTAAAAAGTCCTAAAAGCTATAACGTTATAAGGTAAGTTTGTAAAAACGTAGAGACATATTTTATTAATGAATATATTTTTTTATTTAAGAATCCACATACCTGAAACAATTAGGAGAAATGCCAGAATACCCGTTAGGAGAACCACCGTCACTTGTGCCATTTCTTATTTTTTGGCTGTCCTATTCAACTCCTGACTACCAAGACCAAGCCGAAGTCCGGCGGCTTTCAATCCCCTCTTCGTGTGGCAATGTACTATGTTGCCTTCTGTCCAACCCTGACCCTTTGGCTACAAATCCGTGTCTTTATCGATTAATCTCGTCGTCTGCGACGTGCTTCTGAAGTTCTCGAAATTAGTTTTCCCTGATTTTTCCTCCCCAAAATTAGGGTATGTGAAAGAGCAAGAGCCACAAATAATGAAGAATAGAATTCCGATTTACCGGGCGAAGCGTTCGCTCTGGTGAGGGGGTAAAACTACAACGGGGCACTGAGATGGATAATGTGACGCGTTGTGTTTGTAGCAACGATGCTGGTCGAGAAAAAGTGATTTCATGCGGAATGCTGCGCGCGAAGAGGGGGAACACTGCGTTATCGTCTGTCTGACTTGGACGATACTGTGTGATTGGCTCTTACCCTGTCTACTCCCCGTTCTAGTCTGCTCTTAAAACGAAAGCATTAAAATCCTCAAATTTCAGATCATATATTAGGATAACAAGAGAAGAAGGCGTAATGTTTGCAAATCTGAGTATTTATATTGATATCTTCGTTACTGGTTCTTGGGAAGCGGGGGGCAATTAGATCTAGTAATCCGGATCAATGACAACAATTGCGTCCAAAGCTTTTCCCAGAAAATTGGCAGAAGGAAGGAAGAAGCGGAAGTGGGTGGATGTGTCACTTTAAGGATTGGAATAACAAAAAATGTCAGAAACTTGTTAAGGACTTAAACTTTATTCTGTTTATTGAAGCATATGTTCATTTGTTTAATTTCCTTTTTTTCATTTGGATATCCATTCATTTATGCATTTATGCAGTTATCAATTGGTTATTTTTTCTGATTTATTAATTTATCTATCATTTGCGATGGAAACCATATAAGTTGTTTCCATGGAGGTATAGAAAACTCTTTTTGACTCACATTATTCCGGATTTAGCCGTTGACATACAATCGCTAAAACATTTAAATTAATTCATAGTCCTGCCATGAACCCATTCAACTCACTTGGGTTGAGTGAAGTAGAATAATGCTGGATCTATGCTAAATGAACATTACGCCATGATTGAAATTTGAACCAAAACACTCGTGCTCAAAGGCGAAAGTCAGAACTACTACATCGACGCTTGTTGAAATAAAAAAAAACAATATCAAACAAAAAATCAGATGAAAATAGTGAAAATCTTTAATCTTCAAATTTTTTAAAATCCTCGTGCAATAAATCTGAATTCAGCTATCTAAGGTAGATGTCAATGTAGTATTATATATATTTTTTGTCATGTTTTTTTCTGTATTTTTGGTATTATTATCTATTTGGATACTGATGTGTGTTACACACAAACACACATAATACACACTCACAATAGCGCAAATGTTTATTTTAAAGATATCTGGCCCAATACAAATGCTTATGATCACTATAATCATAACCATCATCATCACTATCCTAACAGATTCGTTCCTCCTCCCTTTCTCTTTTGGCACACATACAAATGCTTATGGTCACTATAATCATAATCATCATCATCATCATCACTATCATAACATATTTGTTCCTCCCCTTTCTCTTTTGGCACACATACTAACACCAAAAACACACGCACACTTTCACGCACAGTCACGCAAATACACACCGTTGAATGCGCCCACTCAGTCCACCTAACTCTGCTCAGAACGACTAAACACACACACCCAAATATGAAGAGGATGGGAATACTGAACAAAGTACGGGTTGACCGTGAACAAACACAATTATGAAGATGAATTGCAAGGGAAAATAGGATTTGTGATATACACTACCGGCAGCTGGAATTGGAAAATTGAATCTCATAAAATGTGATAGATTAGTCGAAGAGTATAACAGAGATCATGTTTTATAACGAAGAAAAATGACTATTTATTTTATAAAAATATACAAGAACAGTTAGATGTAAATTGATGTTTTATTTTGAGCTGTGCATACTTAGATTCACTATTTCAGAGAATCCAAGCGTGTATAAGCAGATAGAACATGAAAGAATATGTGGTAAAACTACATTCATCAATATTTCAGCTAAAGAACATGCTTAACCATGTTAACGTCGGATGTTTTATTTCTGTGGTGTCCGTGGTAATAATGTGAAATCATTAACATCTTTAAATAAATCTCACATAATGCAAAACATAATTATAACATACCAGACATATTTCTATACATGCTTGGAAAAAAGGTGTAAAGTCTGTGTGCACCCTTTTTGGTGCAATATCAAATTTCTTTAAAAAGGGCGCGAAATTGCTCCTTTCTCTCAATATGCAAATTTTCTATAGAATATTTTGACATAGCGCCAGTAGTAGGAGCAGAGGAGCCGTGTCATGAATGATCGCTTCATTCAAAGGCAGACGATATACCGAATTAGATATATATATGCTTTGTGAATATTCTGTTGTTAGGGAGTCATTGTTTGATATCTTGTAAAGTCGCCATCGACTTTGCATGGGAGCGTGACACAATAAGATGAGGTAGTATACCAAGCAATCCCACATCATAAAAAGTCTGGGTCCAAATGCTCTGAGTACTCCACAGAATGCTAAATTATGCCTTTGTGCTTCGATTTTTTTTTTCTCCAAAAGGTTAAATATTGCACCCCAAAAGACGCTTCCATTGCTGCATTTGTTTTCGCCTTCAAATGTCCAATGTGGCACCTTTCTTCCTAAGTGTGTACATCTGGCCCGTGACAAAACGCATATACACGCACCTTCACCTTCACCCACACCCACAAACCCCACTTACGCACACAAGCACTCACACCCACACCCACATTGGTTGGGGGAGATAGACGAATACCAAGGATGATTTGTAAGGTTTAATGAATGGCATATTGCAATCTTTTATTCAACATAGCAAACTTTATCGATCGTATTTGTGTCTGCTTCTATAGAAAATGAAATTACATCAATGACAAGATTCAGCGATAATTCTTTTCAAGCGGTAATTCGAGAAGGCTTTGAAACGGAACTTAATAAAATGCCTTGCTTCGAGTAGGAAAAGGCAAAGGACTGGCTAAAAGATACGGTACTACCACGTGCAGCGGAAAGTAATCAATATATTATCAAAAGAAAAACACCTTTCGCAGACTTTGCAATCATATGAAAGTATATCAATGAATGAGAGCATAATTCTATCCGACAAGACTTTGATGTGACTAGAACCGTGTATCTATTATGTAGACGAATTCTGGCACTTACTAGATACACAGAACGGGGTTATCAAACATGAATTTGCCATTAATACATCGATTACATTACTCATTGAAATATTATGTTACACCTCCACTATTATAAAACTATAGTAACCGCATGAAACGCTCATGCGAATGTATTGAAACTATCAACAAAATAATTTGTCTCAAAACTATATTGAAAACTACGATGAATGGTGACTGAAATAATTCTTATAAAGTCCAACGTATGCGTTTAAAAGTTATATGAATCCACAAATCAAGACCACCCATTCTCTTGAGTCTGTTTCAAGTAAGAATGAGTGGAAATACGACGATGCATTAATACCACATATTAATATTGATGTCACTACCTGCCCACCCAATAAGCTTACCGCAGAACATTACTGACACTTCAGGTTTGAAACAGTTCAACAAAATGGTAGGAAATCATTTCATTTCCATAAGTTTTATCTATAAAGTGATTTTTATTTTCCATAAATTTTATCTATAAAGTGATTTTTATTTTCCAAGGTATTTTGCATTTCTGCTCTTACATCTAAATATAATTCCAATCTTTCTACTTTGGCCTCATCCATGTTCACATTACTGTTTTCTTTCATACAACCATGCCACTCGACTTGCTGCCTCACTGCAAATCGTGTTTAGTTGCGAGTGAATTGCATGGGCAGTGACTTAGGCGTACGATGTGTCCAGACAGCATTCGACTTTAGGTGACGGGGGAGAGATGGGGGTGGGATGGTCAGCTGGAAAGTCTCGAAAAATGTTTGTCGCACTATACGGCTCTACTATATGCTTCAAAACTTAGCTAGAAATGTTTAAACAAAAAGATTTGCGTTTACAGGGAAAATTTAAGAATGACCTAAAAAGCTAAATACCTAAAAGCATTCAAAATATTTGTCACCATGTGTGAACGACGTTCTCATACAGTTACAAGCTACATTTTATTTGGAGCATTAATTTTCATTTGAATTATTTAATTTGTACCTAAAAAGTAAGTACCCCTTTGAAAGTAGCACAACTTTTTATTAATTCGTCAAAATATTTTTACGAAACGGTCTCAACCAAATGCACTTGCCATAAAATAGCTTGTAAATGCAATATATTTTCTCAAGAGTGTCTCTCCCTTCGACACGAGTTGCTTAAATGCCTATATTGATACAGAACGATTGTCAATATCTCAAACACAACATGGTGCAACATTGTGAACCTGTAACGACGACTTTCAACAGAATGAAATACGGTAGCCATGTGAAAAGTTACATTTTCCCTTTGATTAGCATAAAAAGTGCTTCCAAAAAAAAAGAGGTACAGTGTATTGAGTTTCATGTACTAAAATCTATTAAGATAGATTAATAATATCTGGGCTAAATTTCACATGGAAAATTATTTTTAAGGACTTAATTTATAACATAAATGTTCTTGCTCAAAGCATGAATAGTAAAATAATAACGAAAAGCTGATAATGGAGTTTAGCTTAAAGTAGTAACCGTCTACGTCTAACACAGATCTCAGCATGTGACTGCTTGTGCTCCATCTGTTTGCTGATTACCTATTTTTTACTTTTCAAAATTTTAAATTGATGTTTATTTTGCGTATTGTTGTTAAGAAAAGGGAAAAGTGCAATATATAATTTGTTTTAAGAAATTTGGAATGTGTGCATACGAAATGCACAATTTAAGCAATAAAATGTTACTTTTCGGTGAGGAGAGTGTAATTGATAAATGCATATAGACGTATGGAAATCCAATGTGCTTGCATGTCGGTACACGGTCCATCGAGCAGAGGTATCACTTTGTTACGATTTGTCAATCACAAGATCGCGAAATAATGAATACATACGGGTGTAATATGGATAATGGAATGCTTCAGACAAACTCTCTTGACTATATCTAAAGATATGGTTTTGACAGCATGGCTGAATGATAATTCAAGAGATTGAAGAAAGATTATATTGCGTTGATATTTTGCAGGTATTGCATCTGGCTCAAAGTAAAGAAAATAAAAGATTGTTAGCGATTATAATGATAGTAGAAAACGAACAAGGCAAATGATGAATAGGAAAGTAGTCTTGAAGCATTTTTAAAAGCAAAACTGTGCTTTGAAATATTTACAGGCTGTCCAATTTAAGTCTTTTAATTGAATAAAGTAGGTAAACTGTTTCGACATGTTGTCAACTGTTTGTATCTCATTGTTTTACCCATCTCTTTCTATTCTTAGGCTGGTGCCCCTAGAAGACGAATAACAAACCAAACTATTATCTGAATTAAACTATTTATCTGAATATCATTCTTGTAGGTGTCTGAAGTCTAACCCCCGCCCTATACCTTACCCCGGCCCCGGTTATAGTAAAATGATAATGAAAATCTGATAATGGAAATTAGCTTAAAGTAGTAGCCATCTACGTCATGATGAACAAACTGAAATTGAAACAGGAGGTGCTTCCACTCAATAACATAAATTGTTCTCATGGTCCTACAGAACTTTTGCTTTTTATGTTGTTGTATTATTTATGTTTTACTCTGTAAATGGAAATCCTAACTATTCAGCTTTTAGCTTTAGATTAGCGTAACATTAAAAGAAATCTATAAATTCATAGCACATAACAAGCTTAAAATCTATTTTACCAAACGCAAAAGCAGTATCTAAAGGCTCAATCGGGTTTTTGCATTTTAAGCCAACGTTTGATCAGCGTTTGTAAAATTCAAAAGACGTTTATTTTAACACATACATACGGAGGAAAGATGGTTAGCTTAAACTTCATGCGTGTGTATTTTCACCTCCAGCTGGTCGCCTTCAACGTCCGTCAAGTGTCTTCCTTCTGTAATTCTTTTAAACTACATTCAGGCTGGGTAGATGTTGGGTATCAACCCAAAGGTGTGTTTGAGGCCTATAATCCACTGTGAAATATTTAGCTCTAGTACATTATTCATAACAACTTTTATTAATCCTTTAAGGTCTATTTTTGCATAATGATTGACAGATCAAAGCTAAGATGTTACCTAAGGCCCACTCACACCTTTGCATTTTAGCTTGCGTCGGCCCAGCGTTTTTTTATATTAGAAAAGCACACCGGACGCACAAAGTAAAAATGCCATTCAGTGGACTAACGTTTGGTATACGCTTCTTTAGAGTAAGCCGAACGCCAGACCACAGTCTGATCAGCGTATACTGTGCGCTCGGGGAGCGTTCTTAATTTTCAGAAACGCTGGGTCGAAGCAGGCTAAAAACACAAAGGTATGAGTCAGCATTTATCTCTACATCTTTTTATGTTATTCGGGCTTCAGGTTAGACAAGTTTCTCAATTGCATAGATAAGTGGAATTATTTGCAACATTTTTACGAGCCTCTTGATCTGATTTCACTTCTCTCCATGCCATCTTTTGAAGATTAAAAATAATATAGATGTAATTCGGATTGAAACACACTTAACTTAGAAACTGACGTCAATCATGTTGACTCATATCGTGATACATAGATTTAATTCCAAACTACAACGCAATTTGATAGCCTTGTAGCACCCCAAGTGATAAAATAACTTAATAATCAATAATCATTTTTGTAAGCTGGACACATCTGCTATTAAAGCCCGAGTACAGTTTTGGTAAAAGCAAATATTTTTATCGCCAAAATTTGTCTTTAAATCTACAAAATGAAAATTACTATGATGGACATGGTGCACAAAAAAATTGTGCGAAAATGAACGAGTTTTGGAAAAACTATAACCTAAAGTTTACTAAATGTTTCAGCGTCGTGTCCCCCGACACTAATTAAATATTTTCTTTCTTGATAAAGGACAACTTCTCATGCACAGAATTGAATGAAAATTTCAGAATTGTATGCCTTTTTATCATTCTATTGGCGAATCTCGGAAATAACTTTGTTATATCCAAGAGAGGGCGCTAGATATGATTTAACGGTCAAATTCAAATTTTCAACAACAACAAAAAATAGTTCGTAAGAAAATATGCTATGGTCTCAAAATGTGTATAAGAATCATATGTCATGATAAACATCCCAAAAGTTCACATTTTTT
>BQKZ01000046.1:223470-264979 GCA_036244855.1 Temnopleurus reevesii
GGGGGGGGGAGGAGGTCCTCCAATAATTTTAAATTTTGCCCCCGCGAGAAGCTGATAAGCAAAACTTTCTTTGAAAAAAGAAAAAAAAGAAGGTGATCACCTAAAATTTGGCGCACCTCTCAGCAAATTTTCACCTCCGGGAGCTGACAAAAAAAACCCAAACAAAAGAAATAACAAAATAAGATGTGGTGCCCCCTTAATTTTGGCTATAATTTGGAGCCCGTAGCTCTGACAAGGGGATGGGGAAGGCTAGCACCCAAAGCGCCAGTCTTTGCTTTACATTGTGAAACCATACCGTTGTCATGGCCATGTGCGCTTGGTGATGATGTGAATAGTATCAAATTTGCAATAGCATATTTAGAATCAGCTCGAAAATTTCATTCCCCTAATTGTTTCTTCACCATGCTCAAAAGGGCCATTGAAAAAGTGTGGTTTCACAAGGAAAAATGAACACCAACATTTTATAAACTGGCTCCCTCATTATTTTAAATGTCAAAATGCAAAATCTTAATCTCGGTAGTGGGAAAAAGTGTCTTCATACAATCCTCCACAAGATCCGCGTATATCAGGCATATTTATTGGCTTCTCCGAGCACCCTACAAATTCTGTGTTTTTCCAGTGTCCACATTTTTTTCTAAATTCCAATTTTGTGCTCGGTCGTGCGTAAATAATGACCTATCATCACATGACATCATTAAGTCACATGCATCTTTACCACTTGCATCAAAAGGCTTACAATTTTCCTCTTTAATTACATTCTACCAGCCATGCTTCTGCTTGTGAGATATCTCCAACCAGACTTCTTTATCTCCTTCTAAGTGGGAAAACATTAAGAAATAGGGTACAATTTTGCATCCTTATAGTTACAGCCGCTGGTACAATAGCAGTAGCTGTTATACACCATTACACACTGAGAAAAAAGGGTGCACAAAGGGTGCAAACCATCTCGAAAAGGTACAATCTGCTGCAAATTTGCAAAGGTGCAATATTGCACCAATTTGACATACACACTCAACAAAAGATATACCCTCCCATTCCACAAGTATTGCAACATAGCAACATTACGTTCGTTTTCCATTGATTCACTTGTCGTATTTTTTATTATTTTTCCTTACATGTAAAAAAATCACAAATATCTATTGTTGAAATTGAAGTGTCATACACGGTTTCTAAATTATGTAGGATAAAACTATTCTTAATCGGGTTATGTCTTAGGTACCAAAGACCAAAGACGACAAAGGTAGAAAATTGCAATCTCTCGACATGCAGATTTGTCAACGGCTTATCGCAAAATTGTTTTCTCTTACTTTAAATTGAACATATTCCATGACTTGTTGAATACTTCTGCTAACAAAAAGTGTCCAAATCTATAGCCCATATACTAATGCAAATAAAATAAGGTCCTAATAAAATAGACAACCTTAGTAGAAGACGTCACTCTCAGTTCCTTCAGGGCATGTGTTTTTATAATTTTATGGCACATCGTGTATTGGCCATCAGGTTTGGAGAATTAGCTATATAATTCCAAAAAAGTTATCATTCTTGAGTACAGAAACTAATCCTGGAAGATTTTATAACATTTTTCTTCATGTGGCCAGTGCATAAAATGGATTTATACGTATATCCTCCAGGAATTAAGAGTGGGTCTATGTTGCAATATATACGGCATGGGAGGGTAGAGCGCAAACTACTGAAAAAGATGCAAGGATAATAAGTCGCCATCGTATGTACAAGGGAGCATTGTTGGACCATTTTGGAGAAAATCGAACGTGTGTNTAAGGCTTGAATTGCCATCCAGTGACCGGGTAATAATATCGGAAGCGCTTTGACCAGTCAATACTGACCGAAAAGGCGCTATATAAATCCGCAATATTATTATTATTATTATTATTACATGACAATTGGTTTACAGGCGTACACTATGTCACAGCTAGTTCACTGTAATATATTCGTCATGTTAAATGTTCATGTTATATAAAGAATGCTTTTCAGGATTCAATTCCATTACGAAAGTTTTTTTTATGTGATAAAATTTTCATGTATTCTGCTTATCGTACATGTTTAATAAGAGCAACATTGACAGTTAGTCAGTTAATTATATCGTCAAGTAAATAATTTCCCAAAAATGTCTCAAATATATTTTCGGAGAAAGAGTTCGTTTAGTGTAAACAGGGCTTATAAGTGAGGATACTTGAGCGTGATCTGTGATGCAATATATTTGATCTGAGCTAGAGACTGCAAACAATTCCTACAGGCCGAACCATCCATCTTACTGTGTGAGAAAGAAGGGTATTGGTTTCAAGTGATCCTTTGGGAAGCACTACTTAAACTATCTATTTCTACCATGACCAAGTGCTCCGTCTAGTATCCTCTCAGTCATTTAGAGAAATCTTACCAAAAGTGGATCGTGTTCTTCCCACTAATATTGATTTACTTGTTTCCAAAACAAACATGTATATTTTCTATATTATCCTTTTCATTAGGAGTGGTAATTAGATAAATATTGATTCTTAAGTATGAAACAGATCCTTTCTAATTCTATCTATGGTTTTGCTGAATTTCTCAGAAAAATAGAATTATAAAACTGATTTTAAAAAAAAAAAAATTTCTGTTGAAGCAAAGTAAATTTGAGTCTGACATAGTATTGGTCGACATAGTATTGTTCAGAGTTAAATCTGACTACAATCCAAGTATTGTCATAGTACACTACTAATAACGTTTGGACATTTTCTTTAACCTTAACCCTTCCAACATCTCGCTTCACTGAGCATGTTAACATGACATTTTGGAAGTAACAAAAGTGGAAGCGCCGTGGTGTAGTGCTCATGACTCTCGCCTTTCAACCAGAGGGTCGTAGGTTCGAATACCATCCATGGCGTGAATTTCCTTCAGCAAGAAATTCATCCACATTGTGCTGCTGCACTCAACCCAAGTGAGGGGAATGGGTAGGTAGAACAAAATATTCATCAATTCTATTACCTCATAAAGGTACGAATGGAAAAATGAAACATTAAAGCTATCATTCATCTGGAGGGCGATTCATGTAGCTCGACAAGCAGTCATTTTTCGAGGTTTATGAGAGCAAAAGTCAGCGATAGTGCTTAATTTCTACCCAATCAGAGCCAAGGATTTCATTGGATTTGTCAGCGCTGACTAATTGTCACTCGCAAAATGCTTCGTGAAACAACCCTAGATCATGATGCATGTACTTTATTTATGTACAACATTTTCCCCACTTAAAATACGATATCTTCCGAATAATTTATTTCGGTATCTGATTATAACTGGGTTCGAATTCATAATTAACCATTTGATTTCAATCGTTTAGATATTATTCAATGATGATAATAAAAGGTCCATTTATATAGCGCAATATGCATATACTTTACTTCGCTTGATACAATGTACCATATTACCATGCCTTTAACTGCCGAGCAAGCCCCCTACGCGCTCAATCATAATAAGGAATACATTCCTGCCAGGTACCTTTTTTCACCTGGGTTGAGTGCAGCACAGTGTAGATAAATTTCTTGATGAAGGAAATTAACGCCATATGTAGGATTCGAACCTTCTAGTTGAAAGGCAAGAGTCGGGACCAATACACCACGACCCTTCCAGACAAACAAATATTACTTCCAAAACACGTCAGTATTTATGCCCCAATATCAGTGCAAATAATATTATTTCACTGTTCTTACTTTGTATTTTCTATATGGTTATTACAGGTTTCATTGCAAGACAAATGAAGCTGCTGGTAACTAGAAAGTGACGTTCGACTTAATGGCTTTTAACCTAATATATCGTGATTTCAAATTGATTCCTAAGCCAGTATAACTGAACGTTTATGAATAGTAAAACCATGGCTTGTTGGATAATCTTGGCAACGAGAAGTTGCAAAATTGGAAGATATGAAACAAATAGGAACAATCTCTGTGAGCTTATTTTTAATAGGGCAATTATTCCTATGGCCTTCGGTAAAATCATTTGGAGATTTAGCTTTAAAATTAAGACATCAAATACTCCACATTACGGTATGCAGACCTGCAGCTAAAACACTTTTGGAATTAGGATTATTAGTCTATTTAGTTACAAGGATGGGGGCATAATGCCAGTTTGACAATCTCAAATCTGCCATACTTTTAAGATTCAAGATTCAAGATTCCTTTATCTAACTCAATCGTATAAAAACGCATGAATATAGCTTTGCTCATATTAAGGGTATCCTGATTCTGCTGTAAATAATCTTACTATGTGAATATCAAATTGTGTCCGAAGTAAGAGAGGCATAGTGAGTTCACTTAAGAGTAATTAAAGAGAATATCCGCTACCAAATTAATAAAATGTTTTTCATATGCAGAAATGAGAAAGGGGTTAAAAAAAACTCAAATAATTTGGCGCTCTTGTTGATTTGGAAAAGGGATGGTCTAAACTGAAAAATCTTTACCACATAAGATAAAAGGACACACCGATTGTGAAGTGATCGAGTCTACCCTTATAAATGCTTGTAGAATGCCCCTATAATTATTTTTTTTCTTTATTTCTTCTTCTTATCATTATAATGATTCTTCTTTTCCTTCTCCTCGTTTTCTCTCCTGCTCTTCCTAGAAGGCAAAAAAAAAAAATGTCGTCAAAAAGCAACGGGAATGTCATATCCTATATATTCAGAGGAGTAATCGAGTTTTTTTTCGTCTGATAACTGTTTAAACCTATTTCTTTCTTATTGTATCAGTTTATACATAGCTATCATTTTTTGAGCTGTGTTAATTAAATTACCTCTTGAAGAGTTTGCTATGATTTTTGTTAAAAAAATTATGCAATTACTGTGTGTGTTTGTGTGTGTGTGTGTGCGTTGGGTTTGGGTGTTTATGGGTATGTGTAATGGCGATTGTGTTGATGGTATTTATTTAGGGGTGTGGGAGTGTGCGTTTGTGTGTGTGTGTGTGTGTATGTGTGTGTGTGTGTGTGTGTATTTCTGTTCAAAGTTATGATAAGAGTTGTTTTGAAGTTCACCCAGCCACACTTGGCGCAAATGACATTTTACATTTTCGGGCGACTGTTTACTACAATAATCGCAATGAAAAGAATACCTAAATGAGGGACGTCTATTCTCCCAAAATTCACCATAACCTTTTCCTACCTTAAACTGTGCAACATTTTTTGCATTAACAAATTTATAATATTCAACAATAATTTAATTACCAAATCAAATATCACTACCTGAAACAAATTACATAAGCACATTCAATAAAAACTACAAGTATAACAAAATATATAAGCACATCAGAAAAAATTAACAACATACTTTGGCAGCAGCTTGTATAGGAAACAGATGTTTGAACTCTCGACATTAATATATCGCTCGTGGCACAATTGCATGTTTCTATCGCCTTAATCACTCGGCCACGACTACTTTTGTTTTACTTTTATTTTATATTCTGTTTGAGAGGGCGCTGTTCGTACCTCTTGGATAAAAAAAAATCACCATGCTTCTTGTATGGTATGTGTGTTTGTGTGTGTGCGTTCGTGTGTGTGCATGTGTGTATGCACGTGTATATGAGGGATGGAAGGTGGTCTTTTTTAGCATCTTAAGAGGTAAAATGAAAGACCACGTGTGGAGTACAGGGTAAATATATCTTATTTATCTTATGTGACCGTGCAAATCGATTGCCGATTGGAACTTTGGAGAGCTTACCGACTAGAATTTTACAAGATTTAAAACATCGAATTGTAGAAGCTTTGAGATAAAGCCCACTATTCAATCCCACTCACATCTTCACAACATGGAGGCAGCTTTTGCTCCTCACCGCAAGCTGAACATGATATAAATGAATGGGAACACTACGATTGAATCATATATATGAAAACAGAGATTAGAATAACTTTGTTACAATATAAAAACAGTATGAAATGGAAAATCATTAAAAGATTTCACCCTTTCTTATGTTATCTCTTAAAGACACTGTTTAACATTGCAGTTGCACAATTTAAAAAAAATCTCAAACCAAGCTGTCTGTCCTATCTAAATATATTCAGATAAACAGCGGATGCAAAAATAAAAAAAGTTATATATGCACTATCAGGATATCTATGAACATTGAATTAAAGCGCAGGACCCACGCATTAACTCCAGTACAAAGCCTATGGAGGCGACGTTTTACATTTTCGTCTGTTTAAAGCACTAAACGTTGATTTTAAAGCCTGATATTTTCCCAGTTTAGTTTATATGCACCATCAATCTTTCAGATAACCTCTATCATCTGGCAGTTGAGAATTTTTTAAATGAAAACAATGTTAAACAATGGCTTTAAATCACAGCATGTTTTTACTTTAAATACGGAAGGTATAGGAACGGCCGAGTAAGGTGGACAATTCTGGACCAATTATACTAATTTATATTCAGCCAAAAGTAAATGAATTCTAATGGTATTTCAAAAATCCATTTACGGATTTTCCTTGCAACTCACGCCTGTATCGACTTAATATCATTGCATATATATTTTTCATTTTTGTCTAAGATAAATTCATAATGTTTTTAATAGATAAAATAAATTTGGATTGTAACGAACCTTCCAGAGCCCATGTTCTGGACATTATAGAAAATATACAGCTCGGGGAAAAAGGAATATAGACCACATTCTTTTTTTTTTTTTTAAAGTGGGTCCCAATTTTCTGGATGTGATAATTGCTAAGTGAATATCGCCGATGTTACTCTGCTCCCATTTCGAAAAAAATGTATCAAATTAAAGAGAAATTGATAAGCTTTGACTTGATCAACATCAGAACGTAAGTTCATCCATGCATTAAAGATATGATTATTGGAGCAAATCAATTGCATTTCAAGAAACCTTACAATTTATAGTAAAGCATAATTCTCATGCTCAAACGATTTCATTAAAAAGAGCATGTCAGAAAAGTAGTAAGCTGCACTCTTTACTCGAAGTACTCTTTCTCACTTTTGGATTCACGTATTCTGTGGAACTAATGGTTTCTATATTTTGACGTATACAATGTATGCTACTTCAAGAAAATTTCATTTTAGGATGCCATTTCTCGATCGACTTTTTACAACGTTTGGATGGAAAACGAATGGTTCATATCCAAGTTGCTAAGAAAATCTAATTGCAATTCAACTATTGAAATTTAGAATCAGATGAGTTGGAAATCATTTCATCTATCAAATCAATGAAGAGAAAATATGTGGTAATCAAAGCAATATAACGCTTAATCATGTTAATGATCACAGCAAAGCACAAGAGGAGCGTACAATTGTTTAATTAAATACACGTTTTTATGTATGAATGATCTTGATTTGTAACATCAACCAAGACTATTTATTCATATTTAACTTGGTGTATTTTTCGTTAACAAGAGCCAATGACAACGGATATATTCTATCAGCAGTATTATATAACTTGGTCGAGTAATTTTCCCGAGCTATATTTTAGCTCTTAATAGACTGTTGAATGACCTGCTTATTTTTTATTGATATATTTATTTATTCTGTTTCTTTCATTTTTTTCATAACAAACAAAACAATTAAATGAACATGAATATATATTAATAAATTTTTACCAGAAAAAAAGAAAATGAATGTTAAAGGCATAAAATTATTCTTAATATAAAGTTTGCAGATTTGCAAAAAATAAAACGAAAACAGAAAATCACAGTATTTTGAAATAAGTGTCAGATGTCCGGAGTTCTAATTTACTCAAACCATAACGGTGATATGGTTCACATGAAGTTTTTTGAGAACATGTAAATGTTGTTGTTGTCGATTTTTAATCTAAGACGCCATGCTATATGTAGTTACAAATCCCGTTTCATTTTATTCTCCCTCTTCCAGGTTTGATTTGAATTTATTTCCGTATTAACAGTATACTTTGATGTCAAACGGCAAATATTCTGATCTTTTATTTATTCAAATAAGTAAAGAAAATAAGCATATATATATTTTTGAAGTTATTAGAACACCGGTGTATACGGTACATATATGTTCATAAATATGTATACCTATGTATCTGCAAATAAAAGTTCGCCAAAAATAAATTGGAATAAATTCGCCAATTTAGTCGCCAAATTGACGACAGAATCAGCCCGTCTTTCTGGCCTTCCAAAAATAGCTTATGTTCATTAGTAACAGAAATAAGGTTATCATTGATACTAGCCACGGGTGAAATATCAAATGAATATCTAATGTCTCTTTAGTATCTATATATAGAGAGAGACAGAGTCCCCACCTCGACGTAAGGTGTCTGAACGGTCATAATTTTAGCCGGTTCTAAGAATATCCCTCCTAACTATTTTTAATTTTGTAGCAAATGCTCATGATGCATGTGACAATGGGTAATGAGGATTTGCACTAAACATTATATCCTAAAAGCATTATATATTTACACGATATTAAATATAGAAACATTTGTGTAATCTTCCCTATACATTTCCCTTCGACTCCAAATTTTGCACGTTTGATTGTGACGTCATAAGAGACACGTGATTCGTGAGGAGGAACACTGACACCATGATAAGTGGAATCGGGCAGAAAAATGTGTGATTCGTTTTCATGTTTAATGATTAGGTGATTCATTTCATCTAATGGCTTTTAAAGTAAAGTTATAGTACCAATATATGGTTGTGTGCACTCCTCGTCCAACAATCTTGATACAAACTTGAATGACTAAAGCCAATTCATCACGAGACGTGTTGAATCGTGTTCAATCGGGGCTTCTATGTGGCTGGTCCTGTAACGGGATTTGAACCCACAACCTTTCATTTGGGGGACGCCAGTCTTAAGATATATGCAATAGCGTTTCAATATTAGTCAAGCAGTAATATAACTGTTATGCAAAGAACAGAACACAACGCCCTAGTTTAAATTCAACGAATACAATACTGAGCGCAGGTAGTGAATTTCGGGGGGGGGGGGGGGGCTATACGGTAATGTGTATAAATCCATGTATTTTTACGATATTCATCGGAAAACAAAGTGGTATACATTTTAATACACATCGTAGATTCATCAATAATCCATCAGCTTTACTGCTATCATGTGTGCAACAAGAACCATAGCGTGATATTTCTAATCTCATTAATTCAGATGGATATAAACGGAAGAAGAGAAGGATGGCATGTGACCTACAAACAAAAGCAAGAATCAGAGAAAAGGGTTGAAAGAAATAAGAACAAAGAGGAGAAATAAAGTCGGAAGAGCAGAAAAGTCATGCACTTTGGGCTCAATTCAAATAGTAATATTGCGCTCGTGCCGATGCTATATTGCGCTATCATAATACCAGTCGTGCCAGAGCCATATCGGCTCCTATTACCCCTGATTCACATATAAAGTGAGCTACCTCTATCACAGATTGGCACCTTATATGAAAGTGGATTATTCTGAAGATTTTTCGACGCTTTTTGTATTAACTTTACCCATCACCCGTTATGTCCACAGAATACATGAATCCAAAATGCTAGAACAAAGACTACCAAAAGAGATACTGTGAGATATATCTCTTCGAAAAAAAAATATATGTCTCTAATCAGAGTGTTCTTTCTCGCATTTTACTTCGGTTCTATTCTTTTTTATTCTACTTCGTCATCGCAACTTTATGCAAAAACTCCAATGAAATAAAGATGTCCAACCTTTTTTTAAGGTGAATTTCATTATTTTCTTCAATTTTCTACTGGAAAAAATATGTATCCGCTTACTTCGTAGACGAGGCGCATCATCGCTATTTGGGTATCGTATTTTGTCATTTGGGTCAATACCTTAGGACTAATTTCTAATTCATCGCGCATTATGCATGGATCCTATTTCATAGTATGGAAATGACGAAGAGAAATAATGAATAGTCATGCAATTGCGCTTGATTTCTCAGTCAATAATTTCCATAGTTTCCCAAGAGCACTGTCTACACATTTCGGAACAGAGGTGTTTAAAGGTACAAACCAATGCAACACTTGGAACACCTTTTAGGGTGCAATATTTCACTATTTTGGGTGAAAATCAAGACACAAATGGTCTAATTTTACACACTGCGGAGAGCAGAGAATTCGAACCCGACCCTGTTATTTTTATTCTATAAAGTATGTTTGCTGTGTATCTATTGTACTCCCCTTTTTGTATTTGTCGGCACGTCCATCACAAGCTCTGCTCCTGGATCCGCGCCATTCTCCTTCAATTTGTTTAATAATTTGTTTACTCTATCATTAATCAACGTACTAATTATTCCATCATATGATGACGAGTGTTAATTGCTGGCTTGTACATCATTAATTTATCTTTATTGTTGAAGGAAAAAAAATGCTATTTTGAATTTGAATTTAATTCTAATATGGGCTCGCTTGGTTCTGAAACAGTGCCCTTTTCCGAACGGGTCACACTCCCATGCATAAAAAAAGGCGACACCAAACAAGGACAAAAGAGGCTTTCAATGGTGCTGCTGCAGATTGCACTATTTTGCGTTGGTTTGCACCCTTTATGTACCTTCTATGCCGAGCGTCTAGATCGGAAAGTTGCAATGTTGCATCTTTTCGAATTTAGCTGCAATCACCGATTTGACCTTTTCTCGAAGTTTTGCACCCTTTGTTGCCATGTTTTGTTCTATGTTTTTGTATCGTATTCATAGTCAGTGTTTTGAAACCTTTAAAATGATTGTTCAAAATACGTTACAAATGCGTGGGGGAGGGGGGGGGTCCTCCAATAATTTTAAATGTTGGTGATCATTTATAAATTGGCGCGCCTCTCAGCAAATATTTCACCTCCGGGGGCTGATAACCCACCCCCCCCCCAAAAAAAAATAAAAACCCAAAGAAATAACAAAATTAGATTTGGTGCCCTCTTGAGCAATTTTGGCTAGAATTTGGCGCCCGTAGCTCTGACAAGGGGATGGGGCAAGGCTAGCACCCAAAGCGCCAGTCTTTGCTTTACATTGTGAAACCATACCGTTGTCATGGCCATGTGCGCTTAGTGATGATGTGAATAGTATCAAATTTGCAATAGCATATTTAGAATCAGCTCAAAATTTCATTCCCCTAATTGTTTCTTCACCATGCTCAAAAGGGCCATTGAAAAAGTGTGGTTTCACAAGGAAAAATGAACACCAACATTTTATAAACTGGCTCCCTCATTATTTTAAATGTCAAAATGCAAAATCTTAATCTCGGTAGTGGGAAAAAGTGTCTTCATACAATCCTCCACAAGATCCACGTATATCAGGCATATTTTTTGGCTTCTCCGAGCACCCTACAAATTCTGTGTTTTTCCAGTGTCCACATTTTTTTCTAAATTCCAATTTTGTGCTCGGTCGTGCGTAAATAATGACCTATCATCACATGACATCATTAAGTCACATGCATCTTTACCACTTGCATCAAAAGGCTTACAATTTTCCTCTTTAATTACATTCTACCAGCCATGCTTCTGCTTGTGAGATATCTCCAACCAGACTTCTTTATCTCCTTCTAAGTGGGAAAACATTAAGAAATAGGGTACAATTTTGCATCCTTATAGTTACAGCCGCTGGTACAATAGCAGTAGCTGTTATACACCATTACACACTGAGAAAAAAGGGTGCACAAAGGGTGCAAACCATCTCGAAAAGGTACAATCTGCTGCAAATTTGCAAAGGTGCAATATTGCACCAATTTGACATACACACTCAACAAAAGATATACCCTCCCATTCCACAAGTATTGCAACATAGCAACATTACGTTCGTTTTCCATTGATTCACTTGTCGTATTTTTTATTATTTTTCCTTACATGTAAAAAAATCACAAATATCTATTGTTGAAATTGAAGTGTCATACACGGTTTCTAAATTATGTAGGATAAAACTATTCTTAATCGGGTTATGTCTTAGGTACCAAAGACCAAAGACGACAAAGGTAGAAAATTGCAATCTCTCGACATGCAGATTTGTCAACGGCTTATCGCAAAATTGTTTTCTCTTACTTTAAATTGAACATATTCCATGACTTGTTGAATACTTCTGCTAACAAAAAGTGTCCAAATCTATAGCCCATATACTAATGCAAATAAAATAAGGTCCTAATAAAATAGACAACCTTAGTAGAAGACGTCACTCTCAGTTCCTTCAGGGCATGTGTTTTTATAATTTTATGGCACATCGTGTATTGGCCATCAGGTTTGGAGAATTAGCTATATAATTCCAAAAAAGTTATCATTCTTGAGTACAGAAACTAATCCTGGAAGATTTTATAACATTTTTCTTCATGTGGCCAGTGCNTACAAATGCTGCACATGCTTTATTGATTCCATTGTCCTGGGCTACAATAACATATCTCTTTATGATATTCGATGAACTTGATGTCTTTGATTTACGAATAGATAGTGTGCCAGTTCTCAGGTTTAAGTATCTGCATTTATATTTCAGGGAAACAATATCTTTCTGATTTTTATTCATACACCTGGTTTGTCTCAAGTAACAAAAATATTTCCCATTTCAGAGAATGCAATGAACATCAATTGCCACCCCGCTGCCAAGCTTGCTTTAACTAAAGTTGCAAAACATCATACCGGAAAAGAGAAACTCTAGAGAATCAAGTTACAGACGCAGATAAAGTCGGGCAAAATGAATGGTGCCATAATCAGATAAAATCATAAATTCCCCAAAGGATTTGTAAGAGTAGATTAACAAATTGGTTACAAATAATCCCGAAATTATACATGTATATGAAAATATCCTTCCAGATTTATATGCACACAAAATACTTAAACTGAAATTCTGAGCAAAATAACGGTGTAATGACCGCTACACATATGAGTATTAAATCAGTAATACTCTCAAACAGAAGAGTATTATTGATACTCATATTTGTCATTGATACCCTTCTATGTGTCATTACATTGTTCGTCTACTCCGAATGTCAGTTCCACCATTTCACAAGTTGTCATCATAAACTGTGCAGCATGTGTTATCTAAATATGGACTTGCACAAATAGGAAATCGAATATTATGTATAAACATTTTTTGGGGGCGAGGAAGAAAGTGTTTTTACAAAATGACAGTAGCCAAGAGTTGCATTGATGCAAAAGAAATCATGAAATATCTGCAACTTAAAGAGCTTATTGCTCAATTGATACAAAAATCTTATAGTTATAGGAGGTTTTGGGTTCGAACCTCAGCTGAGGAAAATAAGGAAGTAGAGAAAAAGAGAAGTATTGTTATATCGAAATGGCTACCCCTGAAAATCAATAATGTCACTATATTCATATATCATGATTATTATCACCATTGCACTAATGCTGGTATATCCGTGTAGCTCAAACAGCGTCTTCATCATATAGTAACATATCAAAATAAGGTCCGTTTTCCTAAGACTGTCAGTATTAACCCATATAAATTTGCAAATGTTTGAAAGTCACAAAGATTTATGCCGGATGAAATGAGAGTGTAGAATAATAGTTGTAAATTATATCGGGAAGAAGGGCCCCTAATTCAATTATGTCCCAAGTACAAGACTGGGAGACTTAAAGGGGAACCAAAGCCTGGTATTGAAATTGGAAACCCTGGATTTTTTCCGGTTGATGTGGGAACAATAAGACAAAACAACAGTGAAAATTTGAGCAAAATCGGAGGCGCCGTAGTGTAGTGGTCCCGACTCTCGCCTTTCAACTGGAGGGTCGTAGGTTCGAATCCCACCTATGGCGTCAATTTACTTCAGCAAGAAATTCATCCACATTGTGCTGCACTCGACCCAGGTGAAGTAAATGGGGACGGCAGGTAGAAATTCCTTGTATGCGGAGCGCCGTAATGGTTGTCAGCCAGAGCCGGGTAATAGTGAATGTCAAGCTTTCAGCGCCATGAGCACCGATAAGGTGAACCTGTCCGCTATACAAGAAGCCACCATTATCATTATTATTATTAATCAGTTGAAAAGTTATGAATTTTCACATTTCCAATGATACCACGACCTCTGCTGCTGATGGGGATCCATCGGAACAGCAACGTTGGCAGAATCTGTGACGTTTAGTCGGACAGCTCGCTATAAATCATAATTTAAAATTGACTTCTTTTTAGTAAATGAAATGTTGATTTCATTTTCGCCTTAGTATAGTAATTTAGAATCTCGTTGAACCCGTTTTCTAGATTACAGATTGATCGATTAAAAAAAGATATACACATTGAGAAAGGAACTGTCTGCTATTACGTCATAGATTCTGTCAAAGTTGCCGATGGCATGGATCCCCATCTACGACAGACATCGTGATATCCCTGTAAATTTGAATGATCATATTTTTTTTTTTTACGGAAGAGGAAGAGAGTCTTAATGATCAAGAGTCTGTGCTTCCCGAGTTTGTGCTCCAGAGGATCCCTACACATGTCACATCGAGTGGCTCTATCCCGTCATCATGTGGAAAACTCTTTTGTTAAAAGCAACAAGCATGTTCACCTAGCTGTCTAGAGTAGGATGAAGGACGAAGATACTTTGACTCAACAGCCTTGTCTACCTATATCCCCGTCGACAAAGCGGTAGAAAAAAACCTTCAGATTACATAAGCTCTTGGATGTCTGACTGTGATGCACATACTTTGTTCACAATGGAAGCAGCACGGGATATCACATCTCGCCTATATTATTTGTAATCTCTATATGGAACACTTTGAAAAATTAGCACTTGACTCAGCCTCTTTATCTATTGTGGTGACGCTACGGTAAATACATGCACCTACATCAATCTAAAGGAAGACTTCGCGCAGTAATTTACCAGCTAATCGAATTACTTAGACTCAAAGGATGGAAAGACCTTTCCCCTCTTTTCTCGACCGTAATGTAACCAGACAGTAGCTTTGACATCATTATGTTCAGCGAAGTTACACACGCGGATCAATACCTGAACTTCTAGTCTAACCATCCACTGGAGCACAACTCGGGGTCGTAAATACCCTGTTCCACCGAGCAGAAGCCATCATTTCCAACCCAAGGTTCTTGGCAGAGGAGAAAGTTAACATAAAGGAATCCCCGTAGAAAGGTAACTATCCCGATTGGGCTCTCAACCAAATCGGTCATCTGCAGGAAAAACCATCGCCTGCTAGAGACAGTGTTCGTAAGCCATCCAAAGGAAAGGTCGAACTATCCTAGGTCAAAGAAATTTCAGAAGCCCTTCGCAGGAATTTCCACCGCTTTGGCTTGAACCTACAAGAACTTTGAAGATTTACCTTTAGTCATTCCGAAGGATAGGATCGAGAAGAAGGACGTCACTGACCCCGTTTGCAAAGGCACGTGTGACAAATCAAATGCTCTCTCTGGACCCGCTTTCACGAGCATCGTAGTCCCAGTTCCATTTCATCAGAAGTGTCCAAGCACATTCACATTGAGTCACCGGGACAACAGATGGACATCGAAGAAATTGAGGCTTTGGACAGGGAGTCATGTTACTTTGAGAGGGGTGTGAAAGAGGCAATCTACACCAGGAGCCGATTGCTCGAAATGGCCTTAGCTATACTCTTCTTGCTAAGATGTCTTGACTTCTTGTGCCATCCTCGTAACATAGACATAAGCATCGATACGACTATGTTAAGAGGGTGGCGCAAGAACTAAAGACGCCTCAGCATGAAGAGGATAGCTAAGACTATTTCGTGCAATTGGCACCAGGACTCTTAGACCTTTACTCAACAAACCACTTGAGATGACTTGCGATTTACAGAGCACATGTACAATTGTATCCATTTTTGTAGCATTTCGAAATTTGGGCTCGAATTTTCTCCCGATGACTCAGTTAAATCCTCTGATCAGAATTAGCAGTCAAACTGGCGTGAGTCCGACATAATCTATGAATGTTAAGGGTGGTTCTCCGTAATAGAAAATTCTCATGCTTTCAAATGTTTGAATAAAAGTATAAGATACGTTACTATGACAGATAACTTTACAATAGGCATTAATTTGATTTCTAAAGGACTTCCCCGAGTTTCTGCTCATGAAAAGGTTATTTTGCTAGAAATAATCTACATTTCAAGAAAATATCCGCTTGTGGATATCATAAACAGTCATATTGATTTCTAAAACAAAACGACGATGTCTGAAACAAATACTCCATTCGCTTCTCTTGATAAACTTGAATGCTTTAAAAACTTGTATCAAAACAACAAAATCATAGAATCTTGGATGGACCAAAATACAGTTTCTCTGGCCAAAGTGGGTTTTCGACACACAAAGGATTGTTATTGACAGCCTGAAAAGTTGCCCAAGGCTTCCCCGACATAGCAACATGCAATGTATGCAAATTGGATTAAAAATATTGTAATTCAATTGTTATGAACTGCTATGAAATACTACGTAACGACGTTCGTTGGCAAGAAGCCCGTATAAATTTGAATACATTGTAAACTGGCCTGGAAAGTCGAACAATGTCATTACTAAATAAAACACACGCACCCCAACAAAAAAAAAACCAACACAAACTAAGTTTCCAAGCGCTGATTGAAATTCCTAGTAATGGGGCATTCTTTTTTATTCACTCTGTATGACATGTAATCAATGAGCTATGGGTGATATATAGGCGTTGAATAGCGTGGCAAGTAGGATCTTTTGTGAAATGCACAACACTTGACAATACCAAGGTCAGAGATATAAAACGACACCTGATATAATAGATTCATAAATACATAGTACATGTTGTCCGATACTTGTGGAAGGAATTCCTGAGAGACACAATCTGACACTGCACACAGTGGTACATCTTAAATGCTCATTTATCACTAATGTGTTAACATGACCTAAGATGTTTTGAGAACTAATACATATTCATTGAACGGAATACGACATGAAGTATTTAATTTCTGGGTTTTTTTCTTTCTACAGAATATATGCAAATTTAACAAAAATTAAAGCAGACGAAGGGTACAACTTAATCGAGGAAGCAAAAGCCATGCACTGTGCGTGCTGTGGGTTTATTGTGGATGGACACATCAATGAACGCGTGCAAACAAACATATACATAAAGATACATACACACACAAAGACACACATTAACACACACGCACATACGCACATACACAGCATGGATGTATGTGTATATGTATGTGTGTTTGAGATAGTATTTTAGAGGATCGTTCTGGTGGCCTTTGAATGGATGTATTTGTCAGTTTTCTTAAATCCAATCCAAAATGATAAGCACTTAAGATTTCTTTGATGCACAGTAATTACAGTTCTTGTATGAAACGATTTCATCGTAACTATACTGACTATTCGAAATTGAATCATCACAGCTTCATCTCGTTTGTTGGTCGATATGAAAAATTATCCATGTTATGTGAAGTTGCACTTTGTTGATTTAGTCATTTGTCATGTTTAGAGAGAGGCACTTCTCGTAATACGATGTAGCAGAACAACAGACAAAATGAGCATCAGAGGAGGAGAAGAGACAAAGCATAATGTGGTATTATGAGTAGAAAGAGAGAGAGAGAGAGATTGAGGGGGAGAGAGGGAGAGAGAGATTGAAAGAGAGCGAGATAGGTGAAGAGAGATAGAGAGAGAGAGAGAGAGAGAGAGAGGGGGGGGGGGGGAGAGATAGCCTTATGTTTTACGGTGTTTCATTTGAAACTTGAATATTTATGCAAGAAAAACAAATAGTGGGACAGATCTCTAACGTCACCATCCAAAAACATGACATGGGCTGAAAATACCAGAAGACCTATCACTACAAATCTATATATTACTGTCCATCAGCTTGTATCGTATTTTGTAAGCAAAAACAAACACATTTCCAACATTTTTCTGCGCAATATTGAATAAGAGCACGTACGAAAGAATGATAATAGAAATAATATTAATGAATTTCTGGCTGGCAAAAATTATGGCATTATATGTTTTTGCTTTATATTTCCATTTCCTACTTACAAAATGTTAAAAGTTTACATTTGGAATACATAGTATTTACTTTTTAATTCATAAACATTGTGATTCGTTTTCGAAGCGGTCTTTCTGTTCAGCATAAATCGGTTTTCGAGTGTCGCTACGGTATTATATTTGATTTTGTCTATCGCATTCGAATAAGAAAAATAGGCATTATGATTTGCTCGTAGGAGTAATTTTTCTTGTGTTCATGGAATTACATCTTCTTTATTTTTCAATCTCTCTTCATATCAGGGTGTATATCTCATTTATCTTTTTTTGTTATATTTCTTTATTTTGGTTTATTTTGGTTTAGTTTCGTAACAATAAATTATCATCATACAATGGGTGATTGATCCTTGGTTTTCAAATCATAATGGTCAACATAAAAAATTAGTCAATCGTGTTTTATCCATCAGTATGCGAATTGAAATTAAAATTCTTAAAACCTTCAACCTCGTGCATTATCAATTTGCATTTTATACTTAATTATTATTTGAAAAAAATCTCAATCGGTTATTTAAAAGGCCAAAATGACGCCTCGATAATCACTGAGTATTATGAATACTAACTAACTCATTTATGAACTCTGAATAAAAATAACACACAAACCTTTGCAAAGCACCGTAAATCGTATGTAAAAATACAATGATACAATGTCAATTTGCACGGCAATATCGATCTACGCTATTAAATGCAAAAAAAAAAAAATATTGAAATGAAAATAGCGAGAACCTACCGTTGTCGGAAAATCATGTACTATCAACTTAGAGAATCTTCATTTATTACCACTGATCATCTAGATATTAAATTTTTCATCGTGTTTTCAAGTTTTCTCATTTGAGTAAACAAAGTTTCTCCCTTCATTCCTTTATTCGTATGATACCTTAGATGTGTTTTCCACACTGGTTTAAGAGTTTATCCACCACCACTTACCATTAATCCTAATTTGACAACTTGTCTATCACAGAGTGTCGGCATTTCTTTCCTAATTCCTGGGATTTCAATATCTTAGCTATAACATCATTAACGAGCTGGAAACTTAAGTACGTTCTTACGATCCGCATTTATTCTTTTCAAATGAATTTAATCATAACGCTTCTTTAAAAAAAGGTTCTCACACTTTTTACAAAAATGAGCATTGTAATTTCTCACTCGGGAATTTTCATGTAATCTAAAGTTGTTTTTTTTTTTCGGGGGGGGGGGGGGAATAGGTGACAGGGGGCGAGTTCGCCATTTGCGGTTTTTTCCATAATCTATACCGAGGACGACAAATAAAACATACACTCTGGAACTCACTTCCCCCTTAGTTTAAGATCCCAGACGTCTCTGAATTCCTTTAAAGCATCTCTAAAACCCTACCTTTTCCGCAATTGATTCATCTTGTTTGATTTAAGTTAACAATATAGTAATGGTATTAGTAGTAGTGGCGGTAGTAGCAGTAGTAGTTATGATAATAATAAGAATAATAAATATGCATGTAATTTGTAATTTATTGGTATCATAATGTTAAGAAAACTTTTGTAAATCGCTTAGAGAAAATTTTATTATGCGCTATATAAATACAGACTTATTATTATCATTATTCATTATATGGTGTGATCCGCGCTGCACACAGTAGCCACTTTTCCTTTTGTTATTGATATACAACTTTGGAATTCTACCTCAAAATTTATGATTTTCGTAAATTTGAGTGAAAAATTGGCCCTTATATAATATCGTAAATCTTATCATAAGCCTAAATAATTTCATGTCAAAATGTTTTCCATTTTTTATCCCAAATGTAACTTGCCAATCCATTAACATGATTAAGACCGACTCACATCTTTGCTTTTTAGCCTGCGTCGGCCCAGCAATTTTCAAAATAAAAAAAACGTTCCCTAGACACACAAATACGCAGGTCATACGGTAGAATGACATTCGACGAACGCTCCTTGAGCGCAAGCCCAACGTCAGTCCACCGTTTGATCCGCGTACGTTGTGCGCCCGGGGAGTTTTTTTTTTAATTTCCCAAAAACGCTGGACCTACGCAGTCTAAATTAGCAAAGAAGTGAGTTGGCGCATCAATTCCCCTATTTATACAGAGACACTTAATCATGATTTGTTCCAATAAGCAGGGCTATTTTGGCTTCTACTAACGGGGCATGTTCACCTAGGGACCAACATGTTAGGAAGAAATCCCATGCACCAAAAGTCGAGTTTTTTTTTGGTAAAGATTGCCCGGAGAAAATCGAAATTGCTCGCCATTTTGCTTAAGTTGGCTGTCTGTTCTCATTACAGTATGTCCATTGCATTGACATGTCTGTTAAATCCAATTTAATTCGATTATTATTTTCCAAAGGACAGATAGTGGCCTCAAAGGAAATATTACCAAATATCATATGGGGTGTTGCTCCAAAATTGGAATTGATCGCAAATCAACTGTAAATTGTAACGCGCATTTTCATTCGCACAAGGTATATGAGCACACGGTATGAGCTTTAACAAGACGCACATGAAACAATGGTTTTGATTGGAAGGTTCTGATCAACTGCAACTTGCGATCAGTTGCAATTAAATGCACGAATAACAGACAATAAAAAAATTGCAAATTCTTATTCGGATGCATGCTACAGTTGTCTTTTTGTTTTGTTATTACCAATCAGACTCTATCTTATCATTCTGGACAGAAAAACGCAGTTCCCAATACCGGTATTGTCGTAACATGACCTTTCTTCAAAAACAAAACAAAACAAGTACAGGTATTTCCATTCAAACGCCAAAACTGTCATGTTTGTGTATGAAATAGAGGTCAGAATATTTTTAAGCAAAATTTACATTTCATTTTACGTGAGAACTTTGATTTGCCTAATTGTTGGTACATGGTGCACACAAAAATTCCTCTGTGACGTTTAGAAAGTGATGTTTCTTTGTTATAATGTTCACTCACGCATAAAATATGGGATTATGCTGATTTTTACATTCATGCCAGCCAGATAGTTAATAAATTACCTTCAAATGTTTCCCATTAAAAAGTTATACTACTTTAAATTAGGAGGTAGTTTTTGTGTTTATCTCTAGGATACCGTACTTGAAATGATAAGCGTAAGTACTTCTCCATTTGGAGATTGATTTGATAGTTGTGATAAAATTAGTTCTAGATTGTCATTAGCATTCTGAGCAGATCAACATTTCTTAATTTTGATAGTGCAAAAAGAAATATGTTAATGTTCTCATTGCAGTGTCTCATGCAGCAATTGTATGAAAGTAACAAAATATATCCTTAATAGACAACTTAAGCGAATTGCGGCGAGAGTTACCCACAGGCTCATTAAGCGTATCTAACCCCCGTAGAAAAAGAGATGGCAGCTAGTTACAAAGTGAAAATGATGTACGACATTATGAATGACAGTTCCCTATATCATACATATGAGCATTTGACGTTATCTTCTCACACCCACAGATACACCTAAAAACTGACAAATTCTGAAGACACTACCCCAAGGGTAACACTGAATGTGACAACGTGTCTTTTCCTTTCACGATGCTTCACTTTAAAACAGCCTGTCACCTGCTGTACGCACTACACCGAACATTAATTTTATCTGTTCTCAATTTATTAAACTCTATAATATGGCCATTAATAAGACTTTTTTTTTGCTGTGTGAGGCACTATTTATCTTTCATCCTGTAACAGATCAAACTATTCTAACTCTTTTGGATTCCTCGATTATCCAAAATTTGCTTATGATACCATTATTTTGATTAATACAATTGTTTTGTTAATGCACTTTCTGTAGCACTCTGAATGGTTTTTAATTAAAGGGGAACTTCACCCAGATGTTGATGTGTTCCAAGTGGATGGAGAAAAGTACAATGATTAAACAGTGAAAATTGAGCATAATTTGACTATTTATTCAGAAGTTATTAATTTTCACATTTTGTATTTCCACCCCTCATGGGCTCCTTATAGATTAGAAACCAACAGGCACAAAATGGCTGCCTACATGGAAAACTCTCCATTCAGTTTGAACACAGAATTTCTTGATAAATTAAACCTTATAATGCACAGAACTGGATGAAAAATATCATCTTCACGTATACTTTTATACTTTTGTCAAATCCTGTAAATGATTTTGCATTGTGCCCGATGACAAACAAAATAATGTTATTACCAAGAGATTTAGCGGTCAAATTCAAATTGTCAAAAAGCATAAATTCATACAAATTGCGCTCTGGTCTCGAAATTTGTGTAAGATGTATAATCCGCCCGTAAAATTCACATTTCTTAATCTTTACCAAAACTATATTTGAGCTTTAAGTTCCATTGAAAATATCATTCATCAACAATAAACACACGGGAGGTCACCTTGAAATCAATACTTTATCATTATTATAGGGTTTTTAGAAGATAATTTCTATATTAAGGTACGCTTATTAAAAATGACAATGTCATCAAATAAACTGATCAAATAGATTTATATATGGAATGACGATATGATATGATCACATCAAGTAAGCAAAGCAATATTTTTAAAGTGTCATATTCTTTTCTAAGTCAATGTAAAACGAAATACAATTTCACTTATTTCATTATTTTTATTTTGTTTTCTTTTCTTTCGTTACTTTGAATGCAACGCACAGATAATTTGATATGGGATGGTAAAACAGGTGACACATCTCAAATAACTTGTATTTTTTTGTACCCATATAAAAAGACGCTTGACTTTTTGAAAAATGAAATTTATTTCCATTAACGATTACTCACTCATTAGTAACCTATTCAGTCACCATAATCTTCTACCGAGCTATACATTCCTGTAGAATTTCATCACTGCACTCCAGCCAGTCCAAAGTTAATCTTAATTTACAAGGGGAAATTATTATTTTTGTTTGACTTTAAAGTAATGGAATTAATGTGCATCATCATTTACGTAGACATTTCCAGATATTGATCTGGGAATTTCTAAGCCTCAAGTATTTTAAGAAGGAAATAAATCCACGGTTGGATAAATAGAGATAAACAGAGCCGGAGCCCAGGCTTGTGACTACACCCACAGAAAGTCTTACCCCACTATTCACTTAAGATATTGTGTTTACTTACTGTTTACAGAATGTGCTACAAACATCAACGCTTGCTTGAAAGTACGTTTCCTCTAAATTCGGAAGAGAAATCTCGGCCGATTGTCACATTTGTTCAGTGAAATCAAAGGGAAGCTATTTTATTTTGTGAAGGCTTGAATGAAGTTGTATACTTTATCCAATTCCTTTGTTTTTTTTTCTCACAGTGAAAGTTTTATAATTTTGTACCTTTCAGAGACATGTACTACAAAATAAGTTAGCGTCTTGGTCGATTGGTTGGATCGTTGGTTCGAATCCCAGTCATGGTGCTAATTATATTCACTTTGAAATAGATCCGTATTTGGTGATAGAATTTTGATTGTGATTGAAAGTTTGCGCAAAAAGATGGTAAACAGCACGATATAATTTTAAAAAGCCCATTGAGCATTCCCCAACAAGAGCAGAAAGCAAAAACAAAAACAAACACTTTATTGAAAGTGTAGGTTTTACTTCTTAATGGCGAGGTTTCCTGTGACAGAAATTACTTATAATGTATATAGGTAGCTTATGTGTAAAAAAAAAAAATCACCCTATTTCCATACTTCATGCGTGAGTAAGCACACTTTTCAAAAGTCACGAGGATTATTTTTGTGAGCATCATGTACAAAGAATTAGTGGAATCGGTCGGTCTTACGTACCGTATACCGAAATGATTATTTTCTCAAATGCCAATCGTTAGACTCCCGCATTAATGAGCAATGGTTAAAAAACTATGTATAACGCCACGGTTTTAGCAAAGCTGTTATGGATCTTTGCAAATTTGGGATGATTACTTGAGTAAAAATGGAAATACAGTTGTACTTAAATAATTCGCCCATATCTCACGGGATTTGATCAAGGTTCGATGAAGATTTGATTGAAGAAATGCGTAGGTAATAATATTCGTATATTATTTTTGTAGGTAATAATATTTGTATATAATACACACACACACACACACACACACACACACACACACACACACACATACATATATATATATATATATAATTAGACATGACAGTTTACTGTTATTTCTTGGGTAAGGTAAAGAGGACGGAAAATGACATAAATTTCCTGTTTCCTGGTAAATTGTCTTGACATTAGAGCAAATATTTGATCAATAGCAAACACTTGCATAAATAGAATTATTTTTTACTACGATCTACTTTTTCATTCATTCTGTTTTCATTCTTATTTGAAAATAATGTAGGATTCCCATTATGGGCACCCTTCCGGGACTGGTACACTTTCTAAACTTGAGCATATTTGTTCTAAATATAGTTTCAAATGCTGCATTCATATTATGAATAAGTCAATACATAAAGAGGGATAATATCACTGACGAAATGTTTTGAAATATTACTGCGCCACGATTGTTTGGATCGAGGAAGTGATTGCCCCAAAAAGTACACAGATAATTCTTGGAAATATTTGACCTGCTTTAAGAAATATACGTGAACCTTGTAACAGTTTTCATAAACTCCTTTTGGTCACACGAAGCCCATTGTGAACAAATTAACGACAACCAAAGCCACCTGAGATTCCTATGGATATTGGGCAATCAGTTAATGTATGGGGATAAACCGGAGTATATACAGAGTCGGCAGATAAATGAGACGGTCTGAATATGCCCAAGAATATGAGACTAATGTAGGAAATAGCCAAGGGAAATACACTTTAGCAGAAGAAGGTTTGAGGCCCCACCCTATTGACACCTGTAATGGCAATGTATGTCATGTGATGCCGATGTGTGGTCATGGGAGATAATGAAGATATGTGCTTCAAGGTAAGCGATGAGTACTGGTCACGGAATAAATTGACAAATAAACTACAAGAATTGATCAGAGAGCGAGGCCGATATACTTGAAGAGATCAATGGTCTGTAATCTGTTGAAACAGACTTTTGATGTGAAGATGATGAATGGCATTTGCTCGGTATACTTTTGTTTCTCTCTTTCTTTTTTTATTTATTTATTTGATCTTTTTTAAAATATAAAATCTGATCAAATTAGTTGCTCCAACAAGGTGTGTTTGTGTGTATGTGTGTTTGTGTGTGTGAGAGAAAGTTGAAAGTTGTGAAAGTTGTGAAATCGAATCTACTCTTAAGAATTACAAAGAGAAAGAGTAAATTATTATAAATCACTTTAATCAAGATAGCTTGAGCTGTCGGCAAATGCATTTTCCACAATCATAAAAATAATTTTAACATCATGCCAAACTAGGAATTTTATGTAAAGGAACCATTTATCAAACATGTTTGTATAAAACGCCCTTTTGAATACAGAAGGGGCTGAAATATATACTTGCGTTCCCTGGCCTGCGAAAAAAAAAACATGGCATACGCACAAAAAATGCACTTTCATCCTCGTAAAACATCCATTTGTGGGAAATGATTAGTAGCAAAATGAGAGATGATGAGTTGGCAAACATGGGATTAATGTATGGATATAACCTTCTGTGCATGAATGATAACATTATTCATTCAATCTGACAAGTTGTCTGCCCTCACCTCATAAACTGAAGGTATAATGTAGTGCATGGTTATCGCTCACGTCATCATTACCGTTTTTATGACAGTAATAGTCATAAGTCGTTTTCAGCATCACCATCATCATCATCACCATCATCCTCATCCTTATCCTCATCCTCATCCTCATCCGCATCCGCATCATCATAATCATCACCATCCTCATCCTTATCATCATCCTCATCCGCATCCTTATCATCATCATCGTCATCATCATCATCATCCTCCTCCTCATCATCATCCTCATCCCCATCCTCATCCTCATCATCATCATCATCATCATCATTATCATCATCCTCATCCTCATCCTCATCATCATCTTAATAACCATCATTAAATGTTCCTTTGCTTAATTCTTGTATCTTTGTAACCTTTACTTATATACTGTAATTGTTTTGTTTTGAATTTGCCGAATGAATAAATCATCATCATCACCATCATTGTCATCATCATAATAATAATGCTAATCATCACTCCATCACTCATTATTTCTAATATATAACAGAAATGAACTATATTTAGATTCCAAATACAGGTGATGTTACTCTCTTTTTTTTTTTGGGGGGGGGGGGGTGACATTGGAAAGTTCCATTTTGGGGCATTTATTTATTTATCTACTTACCACACATGGTGTGGAGCGCCCTCCTCAGCCAAAAGGTTGTTCTTCTGAGGGTCAATATACTCGAAAGCATACGCGTATCTCAAATCGATTCGATGCATCTTTTATAATTACAGACCATAATAATGTATTTAGAAAATAATATACATTTTCAATATTCTAAATAGCACATTACCAAGTTAACATCACCATTAAATGGATTAGACGTTGTGTTATTATTCGGTGTGTTCAGGAGAAAAAGAGAAGAAAAACAATAATTCTTGTAAAATATACTTGCTCTTGACTGTAGAAAGTTATCTTCCTTTACTTTCTACCCTAATCCAATGCCAATAGCCTATATACTGATTTGTGATTGATGCATGCTACATGAATGACAAATTATGAAATGGGCAGTAAGCAAAGGATATAAATGTATACCGTCAACTACATACGCTTGAAAATATATACATGATAAACTGCATTATTACACAGTCAGAAAAAATAATGCAACATTAAAACCTTAAAGATGCAAATTTGAACCCTCTTTTTTAGTGTGTAGATGAGGAAATAATCCTATTTACTTAAATGTAAATGTAATTTAAACACGATATAATATATTTTGTAAAATCAAGTCAAACGCTAATTCAATGCTCCTTTGTGATGATATTCAAATCGGAACCGGCTTGTGATTGTTATGTCCGCATAGTTCTATATTTGGATCTATTGTCTCACGACCCACTTTATTTTACAGAATTAAGGTTTAGATGGCAGGTAAGACTGTTCACTCCCTTTTTGGATCCAATGATTTGAATCATTTTGAGTCTTATCCTTATTTCAATCATCACAATGTTCATATCTACAGTAGATATCACGGGTACATTCACTATATTGATCACGTGAATGATAATGAAATTCTGATTAATAAGGTTGATCGAAGGATAGATAGGGAGAGAGAGAGAGAGAGAGAGAGAGAGAGAGAGAGAGAGAGAGAGAGAGAATTGACAAGATACAGTTAAATGTGCGATTTATACAGAGGTTCCAACCATTCTAGAAGATGCATGAGACAATGGCATGAGACAAAGATCAAACTATGGCGCAAGAGCTGAACAATAGTGAGAGTAATCATGCCAACAATAAGTATACTCTCAGCCATTCACTTGTAAGAAAAGTCTTGAATTCATATGATAATACATATCATACATTTTTCGGAACGATTAACATCTGAGCATTTGTAGTTTACAACAGCATTCGGTTGAGGAAAGTTAAATCTTTATAGAAATTAATAATCATCATTCAGACAAGTTTTAAATTAGTGCTTGGATACATATACAAAGGCTAATCAACACATTACTGACCCAGGTGTGAAGTTATATAGAGAAGTGTCATGTAGTAATGAATAATCAAATCCCTAAAACGTGTAATAAAACAACGTATAATTTGTACATATCTATTCAGTATACATGCTTGAATTAAATCACATCAAAATGAGAGTAATATACAAAGGTATATATTAATGAAAAGTTCATGCGATGGATTCTAATGAAGTGATGTGCCGTGGTATTGAGGATTGAAAGAGATGAATATTGTATCATTATTTTAAAGGTTGTTAAAGGCAGCAAAAAGAATGATAAACTCATACAAAGTAATTTTGGCTGGAATATGAAGAGAAAATATTTGGAAACAGTATCTATACGCATTTCCTTGTATAATGTGAAAGCATTCCGAGACAAATGAATAATTTCCAGCAATTTTATGTTTACCCGCCATGATGAACCTTTTTAGAATTCCTTACTTTGTTCAATAGAAATGTGTTTGTAATTACATAGCATTATTTGATTGTAGTTGAGATGATTAAAGTTGATATCACTGACATCGGTGGAAAATACCGTCTGGTCTAAATATTTGTTTAAAAGTAATCCTTCAGGTAACGTTAATGTAAATGAAGCCGTCATGATACACTTCCCATGCATGTAATACGCTCACAGTTCCCTTTCATAATTCATGTATATATGTCCTTAATCATTTATTGATGCAGGTTAGTGGAATAATAAGTTATGACCTGTATTGCTCTGACTTTACCACATCTGGGGCCTGTAACATAAAAGAGATACGATAGATTTTACAATTAATCGTATCTCTATGGTACATATTTTGCCATAGACTTACGATAAATATTTATCGTAAGTTTGATTGAATCTTTTATGTTACATGCCCCTGACATTATTACAACACGAAGCATAATTTAGTGTATGATCTTGATATGTTGGTAATGTTCGAAGGCAAGTTTTTTTCTTATGCATGTGAATCAGTATTGTGTTTAGTGTAAAGTAGGGGGGGGGGATATAGATGGCCAAAAGTAAAATATTCGATCGAAATTAAAATGAAAAGAATGTAAATCAACGTTTCGATAATGTGCTTCAGGTTCAGCAACGACCATAACTTTATATCCAAATGCAAACCCCTTCATTTCACGTGCTCAACTATAGGTTAAGTATCCATCATGCATTTTGTCATTTTCTCTGTCAAAATAAATACTTACAAAAATGGAATAGATACTGAAAAACCTTGAGAAATTGAGTTTGTATATTTGTTTCAATAAACAACAAAATTCAAAGAAAGCACCAAAACTGGTAGACATAGAGGGAAAATTCAAGAAGTTAACATTTAAGCGATGACTTACCTATATCAGAAGACTTTTGTTTTGATTTGCAATCCGGTCCCATAAGGAGTAGGCATGTCACAAACATACTTGGTATCAAAGTCATCTCGAATCCACACACCTCTCGGTGATTTAACAACCCAAATATTCCTTTTCTCAGCCACCAAACAAAGCTAGCGAGCAAAACTACCAAGGAAGAAAGCTTTCTCTGCGGCGTCTTCTCTTCTGCGTTGACTGTAGAATAAGGAAGGCACCATTTATCAAATTCAGACGGGTATATGGCGATGGCGGTAAAATTAAAGCAACTGCATCACACGTCTATATCGAAAAGGACTGAGAAAATTAATGTCAGATGAAATCGATATGATCAAATAATCTCCTGTCCAGGAATTCTTTTAATATTTCATAAGATTCGGCGAGAAAATAAAACACCACAGCTTTGTGCTCTTGCATGCGTAATAGTTGTGTGACTGTGATGTGTGATGAGTATTACGAAGACACAAATAGTTAAGTTTCTTCCAATCTATCCTTTCTTCTTTCTTCGTCCTTCCACTATCAGCCTCGCTTTCAGGTAGACACTCTCACTTTTCACTGACTTTCATTCCGGTGTGCATGTTTACGCTTGTCTTGATCCATGGGGGTAGAGGAATGGCCGGATCCACCAATTAGCAATGAGGTAACAAACCTAATCAAAATAAGTGGTATATTTCTAAGTCAACGTGCCCACTTCAAAGGAAAAATTGATAGGGAATTAATGGTGGAAGGTGCGCAATGGGTTCTTTATATAAATAACGGTGATCGAACAAGTCTATTTAAGGCTGGTTACTTTTCCGTCCACGCCTCGTGTCCTACGTTTCGGACACAGAGTTGATGCAATATTTGAAAGGATTTGGATATTCGCTACAAGGACAGTTTCTATTACTATATGTTAGCTCTCTTAAGACTATTATTAACGCCATGACCCACACTTGTTCTCCTTTCGACATCAGGCATCCCCGTTAACACGTTTAATGTGCATCAAAATACTAGTAAACAGAGATTATTTCTTGTTATTCATTAATCATTGTACACACTTTAATTAGTATGGTATTGATTCATTCACATAAATGCAAGTTTTAACCTTTTCTTTTTTTTGTTCAAAATGCATTAACTTTGCGTTATGTTCTTGAATCATAAAGCGTTCCGATTGTTTAAAAAAGATTTATAAAATATATATGATTTTGAATTTTTCACTCCTCAGGAATTTTATTAGTAAAGTAAGTATAAATGAGCGTTTTCACAGTCATTTCAAAAAAGAAAAATAAACAAAACATAATAATGAAATCAACATTGCAAATAAATGAAGAAATGCTAAAACAATAATCATAAACTTTGATGGGGTAAGCAACAAGACAAGGAGCCATGGCCACAGAATTTCACCAAATAATGATTCCATACTTTGCTCATAGCATTACGTCTTTTCGAGTCTCAAATAACACAGTGTCTTGGTAAAATGATTAAAAAGCTAGTTATCTATTATAAATACACATACTCACTAGAAGGCGAATATGATTATGTTGAGCCTCCTAGAAGATCTCGCTCAATATCACGTTCTGTCGTTGACGAAAGCAGATATTCCAAGGAGGCCACATCATTGTCATGTTTGTCAAAGTGCGAAGATGAGAGGCGAGGGTAAACAATAGCATATTGTGCAGTAGCATGGGAATCTGCTACATTTCTCAAATGAAGGCACTTTTCCTGCGTATGACGCTTTAAAGTATTTCCCTGCAGACTCCCCTTCAAAATGAAACACTAGAATGTGTAATGTTGTAAAAAGAAGTTGTTGTTGAATTTAGATTTAAAGGCGTTTCTCATTCAATTCTGAATATTTATGTAAGTGAGACATTTAACTCCCAAATGATAAATAACTACGTTACACCAAGATTAAGAAATGTTAGCACAGGGTTGAACTACCTGTATAATTCGTTTATGTTTGTCATGTATTTCTCAAATTATTATTTATTTTTTAAGGACCAACTTACCAAAATAGATATCCACTCAGTCATTTTACAGAGGATGCAGGAAACAATAAAATAAATAGTTTAACTTTCTTTGTATTCATGATATCATTGGGCATTGATTGCAATTGGTATGGAGTAAAGTCTTCAACTAAAAATAGAAACATAATGCGTTATAATGAACTTGCACAGAAACATCAATGCGAAATAAATGTTTAGACGTTAAAGTGTAGCAACATTTAAGACGATTACTACAAAAAGTGGCAGTGAAAGTTACGACTAAACCAAAGAAATCTAAATATATTTCAATTTGTATACGATGCCAGACAGATGCTTAAACCATACCATCTGACCATGGCATTAAAACAAATTCTGCACCGGCCCTTATTCTTAAATGAAAATCCTGTAGTCATTGAAAAAAAAGAGATTATAAAATCAGGTGCAGAGGAGTGGTATTACAAAAAAAAAGGGGGGGGGGGCCAAATGTTTATAATGAGTAGCCTGAACAGAAAGGGGAAAATTATTGCCGGTCTGATTTACTTTTTAAAGTTCTTTTTCTGTCTTTAGAAAGGAGGGTTGTTTGAACCCATCAACATCCTCCTGTACATATATTCCCTTAGACATGACGATACCGAATATCACGTTGACTTAGCGTTTTGTTCGGCAATATAAGGGAATGTTCAGACATCATAACTCTTTTTCCATTCTTGTCATCTCCATACATTACAATGACCATCTTTTTCAATACTCCACAGCACTGTTTGCATTTGAATTTTCGATGTGCATTGAAGCTTTGGCGGCGATATTGCCATATATGCGCATGCGTACGTGAATTGGAGAAGAGTAAAATTCTAAGTGTTTTCGATGACGAAAGAATATATATATATAAGCTACATGCATGAAATTCGAGACCGCTGCACCCCATCGTTTTTGGTTTATTGCCATTTGGAAATCGAGGCTGCACACACTCCCCGAACCCGCAACGTTATACCACTTTAAATAAAAATACCATCTCTACCATCTGACCATGAAAATATGCCCCACTGAGAATGACAAAATTATGTTCCCCGATGTGCATTTTGTCCATTTACCACAATTCATGATTATGAATAGACTATTTTCAATAAAAATGATTTTGTTATGTTTCTCTTTGACTTGCAGTAATGCATATTCTCATACGAGACCTTTCAGAGTAACAATATGGAAACTCTTCGTTGTAAAAATTGAGCGAGGGATATGAACTACATGACGCAAACTGAATTTCATTTAAGTACTTTGCATACTTTTCTTTATACAAGAAACCATGGCAACGCTCTCTGTTGATGTCATCACATCATGTATTTATATCAAAACCAACATACCATACTTAATTTTTTTTAAACATGACTAGCACATATTTCGTATTTCAGATTTCTTTTAAAATATGAAGGCATAGAATATTGATGTTGACTGGCTTTACCATATCCATGATTTTACCGTACCGCTGTAGGCACCACGCGTGCCTAGAAATAAGATACAAGATATGTTAATAACTCACATGTGTCATTTGCAATCTTGATGGTAATTTCATGTATGTTCATACATATAGCAATACACTCACATACAAAAAAAAAGAGATAAAAACCCTCGCCAAATCACATACATGTTGATTTTCGCACGTAAAGTGCTATAATAGTGACTGCAATTACTGAAGGCCGAACCACACCTTTGTGTTTTAGCCTACATCGGCCCAGCGTTTTTGTAACTGAAAAACGCTCACTGGACGCACAAAAACGCAGGTCATACGATGGACTGACGTTCGGTGTACGCTACTTCAACATAAGCCGCACGTTAGTCCGCCGTCTGATCAGTGTATATTGTGCGCTCGGGGAGCGATTTTTATTTAAAAAAAACACTGGGCCGATGCCGGCTCACTACGCAAATGTGTGAGTCAGCCTTGAGACTGTGTATCTTGTACGGGAATGGTATCACACCCTTATATGACACCTTCTTCGTTCCTTGTATTCCAAGTGTGTAAAGTATAGATATAGTTTAACACGTACTTTAAGCTGACTCTATGCTCCCAAAGGTTTATCCCCACCTCGTCCAATGCCATCTCTCGTCCAATGCCATCTCGTCCAATGACCGTTTCGTCCAAACGCGCTTCGTCTAACATTAGGTCGTCCAATTACCGTTTTGTCCAATATTCATTCCGTCCAGATCCAATAGCCGCTTTGTCCAATAACCAGTTAGTCCACTGTCCTGTTTGTCCAATAGCCATTTTGTCCATTAACGTTTGGTCCAATAATCAATTCGTCTAATAGCCATTTGGGTTAACATCACTTCATCCAATCATCAGTTTGTCCAATATCACCTTGTCCATTAACCATTGGGCTAATCCTAGTTTGTCTATTATTATCTATATGAGAGTTTTAAGCCGTACAATATTAAGCCATATTGTACAGCTTCAATGTTACGCTTGCGCAAAGCAGTGACCAGCCTTCTGGTATATGTAAAGATAATAATAATTATATTGGATGGCTTCATTTCATGAAATACCGGGAATATTGCACTCGTTATGGCCAATATTGCACTCATCTTCGATTCGTGCAATATTGCCCTAACTCGTGCAATATTCCCTGGTATTCCATTTATTGCCATCCAATATTATATAAATAATCAATTGGTCTAATTGTCATATGGTCTAACTAATATTTGGTCCATTATCAATTTGGTCTATAACTGATCCGTCCATCATCATTCTGTCAATTTTCTAGTTGGTCCAATACTCGCCCGGTCTAATAGCCAGTCTGTCTAATTACCATTCAGCCTAACATACAATTGGTCCAATTACCATCGCGTCTAATCCGTATGTTATTCATGTTTATTTAAACAACATTGTATGGGTACGTCAATTATTATACCGTACGTACGTGTAATTTCGAAAGTGGTACCGGCGCATTTCGGTCATGCCGTCTCTAAAACTTTGTTTCATATGCATTGATTTTTATTGATCTCAATCATCTCAACCATCTGTACCTCTAAATGATAATAATATTGTATATAGACCAAACTGTAATTAGACTAATTGGGCATTAGATTAACCGAAGAATGGACTGAATGATAATTAGACTAACTGATGATTAGACTAAATGTTACTTGTACCAATTGGTAAATGGACAAGGTGATAATCTGATGATTGGACAAAGTGACACTAGAAAAAGCGGTAATTGGACGAAGTATGACTAGACCACATGATGATTGGACGAATAGGCAGTTGGACAAAATGAAGATGGACCATATGGTTATTGGACGACGTAGCCATTGCACGAATGGGATATTGGACAAGTTGGTTATTGGACAAAGCGGCAATTGGACGAAATTGGACGAAATGTTTATAGACGAAGTAATGTTGGACGAAGCGCGTTTGGACAAAACGGTCACTGGACGAGATGGCATTGAACGAGTTGGCAATTTACCCTCCCAAAAGAGCTATTTTAGGTTGGAACAGAACGCACAAAGTGCTGAAATTACTCACAGTATGTCAAGATTTATATGGTAAAAGGGACGACAACAATAGTGTATCGTATATTACCGATAGCAAAAGTAAAACGAAAATCATATGCACAAATCTTTGGCATGAAGCGGAAAGTAGAATAGAAGAAACAAACAAATATAAGAAATTTACCCGAATTAGATAACAAATCTTTATTAAACTCTAGAAAAGGGACTCTTAAATACTATTAAAAGACTCTTAGAAAGGAAATTTGAAGTAAAATCTTATATCATATACTGTTATATTAATCAAATTTTCTGGAAATCCACTCAAGTTTTGTTTCTCTAGTTTTTAACCAAATTACGGTGTAACCAATAAAGGTTAATGTGCTCATAGAAATTGCCACGAGTGAATCCGTGAGAGATAGCGAAGAGCTCCCGTCAAACTTGACCTTGCATTTCATTTAATGAGATAATTTCAGATTATTTCCACGTCACTTGAATCCATCCCGAAATAAATGTGTAGTTCACTCTTAAACCAACACAATTTCTGATTATTTACTTCGGAAGTAATCATGTATAGATGCAAGCTTTTTGTTGCGTTTTTCCTGCAATCAAACTCAATGCGTGTTTCCAAGCAATTCGATTATCTCTCTTATGACTCACTAGCAATGCTGCAATGGTCGTCTGACTATATCGGGACCTCGTACCTATGACACAAAGCGGTAGCAATTATATTGAAGTATCTAATATCGCAAAACACAAAGTTAAAAAGTTGCAATATTTCACCTCGGATAAACACTGCATGGGAGCATCTTTTATAAATGCAAGATTGTTACTTTCTGCAAATGTAGAATTTTGCACCTGTAGGTGTAACATTGCGAGGGTCATAAAGAACTGCAACAAAAATGAAATCCTCAAATTTAGTAAGTACTGCTGATATTTCATTTGTCACAGTTAAAGTCGACCGGAAGTAAAGGTCAATCAATGTCATCTCAGTTTTGATTTCAGTCGACTAGTTCAAGATGACGTCACAATGGCATCTTCACTGACAAGAGGCACGTGCTCCGTGATAGGATCGTCAGTGAGCGAACCAGAAATCGAGAAATCATCGTCACAGATTAATCATAGCTGTGACGTAACAATGCGCACCTGTGCACAAGATGTGACGTTTGTTTTCGGTCGACTGTGACTGTGACGGAAGAAATCGAAACTGCCATAATGTCTGGAATATCATTGTGCTTTATATAGTTATTCGTATGGTACGCACGACTCTGTAAACGACTAGTCATTTCTTGCGCTCCATAATAACCAGCGTCTCTGCGTTGGCACCTCAGACAGGGTAAGCAATCATTCGTAGAGTCGTGTGTACCACTAGTGATCAATTTATACCTGTATGGTCGCACTTTTCTCGATGAGTAATGTAGCGAGAAACGTCATTCAATAGCTGAAATCTCTCATGTCTTAGATTGATAAAATTGTATTTAATAATTTATTCAAAATATGTGCGTTTGGTTTATTTTTTAAAATTAAAATTGTATATTTAAGTAAGCATTCTCTGACGCCATTTCAGCTTTGCGTATTTCACATCAAATTTTCTCTTGAATCTACTGTCATCATAATTATTACTATTTTACTTACATTGTATACATTACACGTAAGTGTGTTCATTCCTGATATACGCAGACATTTTGTTTTCATTGTATACAAAAGAAAGTGTTTTAAAAATTGATATACCAGACACACGTATAAACATTTCCTCATATATTTTGATTGAAGAATGTTAGATAAATGAGTGCAGCGGATTATTGAATTGATGTATGACTTGATGTATGGTGAGGGAGTGATAAAATCTGCTTCATCTTCAGGGCAATCCCTACAGCAATTGCACATCAAGTTTCATCATGCCATTAGTATGGGATTAAATAGACTGATTACTATGTTTCTGCGATATACAATCGAGACTTGCTTGTATATCAAATATTATTCATTTATCATTGCTTTTTGTCATTAGTATGGGATTAAATAGACTGATTACAATGTTTCTCAGAAATGTGCAGTATCGAGACCTGCTAGTATATCAAATATAATTAATTTATTATTGACTTTGATACTTTGATTCGCGGAAGAATGCAATCACCAGACAAAGCGACAGAAAATGAAATCATCTTTATCTATGTTTATCCAGACAATAGTCTCATACAAAGTATATGTAATTATATATCCTAATAACGTGCAGGAATACGACTGCCCCGGGATGCCAACCCGTATTACAGCGTATCACGTTTTGATAAAGGGACAAAACTCCAAAGATATTCATAATTTTTTAAATAACAATTTTCATTGTGCACCAACCTGTATACACAAACCCAAACGCCAAACGATCAGTAAGCGTTGCATTCCCCAATACTTGTAGGTTTGTCAAACGAAAAAATCTCATGATAAACACGTAAATTCCAACGGTTGTAAATTCTGTTTTTCTACTTTTCAGCTCGTGACCTTAATTATGATATTTGATATATCTCAATACTTGTTATTAATATATATGGTATAAGGCTTGTTCATAATCATAATTACCCCTATCATTCGAGAAACTAAAAGTGGGAATCTCAAACCAACTTATTTGATTTTGTATGATACACAGACATGTATTATTAGGAAATTATCATATAATGGTCCGAAAATTGTCTAGACACATGATTCATCAATATTTTATTGCATGTTCTATTCAAAATGTCAATGTTTATCTACTGCCTGCAAAGATGAATTCGCGTTGTGGTACACGATGAGCAGTTTCTGTTGCATTAACATCTTGCATAGAAAGCGATTGATATACCCTACATCATATGTAGCAATCATGTATCTAAGTCCATATCTCATTTGCTTGAGGTAAGTCTATAATACCAAGGAAATCCTACTATTTGATCACGAGGAACCCCCTAATCTCATGAGCTAAAATGACTTGATAAAAACAGCATGAATAATTCAACATCATAGGCTAAGTACGTATATTGAAAAATGCATTTGCTCAGAAAAATTGTAAAAAAAATAATTAAAAAAGAGTAAAAACTGAAATGAAAAAGATGTTTATTTTGAAGGTCGTCTTCACTAAATAGTCAGCTCGCAAGATTGGGAAAATCCTCACGATCACTTGATCATAATTGAAATATTGACCTAGAGAATAAATGATCAGGGTTGTGGTGTGTAAAGAGAAGCAGCTTGCCCTGTATGAACTTTTGATGACTACATAATACTGAAGGAATATATCATTTGTCATAATTATCTGCGTATTATAGATGCACGACTAGTGACCCTTCCTGCACTCAATGATAAATCCTGTTGCTGAGTCGCGCCTGAAAAAAAGTCGTTCGTATAGAATCGTGCATAGATGTACAAATAATTGTATGAAACAAATAATAATAATAATAATGATACACAAAATTTGTATAGCGCTTTATACGAAGTGTTTCGATAAGTGCTCTGCATTATTACCCGGCTATAGCATGTGTACCATTTAGCGCTTACTGCATCAAGGAATTTCTTCCCACCAGTACCTATTCACCTCGATTAATGTAGCACAGTGTGGATGAATTTTTGCTGAAGGAAATTAATGTCATTGGTGGGATTTGAACTTACCACCCTCTGGTTGAAAGGCGAGAGTCAGAACCACTATACCACTATACTACGACGCCTCCGCCATACAAAATTGCATTTTGATCATTAAACCTATACATCTAACCTTTATCCACACTAACATCCTATAAGGTTATTTCTACTTTTCCTTCTCTCACAACCTAGTCTTATTTGTGAACAGACCGATAAACACTGGCGTTCCATTTTGAGCCTTCACCAGGACAATGAAAAATGACCGGATAACAGTCGCTGATGCCATATCAGACTAGGATTCACCGGCTGTTCACCGGCGAAGTGTGAATCTGATGTGAGATAATTTGTCTTTATTTTGCTATGATGAATTATAGATGTTACTGTCATCAGCTTTTTCCCTTATAAAATGGTGCATTAGATACAAATGAATATTTGCCTTAACGGCTGTTCATGTCCCAGAGGATCATCCGAGTATAGTACACTGGGTGCGCGCATTGTTTACACTGCGCGAGATAACTTCCGCACTAGAAAAATAGCCGGATTATCCTCTCGGATATGAGCAACCGTAAAGGCACGTATTGATGAATATGATGAATATTGATAAATACAAATATTGTACATTTCATATGAATTAGATAAAGAATAGCTAGATTAGTGCTGAGGGACTAATGGGTAAAGTGGGTTCAGGACATTTCCGATATTTCTTACTCTCTACAGTCATGGTTTCTGAAATAATTACACCCTTTGAATTAGCACATTCCTGAATTAATCCGGTCTATCGATTTTAAGAAGAATAATCGTGAGTAAGCACCCATTGGCTCTACAGGAGAGTGAAAGATAAATAGACTTGATCTCTTGGGACGTCGCCGGCCTTTGTATTAATAAAATATCATATCTAAACACTTTGGGGGAAGTCGGATAATATGGGTTAATCACGTGACTCGATGACCTAAATTCTCGTAGCTAAGCACCTATGCATTATAAAGGAGGATTTACCCGTTACAGTGGTGGTCGAATAACTGCCCGCTCGACCTTCCAATTTTGCATATTATTGCACCAACATCAATTATTTGTGTATGACTGTATCTGATCGTTACTTACTCTCCTTTATGGAAAAACGAAATAGACCATACTATTATATATTAAAGACATAGTCACACATTGGGATTTTGTTGTTTAAAATCATATCATGCTTTTTGAGCTATTTCATCACATTTAGATTCATTTTGTTGACGACAACAACAAATTTAAAAGAGAAAACAAATATTTATGTGCAAAATGATCTATTAAAATTCATGTGATCTGGAAGTCAAGAAATGTTTTAATATGAAAAAATGTTTAAATCGATTCAGATATCTCAGGCTCATAAGGACAAGAAAGCACAATGTGACGAAATTCATGGAAGGATTTTGATTTGACTGCAAAGAATATTCTTAAAGCAACGTTCCAAAGAATTTACAGTGAGCTACCTCACATTCGATTTGTAGAAAATATCGATTGCCCCTGATGTGTTGATTCAAGTTTATGTTGAACAATGACGAGGAAATGGGGAGGCAAATCTATAGGGAATAAAATAAGAAAGAACAATAATGCCAATTTCCAAAATTATGTGATGAGTGGAAAATAATTAATAAAACAGCAGAAAAAACAAAAACAAAACATATTAGCAAGGAGAAAAAGGCCGATTCCACGCCTCCTATATATGAGCCTCTTTATAAGCATAATCTTGAAATATGATTTCCTTCTCAAATTATTTTATTTGAATATATTCATCTAACAATAAATCTATGTGTTGTGTGTGTGTGTTTGTGTGTGTGGTTGGATGGAGTAATTATGTTCGTGCATGTGAATGGGCATATGTCTTTTGTCTCATGGCGTGTATGTAAAATGTCCCAATGAAAATATTCTAAAGTGGGAGGATTACTCTTCCAAAACATATTACAAAGTTGAATATATCATGTTCATATTCTTAATATGAAATCCAAAGCGAATTATCTGCAATATTTAGTCCCGTCATTTGTATAATTCCTTATAAATTACGATTTTATTTTCATTTATTTGCGTACATGAGTTTTTCTTCAAAGTATCCCTTTCACAGACGCCCACAAAAATAATAATCCACCCCTTCCGTCACATCATAATGACCACACACACATACACACACCCACAACACACACACACACGCGACACACATGCACACACATGATTACACATAAGCACACACATGATTACATACATACACACACACACATAAACACACACACATACACGCACATACACACACACTTGCGTCACACATACGCACACATAATTACACATAAACACACACATGATTATATACATACACACAGACACATACACACTCACACATACACACATACACACACACGTTGATAGAAACTGCTTATTCCGCATCTCAAATGAAGTCACGATGCTCTAATTCTTCTCTATTAAAATTCTACCAACACCTCCATATAACCATCCATCTCAACATCCAGAGAAATCGTGAATATTTGTTTCTCACTGTATTTACCCAAAGCAATCACCCCTTTTCACAAATATAGAAATCAATCAATCAGTGTTCACTTTCTGGTTTGGGGCTTTGCCTAGGAAGCAGTTATTTGAGATAATACTTGAGACTGACACCCGGATCATATTGATGTGTGTTTGAGGTCAGCGTTGTCGGCAAGGGAAAAAGACGAACAAACTGACCTTCTGAAAGACATATCAGTTAATTTACTGATCGCCATGGAGAAATATCTAAATAATAGAACATGAAAATATTTAACGATGACGTGTGGGTATACATTTTTTTCATAAAAATAATAGCAAGTACGTTTGCCATTATGTATATTGACTTCGTATCAATTTCCTTAAAGACATCATAGGAGTGCCTATAGCAGAGTTATAAGTATGGCTTCGACATTGTTATTTGAATAAGGTCATCCGCTCTATTAAAGAGTCTCGATCTAGTTGAATTACGACATTTCTCTTAAAAAGGTAAAGGTGTGGTCACACCGGCCGAGCAGAGCTTTAGCGGTCCTTTAGCGGAAGGAATTGGGGGTTTAATTTCGGCAACGCTCGTCACCGCTCACAAAGTGGGTAGAACAATTGATCTCTTTTGTAAAACGCTAACATCCGACCATCTAACACCGCTATTTCTATAGCCTGGTCATATCGGATGGGCGGTGCTAAATAGCTGTCCTGGGCGGTGACAAGAATTCATCACCGCTCGTAACCATTCACCGCCGTTTAACATAAGTTCGCATCCGCTAAGTCAACGCAGGTTTCCGCTCGACCACCGCTTATGGTCCCTCCTACCGCTCTGAAAGTTTTGAGCTGCACAAAATATTGCGAGCGGAAAGTAGCGAGGGGACTTACCGCTCTGGCAAAGTTCAGGGCCGCTCCAACACTGCCCTGGTACCGCTATACGGTGGTTGGTGGACGCTTGGATCCGCTAGGCCAACGCAGAAATCTGAATTGCTTCCCACTGAGACCCCAAACAACAAAGCAATCGCATATAGCGCAACGGAATTTTAATCACTTTGAAATTCTCTTGTGTGAATGCACTGTCGTGGCAGCTGGAATATTTCCCAGGTGCTACGCAGTGTACTTCACACACTGGAATTCAAAGAATAAAATTCCATTCAATCCTCGGATCCCTAACCAATGTACAGAATCATCTTTTCAAAGACGGCCCAAAGTGGGGCATGG
>BQKZ01000046.1:281059-294807 GCA_036244855.1 Temnopleurus reevesii
AAGGTTGCAATATCATTATTCTCAAAATACATGCAGAAATCGATAAAGAAATGCTATACCCCATCCGACAATTGGCATTTTGTTGGCATTTCCGAAGAAAAAGAGAAATTTTTGTATGCAGAGTGAATGAGGAGTTGTCTGACATGACGTCACAGATTCCGTCGAATCTACCGATTGCACGGATCCCTACCAGCGGTAGCGATCGTCATATCTTTGTGACTTTGAAAATTCGTGACGTTTGATCGGGTTGTTCTATTTTGCTGAAACTTTCTAAGTTTGTTCACCTGATTTTTCTTCAATTAATGACCGCACGGTAATTCCAACGGTTGGTTTCCCTTAAAGGAGCCCATGAGGGTTGTTAATCAGAATTTTGAAAATTCCTAACTCTTCAATTAATTGTCGAATTCTTTTTTTTTTTTACAGTTTGACTATCGTAATTTTCTCAATGTACAGAGAACATCAATATAAGAGCAGGACAAGAGTAAAGTCCCCTTTAAGCTGTCTAATCATGCGTCAAAGCATACCAAACTTTCTTACCTACAGTTTTAAGTGGGGCCTAAACAGCTAGGAATAATTCAAATTTCAATACAAATATCAATAAGATAAGTGCAATAATCTTGCTTATATGTACTTTGCTATCACTAATATGTTTCATTTCCTATCACTCTCATATCAGTGAGATGAATAACATTCATGTTTTGTAGAAGTAATTATATTTGCCATGTATTGAATTTGATCGTAAACATTGTGGGAAAAATGAAATCAAAGGTATCCGGCTGAGCATTGCATTACCGAAAGATGGCGTTATTTCTTCTTTCAGAATAAGTACTTCAACTCACTGTTATTTCATGCAGTGACTATTGAACTTTCTAGTGAATATGATGTTTAGTAGGATATCGGATCATGAGTCATCCACTGAGGGCAGTTCTGTGATAGGACATTTTCCTTTAAGTATGTAATGTAGTTTTAGTGAATTTCAAAGCGTCTTTCATTCATTTTTTTATTAATTGCTGAGACTATCAAGAAATTTCACAACACTTACATGTGAATGAATGACATTTTGCTCCACGATTTTGGGGTATTTTCTTTTTAAAAATATGAATTTCTTGTCAACTCTGGTGACTCAGTGAACATTTATTCTAAAGATGGAAGGGCTTATGATTGATGATTGGAGAAAATCTTCCAAACAGTTCGAGCATGACCTAACAGATTAACTTCAATGATCCATGCTTTAAACTTATTGATCTGGTAAGAAATCATCATTGTTTATTTATACTTTGAAAGAACCATCCGAGCAACAAGAAATCACACCAAAACGTAACAAAAAATAAAGAAACAGAAAATAAACAAAAATGAAAGCAAAAAAAGAAAACATGCTATTTCGAAATGGACTGAGTCATTGGTATGTGGGGCTGTGTATGTCAACATGTAGCCTCATAAGCCTCAAGGCTTAACGCCTGTTTGTTTTCTTTTTAAAGAAATTACAAATATTCATTGCCTCACTATAAATTCATTGCCTCAATATAAATTTGCCTCACTCTGAGCTGATTGCCATGAAGTAGGGTCAGTTTTATAGCCACATGACAAAATCAATCCACCAGGGACCTTTTATATCCTATCAACTTCATATGATTCAATCAAAAAGTAATAACTAAAATAAAAATAAACAAACAGACAAATATGATCTAATTAGAATTATCAAAACGCTTTTATTTACTTAATATTAAATATACATGTAAATATATTATGATTACAACACTATTTTACGCAATACTGATATCAATAAAGTTACAAAAAAACTTACAAAACGCCTTTTTTTCTTCTTTTATCAAGCATTTTTACAACATGGCTATATCAATGATAGTATAAATAAAGACCAATAAAAACCACACTACATTCCCAAGCAGTCATGTAAAATTTGTGCCTGCACATCGATCAATATTTATAGAATATTGTTATGATTATCAAATTTACAATTTGAATGACTCTATCTTTCTTATTTCGTTGCTAATAATCTAATTGGAACGGGATGAGTTTACGTATTTATAGTAAGGATATTCAATTTTGATCTGCCTTACAATGTACAAGAGGAATCATTCACCAATAATTATATGAAAAAAGTTGAACGTAAGGATTTTCACACAAATGTTCATCGTATTTTGTTTGGCAATATAAACATAACAAAAAAGTTTTTCTCATGAGTGGACGCACGCAAGAGGAAAAAAAATGTAAGTTCACGAGGGTGTTTTGGGAACACAATGTATCAAGAATTATGTAAATGATAGTTCGATTTCCAGACTACTACTTACATAATCATGACACATTTTTGCATGCATGAGAATAGTTTTTCAAAAGAAATTAATTTGTTTAATCCCATAATTTTTGCAACGGTACATTTTTTTTTAATATTAGGAAGTACATTTTCCATTATAAAAAATCATGCTTATCACTTTATTTTTTTTTTACTCTCAAACATGTCCAGATTATTATAGAATAAGAAAAAAGGGCTCCTACCATTGTTCCAACTCAGAATTTGCCCATATTTCAGTTTATATTCCACACTTTAAGAAAAAAAGACATATTTTCTTTATATGTATTTAATCACGCATACGATATTTACTTATGCTGATTGTTACACACTCGTCGTAACAAATGATGATACTTTAGATTAGGGGTGACAAAATTCTTGTTGTGTTTATATGCATTCGTGCTTACAAATACTTCTATTCTTTAACCGTAAAAAACACAAAAATGGAACAACGAATTTTTAACGAGATTCAAAACATAAATTTGGCAGGCATATTCTCTGCTTCTTTTCAAGACCTTTAATGTCCTAGAATTTAGCAGAAATATATTGTATAATACAGACGATCATAGCATTAATAACACACAATAATTGGCTATCGGGTAAATGTTTTGCATATTGTATGAGCAACCTAATTGGATCTGCCAGGCGATGGACGATCATGAACTATCCCGATGAGATGTGCGTTAAAGACAAAAATATTTTACAAAGACTTGTTTGCAAATGTTATGTGCTTCAGTCACAAATCAGAGCTGCGGCCTTTTGCTAGCTGCTTGGATCACGCTGAAATTTAGGATCCGAGAAAAAAAATTGGTTGAAGGTTTGTTAACTACAAAGATTTAGAGATGCCTGAACTGTCACTGATCGGGTGGAGGGCAAATCTTATTTGGTCTAAAGCTATTCCCGGCGTCGTCCAAACAGTGACAGGGTGACAGTCAACCAAATATTGTCGGATATCGAAATCACGGATGCCACGCAGCACCCGGCAACCGCATTTGATTCAATGACCTAAAACCCAAGGTTTTTCTGTACTCTTCGATTAGTTTAGCATTCGGATGTTACATCCTAGAATCGAAAGCATTTTCGTTGCGATGGAAATGATGCGTTGCTAGAAATGTATCACCCCGCCATTCTCGAACGGCTACCGGGCGTTGTAATAAAATACATGGCAATAGAACACCAACCGCTCGGCTATCGCTTGGCGAAAGGACAGACTGATAAAACTGATTAAAAAAAAACACTTTTCAAGTCTCCGATCAGGGAGGTGTATCACCAACATAAGAAAGACTTTAAGAACGACTTTACGTTCGACTGGTATCCCTTCTTGCGCGTAATGGTTCATACTTTTACGCACATTCAGCGCAAGAAGGAATACCAGTCGAGCGTAAAGTCGTTCTTAGAGTCTTTATTATCTTGGTGAAACACCTCCCAGGCTGATTGGAGGAGTGGTGAAGACAGATTTTGTTCTCTCGGAGTTCATTACGCCCGACGCCCGACAGATACCAATGCTGGGTAAAGATGTCACATCGGGCGTTCATCTCGAGTGAGAGTTTGCCTCCTGACAAGGCTTGACATTGAAATTCGACCATCCAGCTCAGGTCTTGGAGCTAATATGAGATCTGGGTCGTGTTTAATAAAGCTGTGCGTAGATCAACACACGACTCTACTAACGAATAGTGACCCTTTCTCGCACACAATGATAACTCCTGGCGCTAAATCGCACAAAGGGTCACCAATCATTCGTATAATCATGGGTAGGTCTATATAGCTTTCTGAAACACATCTCAGGTGACAGTTCAACTCAAATTGCTCTTCGAAAAGCAGCATGATACAGTATTTCATTTTAATCACAATTTTTCAACAGAAACCAAACAAAGACAGAATTTGATAAAGAAAAGGCTTCACGGTACAACGAGATATATTAATTGAAAACGTGAGTGGTCTTGTTGAGAGCATGATCATCGAAACGTCGAGATATTGTAGATCCCTTTCGGGATCACTCACCATTTTACAAAAGATAACTCGTTGTACCGTTAGGTCTTTCAATCATTGTACATCCACGAATGAAACATATAATCAATGAACTGAGGACTCCATTCCCTCTTAGAAAAAGGTTAAAAATGGAGCCTTATATTGTACCTCAAGAAAAAAAAATTTAGTGCGGAGTTGAGTAGACAAATGAACGAGACTCGGTTACTGCAACGAGTTTAGGATACACTACTAAATTATAAATTGTGTAATTTCAACATAACCTTTTTTTGTCCCTTTTCATATTGTCACTGAATCACTGCACAAGTTCCAACGTTTTATTCTTGTATTAAAAGCAGTGTTGTAGTCTCTCGGTTGTGAGAATATACAAGGATGAAGTTTGAGAAGAAAATATATTGATAACTCTTTTAGGTGATCTACGTGACACACAAAATAAAACACAAACTCATAACAACACTGGGATTCAATTTCTAGTCGAATCAACAGACGCGCTTTCTGAACCATTTTTATCAGGTAATATTTTCATTCTTCGAAATTCTAGGTTTAAAATATCCCAATCAGGGACATTGATATATTGTCCGAAAAAGTGAAAAGCATAATCGGACTGAAATAATTAAAATCTACCAGATAAAGCAGCATATCTAATGTAAAGAGATGACAAGATATTACAAAAACATGTTTACTCGTGTGACCCAGCTTAGGCAAAACTACAGCAATGATCGATTGAATGTGTTTTAACCTCGATGTTTGTGATATCAACTTTTATTCAATAAAAAAATCATTTTCAAAGAAACATCTGTAAGAAAATATCTTTGGCACAGCATGAAGCTATCATAGCCGATAGATTGATAATGACAAATCTCCAAGACAATGCTTTCCGTTTAATTGTGACAAAAGGTATCTTTTACCTTTCTTTCGGTTTGAAAACTATAATTCAGAAAACAAAGCATGTCTTTACTTTGTATCTTTATTTATACGTTGCCGATGCCTGGTTATCTCCTATCTGGGTCACGAAGAGAGGATTTAGAAGATAAGAGCATGCACAATATAACATTGAAACAACTTTCGGATAGCAAGTGGTACGGAGAAGGTGAAAATACACTTGCTTTCTAAAATGATAAAACATTGAAATTTACACAAGCGTATCATTTATCAGCAAGATGAAATTGGTTGATTCAATCGTGCATTCCATAAGTACTCATGGAAGTTTGAATGATGTAATCCTTGCATTTAGACAAAAATGTCCATATTTATATTGATATACACATTGAGTATTCAAGAAACGTTATACGTTTAAAATATTGCTCGATTCAATATCGTCTCAATGCTGAAACGTCAAACTTGTTTGGTAAATGATTTTCATGTTTTATATATTCGAATTTGTCGATACATTGTATCAGACGAAGAATGGGCTGTCTATACAATATTTGTAAAATTGACACATTTTGAATAGAAATTGAAGAAATAGACTAAATTTGTGTGACGAAAGACAGGAATGAGCTCCCTTAGACTCACGGTATAAAACTTAAGCAGCCCAAACCACACGTAAAATATTCCAATGAAATGGTATCACGGTTTGGAATTACGAAATTCATCATTTCCTTCTTATTACACAGTAAATTAAAAAGAAAATCTGCAAAACTAAAAACCAAGTCACATAGAAGCCCTAAAGCAACATGATTGAACAAAACTCTGTGCTTCAGTTCACAGATAATTGGTGCTATGAAAATTTAAGTTTTGGTGGTTACCATATTAACAATATTTCGCAGGTACATAACTGCATCAGTAATATTGTTGTCAAATAGTAACTTCTTTAAACTTTGGTAAAATTCAGTGTATATTCTGTGGAAAATTTACCTTTACGACCCTACTGCCATCATCTTTCTTTTTAAATGTGCATATTTTCTTTCTCCAAATCGCTTCATAATCTAAAGATTTATTATTAACAAGTCGTATATGATCTTATTCACTATCTTTGGACATTCTTGCGACAAGACAGCAGAAAGGAGCCACTATGGGCGGCCATGTACCCTTGTCTTCATCCCACTCAGTTGCGTTTGCTTCTAGCTTCCAAATCTTCGATTCGCATTCATCCAGTCCATTTTCCCCTCCGAAGATATAGATAGTGCCACCCAAGACTGCAGTGACAAAAGACATTCTGCCTTCCGGTAGCTCTGGTCCGAATCGCCACTCGTTATTTTCGGGATTGTAGATCTCTACGGATTTCAGCATATTCTCTGGTCCCACCTCGCCCATCGCAACGCTTCCGCCGATCACGTAAATCTCACGATTCGTCACAGCGACACTGGCGCAAGTACGCGGTAGGATCATGTTGGCAACCGTTTCCCAACTGTCGAGGCGGGGATTGTAGCTAAAGAGAGTATCAAGAACCGTATCTTCAGACTCTCCACCTATACAATACAGTCGCCCTCCAACAGCTACAGCTTTGTGTCCAAACCTGACAGCCTGCGGCATTGGTGATATCATTTTCCAGATGTTGGTGGCAGGATTGTAACATTCGACGCTCGATAGAGCATCGTCACCATCACAGCCTCCGACAGCATAGATGAGACCATCCAGTACCGCAAGGCTGAAGTTACATCGACCGACGTTCATCGCGGCTCGCGGTAACCATTTCTTCTCGAAGTGATCGAAGAGAAACAGACCGCTTCTGCGATTTGAATACAAACGTCGACCACTGTATTCTGTTGGTTGTTTCGCCATGGTATATATGTTGTTTTCGCCAGTTATGACGCATTCTGCATCATCCATCAGTTCTGGTAACGACTTGACGCGATAGGTTGTAGGTGTGTTGATATCGCTGAGCATCTCGCTTGTGTTGGTAAGGAAGACAAACATGTCTCTGAATGGCATTCCTTTTCTGGCTGTCGTGTTGACCTTCGTCAAGTCCAAATCCTGACGGCGATCCCGTAGGACATGGTACTGCAATGCACTGTCGATGATTTGTTGGCAACCCTTGTTGTGCGAAACAATGCGATCGCGTTCTACGACATCATGGATGTAGTACGGGCTGATCAGTCCAAACCGGATGTGTGACACCACATCAGCTAGGTCAGCCCGACGTGAGTCAGGGTCATGCTTCGCCCAAGCCATCACACATTCATAAACCTTCTCCTCATTGTCAACATTCAGGTCGTCTCTCGAAATTATATCGATTACTTTGTCTTTCCCTAAGGTGACAAATTCTTCCTCTTTACAAACTTCTACGAAGTTATCCATTACGACGGTCTTGGCCAGTGCCTCGAGCTTCTCGCAGTTGTGTGCCACAGCGAAGAAGTAGATTCCGATCGCGTTGGCAACTGTGATATGCTTCTCGAGAAACCTTGCGCACGCGTCGCGTAACGTTGGCATTTGGAACATATTAACCGCAAGCATGAGGCCCTGTACATTTTCTTCGTTGATCTCTATCTGTGAGGTGTAAGCATAGTCCAGGATCAGCCTCATTGATGGGGCGTCTATACCGATTAAACGGATCTTACTCTGCCTGCTCTCTGCCAGGTTTGTCGTGAACATGGCATTGAAGTAGGGACTGCTTGCAGCCAGCACACATTTATGACACGGGAACTCTTCATCATCAACGATCAATGTCACATCGACCAAAGCTCCCTGCTCATACAATGATTTGAGTCCATGAACTACCTCCGAAACATGCTTATTGTCCTCGAATTTATACTTATCCGGGAAATTGTCGAGAGAATCCTGTGGCTCTAGCTTCGCACGTAGCTTTGTCTTGCTTCCTTGTCTCTCGATGATCGCTTTCTGCTTATCATTAACCATCTCAATGCCCGCCAGCATTGAGGAAAGAGCAACGGTGTGGGAACCAGAACCTGACGTTGATGTGGAGCCATAGCTAGAAGATGTCCGCGATGAACTGTACGGAGACGTAGATGTTGAGGAATAGGAGCTTCCAGAACTGCTCGACGTTGAAGTCGGGGTTGAGCTGGAGCCTGAGATGCTGCGACGGTCACGGACCCGATAGGAGTAGGAGTATTCGTCACTACCACCAAGCAAGGATGCAGACGTCTCCATGGCAGCTATTGTCATGTTACGTCTGCGCCGGGCTGGGGTCCCTATCGTGGGCGCGTAGGGGGCGTAACCAATACAGAATCGTTTTCCTTCTCCGTTTACTGATGAAAAAGATCAACTCTTGGTGTCTGTAGATGATAAAGAAAAGAAAGCAAAAAAGAATGCATGAGACATAAATGATGTTTAATTAAAAAGAATTACATATATTATCAAGAACCATCACGCTCATACAAATAATAACAGAAATGCCCTTTTCGACTTTGCTTGTACAAGCCAGACGAAGAATATAATAAAGAACTGTGAAAAACGATTTTGCATCTTTGAAGATTACCTGGTATACATGTTGAACGTAATCTAAAAAAAGTTTTCAGATATAAAAGCCTTTTTTATCATTGTGGAGAGGGCGGAACCAAAAAACTTCCATTTAAAACAGCGTTTCGTGTTTTTTTTTGTTATTTATGAAATATCGATGAAGTATATTCTTTGTTACAATCATGATTCGTTTTTCATTAGCATGTTCTCAAATCGGCCATCCGGTTGTGGTAGGAAAATACTTACTATTGTCTGTGATAAGTAATGATATGATAAAAGTGATAATATGATATGAAAGTGATAATATATTATCATACATCAACGCATTATTTAAGAGATGTGTTTTGATCACCCATCTATAATGACAGTGTAGCATGCATAAAATGAAAGGCAATCCTATATGTTGATTAATTGGATTGTTACCCCATCGCCTGGGGATCTCCACTCAAGTGGGATGGCTCGTGCTTTATATGCACCTTCATTTATCATATGTGTTTTCAAAGAAAATGTTATTTCTGTAACCGGACGCGTACCTCTGATTTCTTGAACGTTGGTTAACGACCTTCGAATAAATCGATTATAGAAAACTTTACATAATAAATGGATGCTCTTTACTGGATAATCAGAATTATAGTTTACATTATTCCTGATTTATGAAAAGATGAAAAGAGTAAAAAAAAACTGTTGACCTAAAATGTTACTTCTATAAAGCAGCTGGAAAACAATTTTAGGAATTAGATCTGTTTGAGCTTTTGCGTTCAAAAACCATCAAGTTGGAACAAAGATTAAAAACCCCCCAAAACAGAAGCCTACAAAATATTTTCATCAATTCTCTTGGGGAAAATGAAAGAAAACATAGGAAGTTGACATATTGTTGACGTATCCTTTGCCATTGGGTCTATAGCCTATACATTTCAAGGGTACCAATCAAGGGTAGAATGGTGCATATCATTTGAATTTGAAACACGCACAAACCAGAATTGGATAACACGCATTACGAAGATGAGTCAAGCGAGGGGTGGGGATAATGAAATTCTTAATGGCAGTCAAAATTAAATGACACACGAGGGAAGAATTTTATGATGACACGCAGCTACCAAACCAAATGGAGAAAGTGATACTTGTATGTGTTATGCAAATACTTGATTCGAGAATCACTCGTCTGGAATGAAGGCGGTAATTGAAAACATTAAGTGTGTTCTATTTGCTCAGACCTCGTTCATAAAAAGCAAATTAATGAATCAAAAGGCACGTAGGACAGATAATGAACTATGTAACGGAAGACCTTTATGCACGTTTGTAAAAGCAGAGAATTCCCTGGTAAAAGGAAACATTCCTAAGTCTTACTACTAACTTAGATGTTTGTTGATGATGTATTCGTTGTTAAAATATGTAATCGAAATATACAAACTAAAGTTTTATGAATTTAAGGAATCTAAATCCACAAGAGACTTCATAAGATTACGTCAACCAGTGGTATAACACAGAAATGAGCCTACACATAGTATGGGTCCATGATGACGTCAAAAGCCTTCGTCATTGTGTTGAGGGTGTGGTTAACACTAACTCCACCTCCGGATGTAAAGGTGATGATGTGGTAAGTGATGATGTCCCTGATGAAGTCGTGGTTGATGATATTATCACGATGGTGATGATGACCACCGCGATAATTACAACCAGCAAAATGATAAACAAGGCGATAAGGCGGTTTTGTCGATTACTACAGTCCACCATTTTGAATGATTTATATCCAATGGCTTCCTTCGACACTTAATATGACACCAATTAAAAGTCAGCAGCAGACACCCAGCTCGTATTCTGTTACAGGTGAGATCCCATCGAGCATCCACAAGAGCACAAGCACATTCATACACGCATCAAGGACGTCCAGTGATAAAACCGTTAGGGATGGAAAATGGGTGTGGTTTGTGAAGGACAAGCGTAAGCGAAAGTGATTCAAGATGCTAAAGTGATGAATGATCCTCTTATAAATGGCAGGAAGAAAACAGAAAAATATGAGCCCTGCACGGTACCTCTTCTGACATTACCACTGGGATGAATTCGACGTGGCGTGGCTGGACCTGGTAATTTTGTCACGCTGTGTTGCATTCACCAATATTTCATAGCAAATATCCGTGTGTCTTGATAGGCAACGGCCCCGTGATTGAACCAACATGCGCCTGTCGCACTCGATTATCACAACGTTAATCGTGACCTTAGCTGCCGGGAACTCTCAAACAAGTATACCATTTGAACATGACTTTGATGAACAGTCACAGCCACTGTCGCACCCGCTGGCGATGTCATGTCGAGAAAACCAGTCAAACATAGGGTTTTAGATGCGAATATGTATGTTTAGTTTGCACTCCAGGCCTCGCTGATGAAAACACAACGTCTAAAAAGTGCATTTGGTACGCCATCAATTCAAAATTCACACTGGTCTCTTATATAAAGTCTACAACTTGAAATATCCCTTTTCCTCAGTTTGTCTCTTCTGCAAGCAAATAATCCTTGGAATAAAAAGTTATGATCTGACCTCTTAATGAAGCGTAACACAGCTACAGAATATAAGTTCAGGAATAAATGTCCCAACGTTCATAATTCTCCGTATGATTGTTCAAAAAGCATGAATAAGTCATGAAGTAAACAGTAGGGCAAACCAGAAAGCTTCTATATGCGGCTGTGGGGAAAAGGCCGCATTCCGTGTGTAATTGGACGTGGCAGAGGACCAAAGTTTATAAGAGAGAACTAAGCACATTCCGATGGTATATGGGAGGGCAGGGGAGAGCTGCGGGGCAAGCATTCACTAATGCATTCCGACGGATATGGTACATTAATGGACGACTAAAATGCAGACTATAGTGGGCGAGGATGGNGGGGCGCCATATTTGAGGTAAAAAGTGTGCCAAAATCGCCGAGAGGGGCACCAAATTAGATGAAGGCGCAAAATTTGTGGTACTGTCCTCTTTTCTTTGCTCTTCAGCCAAGGCTAGCTCCTAGGGGTGCCAATTTTGATGGGAGGGGCGCCAACATTCGATCCCCTGGGTATCAAAATCCTGGGTGCTAGCATGGGATGATAATGAAACGATATGATAAAGGAATGATGATCAATGGTTAATACTGACTATGATCAAAAACGAAGACAAAGACGAACTTCAAGAGCTCACATACTTTTGTGTGCCTACTCTCTATTCGACAGCATCAATCAAATCAAATCAAACCAAATCATTTTATTTTTCAATTATTTTGATAATTCAAATAATACAGTCATAAATAATAATGGAAATAACTAATATGACAAAGGAAATGAAAAAAAAAATAGAGGCCAGCAAAGAAGCGAGGCTTGTTAAGAATTCAGGTTTCAGGGCGGCGCGATAGGGGAGAATAATGTGTGACATAAATAAAACGATGATAAAAGATCGATTACGGAGTCATACGAAAATACGAAGGGCGATCGCACACTATTTTTGAATGTGTTGGGAAGTTTTAAACCTGATCCAGATTTCCGGAAAAATTTGAAATGTCACAACCGATAGAGGCGTACGAATTAAAAGACGAAGAGTAAACTTGACTCTCGAATAACGATTGAAACCGATTTTTCTCTCTCAAAAGCAACTTTATATTGAACATATGGCAAATATTGTTTTTTTTTATTCGCATCGGTGTTTGGAGTTATTAAGAATGCAGGCATGAAATTCACATTGCTTATTAGGAGGTAAAAGTACACCCTAGTTAAAGAGCTATATAAATTGCATCTATTATTATTATTATTATTTCTAATTCATTGTTAATTAAAAAAAACTCTTTGACCCTAGTTGCCTCGTTGCTCACTCATGTCCGCGCCTCGGATTGAAAATTGACAAATTTTCTGCGAGGTCCGACAAATTATGTCGACTTAGAACTCACGTAGCTTGTGTGTAATTTGCATCTCCGACTCGGCATCGTAGGAACGCTGCCTTTACGGTGTTGTTACACAATGACGTTTTAGCCAGCGTGATAATGTCCGACGTATGGGGAATTCGCTAATAAGCTGGCATACGTCGAGTACGCTATGGCCACGTTCTACATACACTGAATACCGCGTCAGGTAAGGCGAGGATATTAATAAACGTGCAGAGTATTTTTGACCTGTGCCGATGTATGGCTCATTGATAATTCTTATTACATCTTATTATTGTTTAAATTAAATCCAAACATGGCACTCTAACTCAAGTTATTACGATTATTTTCATTATCATTTGTCATATCTCGAATCATATATACTGTATCTCGAATTTTTACCGTTGGATCCAAGCTTGATAAATAACGGAAAGGGGGGGGGGGGAGTATATGACAAGCAAAAAATCCTTTACTTCTGGTAGGCCCCCTCTTATCATCGTTCACGGAAAGGGGGCATCTTCGATAACATATAAAGCCATAATTACATACATAGCAAGATTAGAGCTTCCGTGATGTAAATGATCACTTCACGAATCACCACTGCCGGAAATACCGAAAGATGTGACGCAGCCATTTATTTCAGGTCACGTGATAGGTACGCCAAAACACACAGGGAATTCTCAAAAAGATCCGTGATGGCCAGCTCTGACGTCATCATCCATGTATCTATTTTGAGATTCAGGAACGTCGATAGCCCTTTTTGAAGAGGTTGCGTCTCAAAAGATTATCTGATTAAAAAACAAAACAAAACGTAATCATGTGCAAGCATTAAGAAAAGACAACAACAAAAACGTCCTCACCTCCCTCCGTAGGCTCGACAAGCAAATATAGAAAAAAAACAACTGAAAGGTGGTTGTATATTACATTCCACTTTTACGAGCAAACGGGTGCGTTTTGCATTCTTTTGTTTTAATATGCCATAGAGAATGTTCGGCTCAGATTCTCGAAGCGGATGCATTCGCACACTCTGCACTTTTTCTATCGACGGCTATACTAAGATACGCACCAACTCAAGCCTTTTGCCAATGACCATGACTTCGGTCTTCCCCCTCGACGTCGATGTCGAAGATCAATACTAGTAACAGAGCGAGTGAAGCGAGTGCCCCCTTGTGGTAGCAAGCCGAGAAGACTCGGTGAAACTATATGAACTGTGAAA
>BQKZ01000046.1:299398-311386 GCA_036244855.1 Temnopleurus reevesii
ACCTCTTCTGACATTACCACTGGGATGAATTCGACGTGGCGTGGCTGGACCTGGTAATTTTGTCACGCTGTGTTGCATTCACCAATATTTCATAGCAAATATCCGTGTGTCTTGATAGGCAACGGCCCCGTGATTGAACCAACATGCGCCTGTCGCACTCGATTATCACAACGTTAATCGTGACCTTAGCTGCCGGGAACTCTCAAACAAGTATACCATTTGAACATGACTTTGATGAACAGTCACAGCCACTGTCGCACCCGCTGGCGATGTCATGTCGAGAAAACCAGTCCAACATAGGGTTTTAGATGCGAATATGTATGTTTAGTTTGCACTCCAGGCCTCGCTGATGAAAACAGAACGTCTAAAACGTGCATTTGGTACGCCATCCATTTAAAATTCACACTGGTTTATTATATAAAGTCTACAACTTGAAATATCCCTTTTCCTCAGTTTGTCCCTTCTGTTGATCATACCAAAGGGGACAAGCAAACAATCCTTGCAATAAAAAGTTAAGATCTGACCTCTTAATGAAGCGTAACACAGCTACAGAATATAATTTCAGGAATAAATGCCCCAACGTTCATAATTCTCCGTATGATTGTTCAAAAAGCATGAATAAGTCATGAAGTAAACAGTAGGGCAAACCAGAAAGCTTCTATCTGCGGCTGTGGGGAAAAGGCCGCATTCCGTGTGTAATTGGACGTGGCAGAGGACCATAGTTTATAAGAGAGAACTAAGCACATTCCGATGGTATATGGGAGGGCAGGGGAGAGCTGCGGGGCAAGCATTCACTAATGCATTCCGACGGATATGGTACATTAATGGACGACTAAAATGCAGACTATAGTGGGCGAGGATGGATGTGTGTGTGTGTATTGGAGGGGGGTTTACACGAACATAATCCTTTGTATGGGACAGTTGTATCTAGAGAGGAAATTGACGTGATAAAAGGAATGATAAGAATATTAGTTTGAACTCCCTATACTTCATGCAATCTTCTTATAGAAGTATATTCCTTGGTCAATGAGAACCAACAACTATTCAGAACGAAAATGTAATTACTGTAGAATGGTACATTTTGCTAAAAAACGATGGTTACAATTCACTGTTTCATTACAGCGTAATATTTACGTTGCCTTTATAATGCTTCCAGTAAAAACATCACATGTCATTTGAATGATCTAAGAAGAAGAAGATAAGAAATGTCTAAATCATATACAGACCTCGCGGTGACCAACATTGACGCAGTTATTATTTTCTTAAATTCACAACTGTTTTTACGAGTAAAATAACTGGTCGGTGAATGAGCATTGACTAACGTTAAAACGTATTTGATCATTGGAACTTTGCCCATAGCGACAGTTATAAATGAGAGGCAAACTATTGTAGACGGAGCAGTATAGGTACGCTGATATTCTCATTAAATGTGTTTTTTATTTCGTTTATATCATGTTGTTATTTTTCTGCTATCCCCTTCCCAGCTACTGTGCCATATTGTAATTTGACATTCACTGGGTATAATTGCCGATGATGTCACTTTGGAATTACCCGTCAGTTAGGTTTAAAGGTATAAACTAAATACAAGTGAGTCTTTTAGTCCTGAATAAAAATGTGCAGATCAAAATGAGAGTCGGTGGTTTGGTATAACCAAAATTTTGAATCCATTTTCAAGGTTAAACCAAAAAGTTATCCCTAAAGACGAGACATGATTATTTATTGCATTTGGTAGCTCTACCCAAAGAGACTGCCCCCTGTGAATCCCATTCCATTATGTATCTGAGTACGCCATTGAAACAGAGATCCCGTTTAACACATGCTCAGGTAATTATAGTGTGAGGAGAGACAAGGAATCGCCTGCAGCGTGTGACATTTACCGAGTACTATATGATCGTATACGTACATACATCGATATCAATCATTTTGATACCATATTTCAAAGTTTTATTAAAAATTCCTTTCTGTCTTTTTTTTTTTGGTGAATTTATCAAAAAGGATATTACATGAATTGATTTTTCAACGTCAAAGTAATTAATATTGGTGTTGAAAATATTCGCTATAACGATAATAATGATCACAACAGTCACAACAAAAGCAACAACAACAATAATGCACACAATTGTTTTGCCCATCTTGTAATGCAATGTTATACTAACTTTTATCATTATGGCCTTTCATCTCATTATTTCATTTTCAAACATTGCAAAGATGTCTAATCGAATTCATAAGATGATTAATGGCTGAGATTCTCAAAAACAAAATTTAATAATCAATACAGAAGAAAAACATAAATGTTACATAATCTAACGCAGTGCTTAAGATGAGGCACATGTTTAGGCCTAATTTGTTTTTATCATTACCCACGACTTCAACATGACGGTCATATATTTTAGCAATTGTCAATTATAATAAACCTCTATGACGGGATATTAATGGTCTTTCATTGGTCCATCGTGTCATGATAGCCTAAATATTTCTTTTGTGACGTAGCCATATCTCTGCCATTTGATCAAAGGTCATGATAACATCAGCTGACGATGTCATCTATGCCATGGTTTAATAAATGGTCACGACTTGCATTAGATTCCTGTGGCATTCGACCTCGTATACCGCTGTGAAACAACTATGTCATTAGTCACAACCCTTTTTCTAGTTCCGAGCCCATTTTGCATGCAATAATCGAGGATTTGTATGGAGTAGCTGTAGTATTTCCTATCATTGTTGGTCCATTAACAAATCATTAAGACACTAATACAAAGGTGGACGGGGTTAACTCTTATTAAGTACATGTAGTCCATTGTCATGATTGTATGTATGCAATAAACCAGCACTGTAATAATCACTCATCCCAAATTAAAAGTGAAATTTAATGAAAAAATGGCTTTTTACTTTACAACTTTTCATCAGCGTTTGATTTGTAGCATCTTTACATCAGCTTAAGGCTTGAGAATAGTTTAACATCAGTTTTTTTTAATATGACGGCATATTCACATATAACAACTTAACCTTAGATTTTTCAAAAGAATAACAGTAGTTTCACATCAGCTTTAGATTACTATTACTTTCACATCAGTTTTAGATTACTATTACTTTCACATCAGTTTTAAAATAATAGTAGTTTCACATCAGCTTTAGATTAAATGGTAGTTTCCTATCAGCTTTACATTTAATAGTAGTTTCACATCAGTTTTAGATTTAATAGTAGTTTCACATCAGTTTATATCTAATAATAGTTTCACATCAGTTTTAGAAGTAGTAGTTTCACATCAGTTTATATATAATAATAGTTTCACATCAGTTTTAGAAGTAGTAGTTTCACANATAGTTTCACATCAGTTTTAGAAGTAGTAGTTTCACATCAGTTTATATATAATAATAGTTTCACATCAGTTTTAGAAGTAGTAGTTTCACATCAGCCTTAGATTACTATTACTTTCACATCAGCTTTAGAATAATAGTAGTTTTACATCAGTTTTTAGAATAAATAGTAGTTTCACATCAGTTTTAGAATTAACAGTAGTTTCATATCAGTTTAAGATTAAATAGTAGTTTCCCATTAGCTAAAGATTTGATAGTTGTTTCATATCAGCTTAAGATTAAATGGTAGTTTCCTATCAGTCTTTTAGAATTAACAGTAGTTTCATATCAGTTTTAGAAGAAGTAGTTTCACATCAGCCTTAGATTACTATTGTTTTCACATCAGTTTTAGAATAATAGTAGTTTTACATCAGTTTTAGAATTAACAGTAGTTTCATATCAGCTTTAGATTTAATAGTAGTTTCACATCAATTGATATCTAATAGTAGCTTTACATCAGTTTTAGAGTTAACAGTAGTTTCATATCAGTTTTTAGATTTAATAGCAGTTTTACATCAGCTTTAGATTTGATAGTAGTTTCACATCAATTGATATCTAATAGTAGCTTTACATCAGTTTTAGAATTAATAGTAGTTTTATATCAGTTTTAGAATTAACAGTAGTTTCATATCAGTTTTAGATTTAATAGTAGTTTCACATCAGTTTCAAATTTAATAGAAGTTTCACATCAGCTTTAGATTAAATGGTAGTTTCCTATCAGTTTTTAGAATTAACAGTAGTTTCACCTCAGTTTTAGAATTAATAGTAGTTTCACATCCGTTTTAGATTTAATAGAAGTTTCACGATTGAATAGTACTTTCATATCAGCTCTAGATTTAATAGTAGTTTCACATCAGTTTTAGAATTAACTGTAGTTTCATATCAGTTTTAGATTCAACAGAAGTTTCACATTAGCTTTAGATTTAATGGTAGTTTCGAATCAGTTTTAGAATTTACAGTAGTTTCATATCAGCTTTAGATTTAATAGTGGTTTCACATCCGTTTTAGATTTAATAGTAGTTTCACATCAGTTTTAGATTTAATAGTATTTTCATATCAATTATAGAATTAATGGTAGTTTCATATCAGTTTTAGAATTAATAGTAGTGTCACATCAGTTTTAGATTTAATAGTAGTTTCACATCAGCTTTAGATTTAATAGTAGTTTCATATCAGTTATAGAATTAATGGTAGTTTTATACCAGAATTAATGGTAGTTTCATATCAATTTTAGAATTATTAGTAGTCTCACATCAGTTTTAGATTTAATAGTAGTTTCACATCAGTTTTAGATTTAATGGTAGTTTCACATCAATTTTAGATTTAATAGTAGTTTCATATCAGTTTTAGATTCCTCTAAGTTTCACACCAGCTTTAGAATTGATATTAATTTCACATCAGCTTTAGATCGAATAGCAGCTTCACATCGGTTTTTAAGAATAAATAGTAGGTGTAAACTAGCTTTAAGAATTAATATAGGTTTTACATCAGGTTTAAAGATTGATAGTAGTTTTACATCAGTTTTAGAATCAGCTTTAGATTGCTATTAGTTTCACCTCAGTTTTAGAATTAATAGTAGTTTCACATCAGTTTTTAGAATTAACAGTAGTTTCATATCAGTTTTAGATTTAATAGTAGTTTCACATTAGCTTCAGATTTGATAGTTGTTTCATATCAGCTTTAGATTAAATGGTAGGTTCCTATCAGTTTTTAGAATTAACAGTAGTTTCACCTCAGTTTTAGAATTAATAGTAGTTTCACATCATCTTTAGATTTGTTAACAATATTTTTTTCAAAGCATCTTCACGCAAGGTTAACTTTGAGTATTACGGTAGTGTCAAATCATTTTAATATATGTCAGAGAGTTCATACGAACTTGAGATATCATACCAACTTCGCTTTAGATTTGACTGCATCTTAACCTATTGCCCAATCCATTAACATAGATGCTTTTATTATGCTTAACTTTCTTTTGCATTCTTTCAGCTACTTTGTCTATTATATATTTGACACGTTATAGGGCCCGCTTGGATAATAGCACATAAGTTTTCCTTATCGTAAAAAGCCAAGACAGCTCGAAATGAGAATCAATTATATGGTACGACCCAAAATTCGTATTACCAACCTCAAAATATTACAGTTGGAGATAATATTACTTGTAAACTATGAATGTCTGATAACTAGACAAATTATATACATTTAATAACTCGATAGTAACCTTTGTATTATATAACCTAATTAATGCAAAAATTCATGAAAGGTTCGATATAAACGCGCGTGATTACTTCCCAATGATGATGTGATGGCATATCATTGTCATCATTAGAGCTTTCAAAACATTTCATCCACCCTTGATTAGTTGACTAAAGTCTGTTTTATGTCCAAGTAGATCGTATTTAAATCCAAGTAGGCTGCAGACAGAGCAGGCCAAGTATTCCTGGAATGTCACATGAGAAAGACTGGTATGTAGAGGGATTGGGCCAGGCCAACTTGTAATGAGACACGTAGCATGCAGGAGGCATTGCTATCCAGTCATTTGATTGCTGTGCCAAACAGCGATCAAAAACACAGCCAGCCATGTGGTATCGAACTGTATGTAGGGGCCCAGAGTGCATGACGAAGAAAGGGTACAGTAAAAGTACTGTGTGAGGCAATTTGGAGCTCAATTTGTGATAATTCCTCTTTAAAATTGAGAAAGACGCCTTCAATGCATTTACATAATCAGGTATTTTGTATGTTATTATGCCATTAGCAGGTTAATCTTAGATTGATCCCTAAGCATTTTAGTGCAACTGGAAGGAAGCGCATGTTAAAGAGAAAGAACATAAACGCTAAGACTTTGAAAGCGATTTCAAAGGCAAATATTTCGAAAATACGCGAGTGTAGGCATATAAATATTGCATTTCACTATCATGGTTACACTTCATTATAAACAAAGATACCATTAATAATGATAATACAAAATCGCTTAATTGCAAAAAGGTTCAAAGCGCACTACCTATTAATTACCTATTAATTGCTGCCGGGCTTTTTTTTCAGCAAAGTGGGTACGTGCGCTATATAAATTGCATATATCATCATCATCATTATTATTATTATTATCAATTTTATGATAAACATTCAAACAAAGTACAATGGTGAATTGTGCTAAGAATATGGACACTGGTTATACATTGTCCCTATGTCCCCTATGGGCCAGCGCTCAACCGATAGAGAGGAGGGATAGCACAAGTTCAAGTTCAAGTAATGGCGTCTCAATACCAATCAGATCAACCGACTCGATCGCCGCTATCTCTCAAAAACTATTCTACAAAGCAGACCTTAATCCAAGACTATAATTTAACAAGACACAAGTTGCGAGATGTTAAGCAGTAAATACATTTACAAGGCATAATAGCTTCATCAGGCTTGAAACATTTCAGCTAAATTTTACTAGTAATATTTATTTCAATTTCCTGATTATATCAGCTATAATAGAAATTAGGTTATTTGGAATATATATAATACGAAACAAAAATTTATTTCCCATATCTACTCATCTCAATCCATCCTATTAACGATAAGGGTATAACCATTTTAGTTCAAATGGATAGTTCATTAAGCAGTCAGTCATGTTGATATTGTAATAAATGAAATAAAGGTCAGGAATATATGGTTAACCGGGTCAAACGGCTGCATTAACGATTAATATAGATAGGGTGAGCCCCTTTGAAGTCTATGTAAGGCTACAGCTGTCATTGGTCAATGAAGCGTAATAGATATCCTTTCTTGTCTGCAAATTAATTCAATTTTGATAAGGATGCCAGATATATCAATGATTTTAAGTACATCGCCAGATGTGAATTGAGGTATGGGCATTTTATCGACACCCTTAAAAAAACACCGTATACAAACGTATTATATGCTGAAAAGCAAAGACAAAGCAGACTCCTTTATTCAGAAACTAGATTCTTCGATATATCTCACCATTATGCCCATTTATGTCATCTCACTTAAATTATTCAATAACTGACCTATTAAAAAACTGACTTATTAAGAGAATCAAGCTGGTCACTCAAATGAAAGTTCATTATCATGAAAATACATCAAAGGTTTATTATTCATTTAATAATAGTTTTTCTTTGAACGATTGACTATATTTCATTAAAACATATAATGTATAAACGTATAAAGGTTAGATAATAACATCGTGCTCATGCACAAACACCACACTGTTTCTTATATATAGAATATTTGCATTTACTCGAGGCCTGACGTTAGGTTACTGTTTAAAATTGATCGAGAGCCAAGATTAAGACTAAAAATAAATACGGTAGGCTATTCTGGAAGAGCTTCAGCTGTGGGCCTATCTTGTCAACGTCGCATAAGAATGTAGGTCTAAAGCAGGGGTCATAAATAATACGGAACCCATTATCTCTTTCATCTTAAAAGTTTTGAAAAGGAAAATATGAAAGGGCTTTATAAAAAAAACTGTTATCAATTTCCAATTCATTGTGAAAGAAATTTAAATTTCATGTAATATTTATGAAATTTAACAGGCAAAGAATCACCCATACAATTGTTAAAAACCAAAAGTCAAGTTGTAAAACTGTACAGAAATATCATTTTCTCAAAACATCTTTAATTTTGTATTATATGACTTTTCAATGCTTATAATTTTGTCAGGTTTTTGTTATCCTAAATGCCTCTATTTTGCATGAGACCACACATTTTCCTAATTTAATACATACATTTATAATTCTTTAGAACAAACTCGTTTCCAAATTCTAAATGAGTACACTCTGGCCTAAATAATTATCAAAAACGTTACATAAATCATATTCTTTTCAGGATGAAAACTCTATGACGTTTTTCAAAATATCAAGGATATGGTATGTGCACTCCTCCCATTTAAACGTATCGGAAGAAATATAAAATTAATATATTATGCAAAGATAACTACATGTATGCGTAGTTTGGCTCATTCTCAAAAGAAAACACCTTAAATTGACATTTTCTAAAAACCAAAATCTTATCTTATCCGCAAAAAAGTAAAGGATATTTAGGTGAGTGAATGTTATTTGTAGGGAGAATAAGAGCATTTAATGGCAGCGTTATAGAATGAACAGAGATCCAAAATGGACAGCTGACTATATAGGCAAATCAGCTCATGATATAAAATAATATTCAAAATTATCGTTAGAATGCCTTCTACCGATAACAATAACAACTTTACTTTAACCATTAGGGTGACCTAATATATCCATCATAATATATTCGAATTAAACACCCCGAAGTGTAGATTTGACTCTTCATAATTGCGTCACTGTCACTATCAGTATTTTAAAAAACTGAATCACTATAAAATGATACATATCGAAATACCTAAACCGTATTTACAATTTCGTTTTGCTGTTATATGTATATTTGAGTGAACAATGTTAAAAAAATGATAAAGCAGATTTAGTATATGTTTTTATGCCAGAATTTATTCTTTCAATTTGATATTAAATTAAATCTAAACAGAAAGAAGAAATAAAAGCAAAAGTCATTTGTCTAAACTCCTTTATTTATATATTTAGTACCACAATATGCAGCATGATTGTATTGCCCGAAACCCCTCAAATATAATTTTCCAACCATCAGACGGGAGAGTATGGAAAGAGTAAATGAACGTAGAATGGCATATGAGCAGTCGCGTGGTTGTCCAAACAGGTGCTGTTGATTCCAAAAATATTTCCTCCGGTCACCAGGGGGTAGCACCGATTAACAAAATGGCGTGAACAGACACAGAGATGCCCTGCTAAGTCCATCTATCCGTATACAGTATATGCATGAGATATCCCTCCGAGTGGCCGAACGATCATTAACATGGAAGGTGAAAAATTCCTCTTCACGGCACTCATAATTTGAAAATGGCAATCATTATTCTTTTTTTTGCAAAATATCTGGTAGTTAACTAAAAGTCATTTGTCCCAATGCATGAGGAATTCGGTGAATTTAAAATCCTAAATGTTTCAGATGTTTTCACCACTAATTGGATGCTTCCAATTCTAAGAACGGTGAATTCCAGAGGTTGATATCCGTGTTCCAGGTCAGACTTTGAAAACGGCTCCAAATAGGAAGACAATATTGGGAACTGAATCAACCGAACAATAGCAAGAAACAAATTACCGAAGAAATTACTCCAGGTAGTCCAATATCGTTTTCCGTGATATATGAGATTCCATGAGCCCTTGTGGAATCGAAGGAAACGACAAGACTGGTACAAAAAGAAACATCTCCATCATTCTTATTCATCACATTCTTCTTACTGTCCTTTTTCGTGCAATATAATACTATTAGTTTTCAAACCAAACTAATGACAATGCTTGATTGAGGAGAACCATATCACACATTGTTTAAAACGATGTTAAGAAACAAGTTTTTAGATTACATGACTGTTGATGATGCTGGATTTGACTATTAAAATAATATGCTTTATCGTATTCATTGTTACAATGAACAAACACATGGTCATTTATAGAGACATTTTCTAAGAGAGTAATACTTTACAAAATAAAATATCCAAACAACTTTCGTAGTACAAACAAAGTTTAAAAGTCAAAAGAAAGTTTACAGATTATACTTACAATGTTGACCAGATGTGTTGATTAGACGGTGGCTTGATAACTTCTGGAAAGAAAAAATAGACCCTCGTCCGGAGGGTGATAGAAGCTGAGAAGGAGGAGGAGATCTAGTCGCTTATCTTAAAGGTCAGGGATGAAAGAACCATACCCCTTTTACGCAATCAGTCCAAACAAACTTCGTAACCATGCAAGAGAGAGAAGGGGAAGAGTCTCAGCATCAACAACTTCCTAATTGCGTCTTCCCTACTGACTGTACACAGCTTGATAGCAGCGGATCGTCAACAATGTCAGTTCAAATGTCTCCCAGATATCACAAAACATGTCCAGCTTCAAAGTGACGTAAACTGTTGAAGAGACACGGCAAGCATGGGAAGTCTGTTCACAAGCAAGAGGAGAAGTTTTATCCGGTCTTAGGAGGGAGCTAAGAATAGCCAAGGACCAAAGCGTGTCGCGTGATTGGTTATACCAAGAGTCGAGTTGGGAGATGGAGCTTAAGGGTATCCCGGTGACGAAAAATGGTTTTGAGATGACGGTATGCAATCCCTTGTAGTGGTGTCCATAGGAATGAAAGCTAGGTGAGGGATACAATCTCTCCAAGCTGGGGAGTATATACGTCAGCCTGCTGGTATTCGTGGGCAGGCCGGGTCAAAAAGGTTGAAGGGTGTAGAGAAAGAGAAACAACAGTCACAGTGATTCATATGTCATCTTAATGAACGCCATTTGTTGTCTAATTATTCAAAAGCAAATACGCAAGTCGGAGAGATTGATAGGGCTTTATTTGAAGTCATATTCATATATTATGATTGCAAATGATAATACCCGACCCTGGCCCCCTTAGAATTTGCCAACATTCCTTTTAAGTATGATGGCACTTGGAAGCTATCTACATAAGATAGAGAAGAATTAGGAAGATGGAAGAATGGAGCATAAGAATGAGGAGGATAAAGAGAAGAAGACGAAGGAGAAAATGAAAGAGAGGAAGAAGAAGAAGTATAGAAGAAGTGGAAGAAGAAAAAGAAGAAGACTCAGAAGAAGACTCAGAAGAAGTATAACCAAAAAATTTAATCTGCCATAAAATTTATCAGATAAATTGACATACTCATATAAAATAATGATAGTAATGGGTTTAATCTTATTCAAACTTAACTCGACAAAACTAAGTTAAATATTTTATAGTGATTGTTAGTATACATCAAAATCGAAACGTCGTGACTGAATTTAAGGAATAGAGCAAAAGGGGGAGGGATAGTGGGAAATGTTTGATGAATGAAGTACATGTTTGTATTTCCAATCACGTCATTCATTTCGACCTAAACTTTGATTACAATGAAGTATAATAGTATTACGAGACAGCTCAATCACAGCTTGAATTCAACCAGGCAGTGCATCCCAACGTAGATCACTCCATATAAAATGGCCCATCACTTTAAACTCAATGTAAACTCCACACGGTCTGGTTCCGTACCCGCCCTTCTGCAGCCAGATTCCTAAAATGGAGAGGTACATACCAATGACGTCACGAATAGATATGCCAAAGCTGTGGCCACAGTAGATGTGGTGTTCATCGTTAGCCCGCCTCCGCGTGCATGCATGGAGACTGGTTTCAAATTCAAACTTTCTCTCACCTTATGCATATCGCGTTGTTAAGTGGGGGTGTGTTTAAGAATGATAGTATCATTTCGTCTCATGGAGGGGGTGGTCCTTTCTTTAATTATGCACTGATGACTTCCGGTTTAATTCACTCTCTCTCTCTCTCTCTCTCTCTCTCTCTCTCTCTCTCTCTCTCTCTCACACACACCTATAGAATGACTGTCACGGGGCTTGACATTTTGGTTGAATCTCACGGACATCACTGCACTTCGAATGGGTCTCTGGGCCAATATAGAGGTCGATGATCTGATAAAAGATGTTATATGGTGTATAGAAGTCAAAACAGTAACACGCAGGGACCGCGGAACCTGAGGCCTGTGTAGACCCGTTGCAATTTCCACACTCCCAAATGGGCATGCACGCGCCGTTGGGG
>BQKZ01000047.1:16909-44692 GCA_036244855.1 Temnopleurus reevesii
TCCATTAGATGAACGCTGTCAATGACGGGTCGTCTTGGGTGTTCTGTCGCCCGAGTGCAGCGGGCCAGCAATACGCTCAACCAACCCTCTGTCAGCACAACAGTAATGGCATTTTACCGAGATATTGCAGTTCAAAGTGATGAAAAGATATTTGATATTTTCTCCACTGATCAAGCAAAGCCGACTTCATAAACGTCGGACATTTCCATTTTCCATTGACTATATTTTGCTTGGAAAAGATCTGTTTACGAACATGATAAGTGAACGGTGACAAATAATTAAAAATTAATAGGCCTCCTCTCCCAACACCGGCCAATTTGCGACAAACTTTCACCGTAAAGGGAAATAATTTCAAGAAAAGACACATAGGTATCTGATAATTAATTTATGTACACCTAACTACAACCAGAAAATCAATGCAAATTTATTAGCAATTAGAAATATACAAATAATAAAATATCATTCAAAAGATTCATGCGAATTGTGTTTCGAAATTATTCTCATCCTCATCATCATCAATGTACAATTCTCAGCTTTAGGTGAAATGGTACGACAGTTGTCTCTCATCTTCTTTTTCTTTTTTTTTTCTTTGGACAATGAGCACAGGAAGAGAAAGAAACAGCAGATAGTGTTTTCTTTTTACTTTTCATGAACACCCTTCCCTTTGTGACGTGTCACGCGTCACACTGATTCCACATTGATTCCACATGCCAATTCGTATTCGTCAATTTACACGTTCTCTCATCTATTTTTGTTCATTTCTCTTTTTTTTAAAGAGACAAATTATGCGGGATTTTATCTTTCTCAGTCATTTTCTTACCCTTATACACCATACATGTGTCAATATGGGCTTACTCAGTACAAATTTCGGTAATCTCTTGAATTTTCCCCAATTTCCGGTATTACATCGCCTCATTTGTGGGAGCATATTACAATAGACTCCTTCCTTACCGCAAAGAGATGCGACACAAAATAATAGTTTGTTGCTGAATCCAAGGGATAATTTATCTAGAAATAAATTTCACCTTCACTCATTATCGAGTACCGGTTTTTCAATTTTCTTCCCTTAAAATTGTACTTTCATGATAATTAAAGACAGGTATTTTAAAAAAATTAATACGGTGAAGAGAAACAAACAGAAATACAATTGTATATTTGGGAGCATCCCACGAGTCCGACAGCCCACGAGTCCGACAGCTCACGAGTCCGACAGAAATGAATATAAGCCTACTACATCGACAATTTTCAAAATGAGGTTCGAGCTAGACATTTTTACTTTCACGCTCGCAAGATCGACACTGACAAATTATTTGCTTTGAGCCCGACAGCACACAAACAGTCCTACAAGACCGACTAACGTAAATATAATGCTGTCGGACTAATAGACCAATTTTACCTAGACTGCTAGAGTCGGTCTCATTTGCAAAATTTATATTCGGTCGTAATCATGTGCGTTTTCATAATTTTGTCGGATTAATGAGTTGTCTGACTCTAATCCGTTTTTATGTCATATCTATTTTGTGCACCAATTATTCAAAATGTCGGCCTCGTAAGCTGTCGAACACGTGGGCTATCGGACTCGTGGGCTGTCGGACTCGTCGGCAGTACCCGTATATTTCGATGTTACTATAAGACACAGAAGAACAAAGACATTTTGAAACACGATTAAAAGTGTTATGTCACATTGTGTTCATTTAAAAACTTCTCTACTACCATATCCTAACTATCATGTGAACAGTTGATGATGTACATGACTAAGGCTGTGAAAATGTTAAACTTCAATATGAAATCATAGTGTTTCAAAAGAATAATAATCATATAGGAACACTCTATTGCAATCATGAGTCCCAAAGTAGATATCTCGATAGTGCAAGAGTTCATTTCTCTTTATTGCATTCGTTGTTGCTTTTATGAAATCGAAGACATGGTTTTATCAAATACAGGACAAACATATTGATTTGAGAATGTTCTAAATTGCGCAATCTTAATATTGCACAACTTCTTTAAAAACATAATATTTTTGGTGCAATGGCCATTGCCCGGATATTCCCTTTAAACCACAGAAATCATAAAGTTTAGTGAAGTCTACCGGCAGAAGGATTAATGTTAATTAAGAAGTAATGGGATCAGAGAGACCGACTTCATTACGAGCAGACATTTAACCATCCACTCCTCGAGGCATAAGGAAGTAGAGTCTGCGGTGATAGTATGGTTTTCACAACTTTGTTCCGGCGTTTTCGTAGGTTACCCTTTTCCGGCACTTGTTTTATTTAGTTTGGCATTGTTTATTATGTTTTGTTTTGTTTGTTCCGTGACGAGATTTTTAAAAATCAACGGAACACCTACAAATTAATGAATGTCGTATTATCATCCTTAATATTATCACATTTATCATTATGATGATTGTGATTTTTAGTAGCAGTATTGGTAGGCATACATATTTTTTTATCATTAGCGTTTTAACATTCGTATTCATCATCGTCCTTATCATCTTAATCGTCATTATTATCACCATCAGCCGCAAAGTAGAAGTAGTAGAAATAGTAGAAGTAGTAGAAGTAGTAGATGTAGTAGAAGTAGTAGAAGTAGTAGATGTACCAGTAGTAATAGCAGCAGCAGCAGTAGTGGTATTATTATTATTATTAGTAGTAGTAGTAGTAGTAGTAGTAGTAGTAGTAGTAGTAGTAGTAGTAGTAGTAGTAGTAGTTGTTGATGTTGTTATTGCTGATTTTGTTGTTGTTGTAGAAGTGTCCTTTTGGTAATTCTATTCTCTCAATGAGCTAAAAAATTTGCACTGAACAATTCATTTTTTCAGATCCTTGGGACTGGTTATCCAAGGCAACCCAGTTCCTTTTTTTATCCTCAGTTCCTTTTTGTATCCCCCCCCCCCCCCCCGTTACCGTCACCGTTCTCACTCTTCCTTCCTCTCTCTCTACCCTTTGTTTCGAGCACCCTATCCATGTCATCCTCTCCCATTTTCCTCTCACCTCCTCGGTAATCTCCTCCAATCCCTGTGCTTGTCTCAATGACCATTTGATGATCCCCTCACTCCAGGCTATGGAGCGCCAAAGCCTCGTCAAAATGGCCTAAAACAAACGCCTTGTGACGTACTACAAATGCCTAAAACAATAACCAGTCTATTTGTATTGTAGTGAATGGGTCATTGCATCCGTCTCATTGTCAAGGTGTTCAAAAAAAGATGAAAACTGGGTTAAAACATGTCCGCTGACGACAGCAGTACCAAACTCCGATCGCACATTTACGTTTATAGCAATTATCTACCCAACGTAAAGGAAATTTGAAGGACGTTCCGATGATACAGAAATGCGGAGGAAAGACGCTTATCTGACGCTAACTCTTGTGTACGTCATGCGCCAGCAATGGCTTCAACGTCGATTAAGCGTCTTCTCTCCGTACTTCTGCGTTTCCGGAGCGTTGTACGAATTTCATGAACGCTGGGCAAACTTTGGCCCTACACATAGAGGTGTGCCGGAACCGTTAATACTAATAGCAACAGCACAGCGAGGAAGACTTTTTTAATAAAAAAAAATAACAAGGTCATAGTACAATGACATTTTTACTTCTTGTACTTATTGAACAGTGTCCACGAGCCTCAATCATTTATCAATATCTAATTGATACACGTTAGAATCATACTAATTATTCACAATTGTGTTTATTCAAATGCAAAAATTGTTGACGAAAATCTAGTCGGCTCTTAAATTAGCTAGACGATTAAGAATACAGATACGTTTGTTCAGTTTAATAGAAAGCTGCAATTACTATGATCACAGAATTTGAAATATCAAGACAATATGTATCACAAGTGCATATTACGGTACTATTTATCATACACTTTGTGTGTTTGATTATATTTCAACACAATGATGATTGGTGGGTTTGGCGCGAACATATCGGGACACGCGTCACCCGGTCCGTTTCGCCTGATGACCACCATCATCATGGATGAATGCGTGGGTGATGTCAACACCATGTTATAATGATGTCGATGGTCTTCTTATGTAATAAGTCAATCATGATGATGATGATGATGATGATAATGTGTTGGTGGTCAGTCGTGACCACGTATGAACGCACGGTAGAATATGTTCAGATGTTTGTGTATTTTCGCTGTCCACGACAATCACTCGTAAACATTATTTGGTTATTAATATTATCACATGTTAACAATCAGAATGGAAAGACTACTTAGGTGATTCTAGGAATGTTTGAATTTGACTAACGTTGTGTTGCACAACTAACTTTACTCGTTTTCTAGACTTTGGTACAATTTACCAACGTTGCGTCAACATTGCTAAATGAAATGAAATGATTATAAACAAAGTGAAAACGTCATAATTTCTTTATTGGGTCATTTAAGACTTGTTTATTGCCATTCTGAATGGTTTATCATGATTCATACATATTTTCCTCAAGGTTTTCTGCTCCACTCGTGGACGACAACACCTGGTCCATTACACGAGCGTCCATCTGTGGCTCGTAAATATTCATGATGATTTAAAGTCAAATCATATAGAGGTCGACCACATCATTATTCTATCTTCAATTTTACTTGTCACGGTCAAAATTGTATAATGGTTTCGAGGTTTAGTTTCGACTCTGCGAACACACTTTACCTGCAATAATCATGATATCAATGTGTAAGCCTACCGTATTCTGCAAAACGATTTTGATATGAAATATCCAATGTGTAATATTTGTTAAAATGCTCCCTATACTCTCTATACCATATTTGTAGGTCGCTTAACATCTCTCTCAACCACTTAAAATCAAGCAAATTTATTTCAAAGTTCAGCTGTTGCTTTTAACCTTTCGTTTACTGTCTTAGGAAGATTGAAAGATTCTCATAGAAATATATGTTTTCATTTCATTGGCATCTTTTTCATTTTACAATTATATATTATAGGCCTACTTTTTAATGAACAGGCAACAAAGTGGTATAAAAATAATAAATTGTCCCATCTTTGAACCTTGAAATATATTCTAAAGTAGGACAAACTAGAAATAGAACCTTACAATTTTCATAATTGTTGTGTGATGGAATGAAAGATTGCCTATAAAGTCTGACAATGAACCGAGTCCTTCTTTTTATTAAACAGCTAGGGCATTTCATCGAGTTTTTCTTAGCAGATAACTTTAATTTCCCACTATAGTTTTGTGATGGATCACGCTTAGATAATAGAGCTGAACTTTAATAGATTTTGTTTGGATATTGAACACTACACGGAATGGCTAGATTGGACTATTATTTCATGGCGATTTCTCAGCTATATCTGATTTATTCATCCTTTAAGAACTTTTCATCCTCCGCTCATTAATCTGATTTTTTCCTCCTCCCTGATTTCCAGAAAACATCCTCAATATCAACAATGAACAAATAAGATGTCAAAAATCTAGGTAAGGGAGAACCTGAGGGAATGTGATCCAATTTATTTTCTGACCGGCCTGATGATTTAGAGAGTAAAATTTGAGGAGAGGAGGGGTCCCAGGATAAACATATCCCACACTGCAAAACGTGAAAACGATCGAAGACTTCCGTATCATGCCAAAAATGTGGGTTAATTGTAACCCGATGTAATAATTCTATGTTATCACAGAAATGGTAAAGGATTATTAAACGATGATAATGGTCATCTAAATTAGAAAGATTTGTGAACATCTGAATGATGCATTTCTGAAGGGTCCAAGGTTCGCGAGGTTGGTAGAATGGGGGCGGGGTTGACAAAAAAGGGGGGCTGATGATTAATTGTTGGAGAGGGTACTTTCCGCTGAGGGTGAGTGGAATGAGTTATGGCTGACGACGAAACTAGGGGCACTATTACAGCAAGAAATTAAAGATCACCGACCATCGTTTCATCTCAGGCAAATTTGATTTGTATTCGTATAATAATCGACTACTTCGTCCTTTCTTTCATTCCTTCAGTATGTTTTAGCTCTTAATTATTTTGTCAAAATATGTATATACTAATTTATTCAAATGCTTCCTTATGTTTGCCTCCTTCGTGTAACTGAAATCCCATATCAGTGATTCACGTGTACCTCTAGGGAGGGGCTCTGATTTATCAGGTCCACCCTTTAACTGAAATCGTTAGGGGACTCGTTAAAAATTTGCTCCGGTATTTTCTCGGATCGTAACCCTCGGCTACGGTTCATCGTCTGGGCTATATTTCATGATATCAAACGAGAATTAACTCTGACATCGAACCGGACAACTCATTTTTCATTTCTATATTTTCATCACATTTCAAAAAGATCCTGGTGATGTGTCGTGGGGCGGTTAATAATACGCTCTTATAAGTATCCGGATCCTGAGCGACTTCGTATTAGAGCTCTATTTTTTTTTTATAAACATAGTATAATCTCATAAAAAGCGAACCAAAACATTAATCATGATTCTTTCCAAAGAAGCAATTACAATGAAATTTGAAGGCAATTTTTAGTTTCAAACAAATAGACTTTAAACCTTGAATTAGGCCTAATCCTCATGATGAGATCACGAAGATATTTTAGACGGAAAGCCGATATCTTCAATACCGCAACTATTGCAACTGGTATATAGTTTCAAAACCTGAACTTTTATTATTGTACCCATTGATTTTCCCCGGAAATTTTTGCTTTGAAAAATCATGAAATTTACATTTTGATATTCTTTCGGAAATGGGGGCATGTTTTATCACGCAGGAGCAGACTTTATGAACAGTAACTTCAGCATGTTGAAAGAGAATGACAGGTGCCCCAGTTTAGTCCTTCTGCGCGCTGGATGACGTAACTTCCGACCAATCAGAACAGTTCTTATTTGTTCCCATGGGACTTTGAGCATTATAGATTACAAGACACACGCTGTGGGTTATTCTTTGATAATTATTCTTTACTACCCCGATTCAATTTCTTTCCGCATTCACTTTGCGTTTGAACAGGTGGCTACTTAATTCTTCATAAGATTCATATCAGCTCATTCCTTTTTGAAGGCCAAATTTGTCTGGATAATTGTTTTCATATGATTGTTTCTTAATCACCGTATCATAAAACATAAAGGACATTACGTTTGACCAACGACATGCGTGTGCATTCTCACATCTTTGCCTTTTAGTGAATGGTCGCTTCCTCGATGACATAACCAATTTTTGTTTAGTTGACAAATAAGGACAACCACAGTAAATTGAATGTAACTTTGTTGCCACAGCGCGCGTCTCAAGAAGAAAATAAACTGAGACTCGTTAGAAATGTGCATGCATTATTCTTTACAATCCAATAAGACCATAAACCTTATCAATATGTATGGTCTCATTTGGTACCATTAAGCACTGTTAACAAGAGAAAAAATGAATACAAACAGTACAGGCATTGTCTAAGCTCTCTTCATGAACATAAATGATTAAAAAGAAACTTGGGTTCGTCGAAAAACAACAAGCCCTGAGGAGATCAAACACAAAACGTACCATTGCTATCTGGACTGCCCTTTATTGTGAGATCATCTGCACAGTTTGTGTTGCCTTGGTGGTGTCCCAATGATGTGGGGGATACAATGGGTGGACTCGATGCTGTAACAGGGGGTGACCCTCCCCCACCACCCCCTCCTCCTATCCCAGTACCCGATGACTTGAGAATGTCGAGATCATGTGTTGATAGGTAGTCTGAGTGTGTAGGGGTGTGGTGTGCTGAGGGGTAGATACGGTAGGCTGGTGTGTGGGGTGCCACGCCCCCAGAGTGCAGTCCACGTGAACCCGCTGATGCAGCTGAGCTCCAATCTTGGAATTGGGTGTGGTGGGAGGGGGCTTGATGGGGGTGGTGTACACCCCCTGATGCCGATGAGTGGTAGGGCATACTTGGTAGTGACATCCCTGATCCACCAAGAGATCTCTGTAGACGGAGAGAGAAAGAAACGCGGGTTAGAATATGGCAAATTTATTTATCTATTTATTTAATAGAGACCTCTAATTTCATTGAATACGTTCTTGTATTTTTCAGGAGACGATTGGGTACGTCTTGAAAGTAAAACAAAATAGAAATGGGTCGACCCCGTGTCAGGTCGAAGTGATACAGAGTGACTGCGTACTACATCACTTCTTTAAACAAAGTAATGATATCAGTTTGATGATGGATACATATGAAGATGATTCTTTATCATTACACACGAGAGGTGTATCACCCACCACACGATGTGTCATAGCACGGTGTAGTATTATACTCATCACAGTATTCGATATACCATATCAAAAGCATATCTTTTCATTTCAAAGCATAATAATGGGAGGATTTATATTACTCTATTTTCTTGAGACATGCGGGCACATAGAGATATAAGGGCATATGAAATATGGGCAATCGGCTTACATCTGAAAGATAAAGGACGCTAACCTTTTGCTTTTCACTGGTATCGATATGCAATGATTACCATCACTATTTTGAATCATTTTGTGTCAAAGTTGCATGATTTGTGATCTGAATGAAAATGCTTGAACTGAGTTTATAAGAATTTGACGCGCCTAAGCCGTCTCGGTCTTGTCCAAATAACAAAATGAAAATAAATGTTACAAAAAGAATACAACATCCTAAGCTATTTCTGTGTCTTAAGGAAGGTGGCTTTTAGACAAAAATCAGCAAGTATTGTACCTGCAAGTCTTATATCAATAACGGAGTAAACCTGTACAATTTATTCTTTAAAATAATAATTGCGTCTGCTTGAGGAGGAATGATAAGAGCATTAATAATTGTACAAGGGCATAGTTTATTGACCTTCCCTTCTCAAACGATGAATATCTCTCGATATGAAATAGGAAGACTCCCGGGGCTGTCCATACAGATCTGCAGCTAGGATATCATAGCATATCAGGTATAGGGTGTCCAAAAGAAACCGACAGTTGAGCTCCGTCTAATCAGCACAATATTATTGGGTTTACCAATGTTGTGTTTGAGCTTGAATCATTGTTTTTTTCTACAAAATTTATGTAAAATCAAGTTTAATATGTTGAAACAGACATGATTGATTCTAATGACTAAATTAATTTCGATTAAATAGCTTCTACGTCATATCGAAAAGCACACATATTGTATAAGCTTTTCAAGAATTTATCATTTATAAATGCAAACGGGCGTAGGAATTGCGTTCCTCATAAATCTGCAAATTTTTAATACCTAACTATATTTACACGCAGTTCAGTGTCCTTTCATATTTTATAGTATTATTATTTATGGCAATGCATATATGTTTGAATCTTCAAAAGAACTAAATAATAGAATAATTTGATTTGATTTGATTTGATGACAGGAAAAGTCAGACAATAGTTTTGTCATTTTTCTCAAAGTGTTCTGTAGATGGATTTGTTCTTACGTTCTTTCTCGATCACCTTGTCCATGTTGGAGGACGGGGGTATACCTGATACAAAGACGTAGTGCCATCCAAAACGAACTTCGTCACGAATGAATCACAGCGAACGAAGTGAGATAGGTATATATTCACCTGCTTGTCTTTCATCACGAGTCTCCTCTTCTTTCTTTCACTCTCTCCCAATCTCTCTATCTCATCTTTCATTTTTTTCCCTCTCTCACTCAACCTAATCATCCATTCACCCATCCATCTGTTGGCCCTTCATATATCGCCCATCAGCACCAGAGCCCACCTCCAGTATCAACCTCCAACACCAAGATAGTATTGTTTCTTACAACCATATCCAGCCAGATGAAGTATATATAATATACTACGAGGAATCACTTATAGTTCGATTATCATTTCTCTCCATTTCGGGGGATGGACTTTTCTTTGTTTATTCTTAGTTGATTTGTTTTTCTCCAGCATATTAAGCAGAATATGCCATGAAAACGTACATTAAAGAAAGGCGTTTTCACGTTTCACATACCTTACTTCAATCAGTAACGTTGAGTAAAATATTCGTTTGACAATTACGTTTGAGATTACTATTTCAAAAATAATAATTTTATAAATCATTGTTCAATCATACATGTATATAATATCGCGTTTAGTAAACAATTCATTTCGTAAACATATCTTGAGCATTGGGTAATGTTGCGTTGTTATTATATTGAAATGTAATGAAAAATATATATATTAGAAGATAATGAGAAGGTTTTGTGCATATCATTACGGATGTACTGTTTGGAGCTGTAAATGCCACAATTTGATCTCACGCTCTAGTTCATATAGACGACGGGCAAGGCGAAATATTATCCAACATCACAACTCTACCGCGATGCAGTAGACTTCTCTATCTTCATTGACTATGTCGATATGACATGAAAGATTCTTCATGGTCACGTGATCACAATATCCCAAAGAGTATTTTTTATTCCCTATCATTTCACCTTTGATTAACAAAGACGACTAATCTGGACTAAAAACGCTCTGCTTAAATAAAGCTGCGTTTAGAAAAGAAATGGTGCGAGGTTTTAATATGGTGATCAGAAAAACAACTCTCTCGATTACGATTTGAATATTTGTACTGTAAGCTTTTTCCTAAAGTAAAGGATTGAATTTATCATAAACAACCCGAAAACATGAAGCCTCTCGCACAAGCTTACGGTGGAGGAGGCATAAAAAACAGAGAGGTATATATATTTCTTTTTAATAAATTCATATTCATGTAATAATATACCGTTTAAAAATAGTCTTCAAACTGATAGATTAGAATAAGATTATCTGTCTGGGCAATAATAAAAGACAAAATAACTGCCTTAAACTGTGACAATATTTCATACAGATTAAAAAAAAATATAACTTGTAACCTATCTTTCTTTTAACATACTGACATGCTAACGAATTACATTGCCCAGGTGTGATGCCAGAGAATGTGGCAGGCTTTATTCCATTTTCAAAAATAATTTTGCGGTTTGCTCTACATAATCACACAAAGAATCTCGGAATGTTCTTCAACCTTATCTCATAAAGGTCTCGTCCGGTCGAATACGGAAATAGCTTAAAATATCTAGCAATATATTTACTATATTAAACTATTATATGAAATCCAAGGTCATCATACGAGTGGAGTTCCTGAGGTAGTTTTAGAAAGACGCTGAGGAAATCTCTTGTTCTTTGGAATATTTCCTTGCTTAAAGCTACTATATATGATTTATCGTCACCGGGTGGGGTGATATAACAACATTGTTTCAGATCAGTTATCAAGAGGAAAAACTACGTTAACATATTGACCTCCTAAATACAAACCTGTCGACGTTATGCATACAAAATTCAAATCCCGAGATTTCCTTAAAATTAATATCCAATCCCTTTGCATTGTTCTCGTTCCTTCTCATATTCACCTTTTGAATTACTAGAAAAAAATGATGACTGTAGACAGAGCGCCCGAGAAATAATGACATGCTTGATATATGACTCTAGATAGTATTTATTCACCAACAGAGACTGTGTATTTTATATGGCCCATTAGATAAAGAAAGAAAGTAAACATGTTCTTTAAAATCCAACATCAAATGGCCTATACTATTATGAACAAAGGTGTCGTTGCTGATTGTAACGATATGACTTCTGTCATGTTTTATTTTAGTGGATGTTAAAACATGCACATTTTGGACTATAGATGTGATGTCGATGTACACTCTTCACATTTCGTACGTATTTTGCATATAATTTTAAATATCATGATTCTAACGTGAACAAAAATAATTGGACAACCAAAAATTCCTTTCCTAATACATGTAGTACAATAGAAATCTTCAGCCTCTCTCTATCACTGAGCGGTGCTGCAATACAAACATGATATAAGTAAAGTGATGAGAGATAGACCAGAGCTCATCGGGTCCTACCAACGTGCACTCTGTTTAGATTGTAACAATTTGATGTTTTCCCAACAGCTCTCTCTGATCACTGGGGTATTTTCCTACCCTCCCCAATGCCAAGATCGCATCTTCTTCGGTTTCACGACCGTCCGAGTGCCGCTCAAGTAGAGCATCTTCTTAGCAAGCGAGCCAGCTTTGGAGTTGATACTCTTTCATCACAGATGATATTGGTGGGGGGATAAGGGACACTAGGAACCCCTCTTATCGAACAAAAGATTTCAGAGTAGATGAAGTTGCAATGAGTCAGTAATGATTATTACATGATTAATATCATAAATAGGCCTATAGTCAAATTGAGCACACAAGAGCAAATGTATACGGGTTCTACAGGTTTGAGCCTCATACATTTCATTCAAAATTTATAGGTCAATGCTAATCTTGTATTAATTTGAATAGTTTGCTTCATGGTGTTGAGGATCATCCAAACCCTTCCATGCCCCCCCCCCCCATTCCTTCCCTATTCATTTCTCCCATATTCTCCTCATTGTGTCTTTATATATTAGGCTCAACGCTGTTGTTTATTCTAAATATTGCGAGTGAAAAAGATCTTGGCTTTCAGCACGAGAAGAAGCAAACATGCAGAAGGAGACAACACGCTATCTCGATAAGTCTGGACAGTAAGAAGAGAGAGAGAGTATGCAGGTGAATACCCCCTCAAATTTACACGTGTGGGATTAGGGTAAATCTCATGGTATAAACCTAATTGATTCGGCTCTGAATGAAACAACACGCGACTGATCTTGATCAAATATTATAATACCAGGCCATTCAACTTTATTTCTTTATACCATGTAGGGCTATACGCCAACAAGAATCAAACAACACCCGCATTACTGCCACTGTATAACATGCCGAAGCGACCAATACGGACCAGCAGTTGTGTCATTACGTAATCAATGTCTTCGTTAGATATTAAAGAACTGGTGGAGTATAGCGCGCAGAGAGCGGTCTAACGAAACAATGAATCCATCATAAAAATGACTATATAAATTACATAATTACCAAGCCATTACGATATTAACGGCTCAACCTGAATCTCAATGTAGTTTTCATCAACTAAAACATTAAATGTGGTACAACGTAATGCAGTATTCCAGAAGGGCGGTCGATTTTATTTGAAGAATTGAGGCATATGAATATTCTATTTCATCCATGCACTCACTGTTAAATTCTCAATCTCATACAAATTGTGTTTTGTTATGTATCTCTTTTATCTATACCATGGAATGAATGAATGAATCAATGAATCAATCAATCAATCAATCAATCAATTATTTTGAATGAGTTCTTCACAAATTGTAATTGTAAGATTGCCACTGCCTTCAAATTCGAAAGAACAAATCCCTATCAAAAAAGTTTTACCTATACTGTAAGACCCCGTTGAAAAACTAGCAATGTGAAGTGAATCGCAATGCCTATATTTCAGTGTTGCTATTTGAATGCAGTCCGTACAATGTACTGGTATGCCTGATAAAACCATGTGCCTCGTTGATGCATGATAAACCGAAATTTTCGATAGTACACTTTTTTTATCAGTTGACTATGAAACCATTCTCTCTCAGTTGAGTTCACAAGATGGAAGAATTTCTTCAAAAGCACATTTAGGGAGAGAATATAAGGCTGTTTTGAGGAAAGGCATTTCTTAGGCATGCTCTGCATTCGCTATGCCATAGCTGAAATACCCTGCAACATTATCCGTACGCCGATGTGTAAAAAAAAATGTCCAAACTGTCTTCGCCCAAGTTTAAACTTGCCTCACATTTCCTTTGTCTCTCCATAAAAACATAAATTATTTTCTTTTCTAAAATCGCTCACGTTTCATGAAAATTTTATTCGTAAAGAGTCATATTGTAGTCTAAAGAAAAACCTTAGCGACGCATTACACAGGCTTCGTTATACATGACATATCTGGTAACAATGGTGACTCTCAAGGTAACTTTAAACTTCTCCAAGGCAACGAAATTTTGCATTTGTTTTGAAACTCACTTATATTTACATAATTACTACACCGAAACAGCTTTAAAAAAAACTATAAAGAGCGTCTCTAATATTTAGCACGTGACTTGTTCAATGACCTAGATATAGGCCTACAGTTTCCTTTTAATTTTTTTTTTAAATCGTCAATGTCCTTTTTTCGTCTTCATTCTGTCAAAATAGTGCTACTTTTCCCACGATGGAGCTGCCTATCGTGTCATGTTTTGAGCTGACTAAGACCAAATCTTGTCGGGACACCACCGGTGCACAAACCCAACAGGATACGCCCTGGAAACAGAACGGCTCCCAATGTCTACGCTTTAAAGGGCGCTCACTTTAAAATAAGAAATAAAAATCAATGATTATCTCATTTTCACAACTATACATTAAATGCTCTTTAGCTTTTGCTTTTCTTGGAGCTGCTACGTTTTTTTTTTTTTTTTTTTTTTTTGGGGGGGGGGGGGTTGTGTTTTATTTTTGCTTGTGTGTAGATGTTAAAACGTAGAGGGGCATTGCAAAACAAAACAAATATACACATCTATTGAAAATGTGTTGATCGATAATATATAAACAAGAATATTCATGGGAAAGTTAATCTACTTCAGCGGGCGTTAAGTGGACAATTTCTTCTGAAAGAAAATAAGAACATTGACCTGAAGACAAGGCGGGCAAAGGAAATGACAACAAAGAATAAAATTGAAAGATAATGGCTGAAAGCCATGACACAAGAATTCTGTACTTTTAACTGACATCGGAGAATTATCATAAATTTGTAGTTTTATGGAAATTCACAAGAAAAAAACTATCATCAATAAATGTAATCGAGTTTCTCATTGCTTTTCATTTGCTTGATTTAAAACCAAAAAGAAAATCGGAAACCTAAAAGTTTCCTGAATTGAGCGATGCTGATTACATGCCCTAATGATTAACTCAGGCATCCTTTAATTTCTCAGGTGAACCAAACAAAGGACCTTGAGACATGGTCTTTCATAGTCAGGATGGGTGTCCTCTTTGTTTGTTCATTCCTTCTCATAACAGAATTGTGTGAGATTCGGAACTATTGGGGTTTCCTTGCTAGGTCGGGCATCTGCACGCTATAGTAGGTCTCACAGTCATAATGGCGCCAAGCTCTTCCCGTCCACACTGCGCATGTATCCTGTCAAGGGCTACATTGCTTCCCATCAAAAACACAGATACAAAAGCTTCGATATGACGTGGTTCGTACACCTTTTTCTAGATCTCATGAGGTAGGCCTATATACTCCCTCCCATCATATCTGTATCTCAAAACCCGAAAACCCCCTATCCCCCTTCTCCTTCCACCCATCTCTCTTTCTATTTCTCTCTCTCCCTTTTTTTTTCTTCGTTCCCTTCTCCTTTGCAAAATGTATGTTCCTCCCTTTTTTCAGCTATATTCGTCTCTCTTTATGTCTATATATTCTTATAAAATATAAAATATAAAACATAATATAATATAACATTTTTATAAAATATATTTTTATAAAATAAATCTATCTATAATAATTTATATCTATCTATATATCTATCGGTATGTATATATATATATATTTTTTATATATATATATATTTCTATATTTCTATATATTTCTATATTTTTCTATCTCCCGATTTGCTTATTTCAATAATCGTAAAGGTTCATCGTCCAGTAACATATCTAATTTACAAAAATAGATAAAATTCGTTTTCCACTTTACAGGGTCTAGTTTCATAGAACTGCAAACATACCAGATCAACATGTGCATGGTATTTCCTTCATCAATATTTTCTATTTTTACATACCTGTTATTCATGCGAGATGATGGCTTTTCTCTTGACCAAATATTATCGAAAACAAAATGTTTTTCTTCTTAAATGATGAAGACAAACACCTTAAGGAAATAAATATAAGAAACAAGATGGGCGACACACCTTGAGATCTTCGGATTTTTTGTCTTCCGCTCTTTGGGATCGACATTTAAAAGAATTCAAAAAGAAACAGACATGAGCCAAAAAATGGCCTCTTGAGATTTATGAAACCAAGTCCTTGTAAATATCGCGTTTGCATTCTTAAATAAATAATGTGAAATAATTATCAAGTGGAATTTCTTTATTTCTTAATTGTTATTGAGATTATTGTAAATCGAAAAACAGATGGAGAATGGAATAACAGGTAAGGTTGATGAACAGGACTTAGCCAAGTAAATTTTTGCATCTCAAAAGATCAAACATCAGAGAACAAAGCACGTGAATGATTGCAGTTTTTCCGCAAAGAAACAACAACACCAAGAATGGTTAAACAAAATAAAACGTGATATTCTGCTAATTTAAAAACTTCAAATGTGTAGTTCAGGAACTTGGCTCTCTTGCAAAATATGAATGGTTTGCAAATATTTATGCACAGAATTTTGGACAGCGCTACATGGGCAAAACGTGTTTTCATCTTTAAAACAAGTTTATATGCCAATAACGTAACCGATGTTAAACTTTTCACCGTTGACCTCTGCACAATGTTTGTTGTATTTGTTTGTTTTCTATACCTTTCTTCAAGCTATAGCATCTGATCGCTTGAAATAAGGGAAAACTATAGGTCTCTAAATCATTATTTTTGTTTATTTAATCATTTTTTTTAAATTTGTTCATCAATTTCATGTTGAATGTCTGTCACTTTAATTGGCGGTCCGACGAATCGACCATGGATGAAAGTTACCATTTTTTTAATGAATTTATCGAAATGTATTCATTAAACTTCATTGGCAGAAAATGCAATTCTTATGTAACTCTGATTTCGTCCTTTTCCAATGACTATTCTGGTCATGCGTTGCTCAGTGGTAGAATTTGTGTCTCATGGGTTCGATCCCCGGTCGAGTCATGCCAAACACTTGTAAAAGTCGGACCATCTGCCTTCTTAACAACGGGCATTCGGCCTTTAAGAAGGGCCATTGGGAATAATTAACTTTATCATATACAGGGCCCGCTGTAAAAAATTTTTAAAAAATTTAAAAAAAATAAAATAAAAAATAAAAAAAACAGCTCACAGTTTAAAGGGGCATAAAAATTGTATTACTTTTCTTCATTATCATTATTTTTCATTTTTCATTGTTTTTCATTATTTCATAGTTATCAATAAACTTTGGCATGAAAGAAAAAACGGCTTTGAGCAGAAAAGCATTCTAACCAGCCATTGGTGTAGGTGTAAATACTTCACCGGGTGAAGCATAATTTGTACATATTTAGTCTTAGCCAATGTTTGCAGTTTTTGTAGATCATGATCAAAGATAGAAGACTTTGGTATCGTCAGACTTCCTAAACAACTCTGTTTGATGACCCATGTTTTATTATGATCTATTTCACCTCGAACACCATGATGAATTACATTCCAGATCTGGTAGCGCTGGTATTCAACATAGACGAGTTGAGAGGCTGGAGTATACTGGTGGAATTTCAATTATAGTTCTCAACTTTCCGCTGTTGAATCACGGTGTGAGCGCGTAATGACCCAATGGAACTGAACTTGACCTTAGGGTCGTTTCTCTCAAACGTGGCATGACCTTTGACAACTAATCTGCATAATTCTCTCTACACTTCAGAACCAATGTCTCTCCCTCTGTCTCTCCTTCGTCCATGTCTCTCCTTCGTCCATATCTCAATCTTGTTCTTTATTTCAAGTTCTATTTCTGTCTCTTTTGATTAAAACAATGAAGTGTCGAGAAAGATAACAAATTGACATGGTCATCATAATATTTAATTTATGTATCTCTTTATTTCTCCTTGTGTATGATGCGTTCTTCCTCTCAGGGCTTCTATCACAATTTCACATTTACCTATAATATATCAAAAATAAATTGATCAATACGAATAAAAAATTTAAGTCACCAATAGTGCATAAAATTTTCGATAAACACAACTTTGATTTCTAGAGACAAAGCATGTTATAGAAATTAAATGAGCTCATAGAAAGCTACAAACTTAGCTTGATCACCGTGCCTGATTTAGTCGAGCAAATAACTTCATGTTAAAGTCCACTTGAGTCCACGTTTGACTATGCTAAGATCATAGTCGTCCAAACTGTATCGGCATCATCTCGAGACTATTTTCCGTGAGGTTTTATTATTTAATCGTTCATATTGAACCAGACAAGAACTCAGATCAAATACTATACGACTTATAATCCAATGATATTTTTAATAAGCTGATGTGCTTGAAAAGCATTTTTATATAAATGCACTTGTCCTGTTCTTCATTTAATTTAAAAAAAAATGAAATAAACAAGTAATAGCATTATTAATAAAGATAATAATAGACCCCAAAAAGATGGGAAATCTTATTCTGCAAAGCATTAGGCTTCATGAACCACATCGGAGTATATAATTATTAGTATACGCTCTTACAACATGACATACATCAATACAACCTAGATGTTATCATGGTTATAGGCAGTCTTGCAAATATCACATTATATCTACATTAGTTTACCTAACAGCGTGATAAAGTACTTTATACCACCTAAACACAGCCGAAGAAGCGATTATACTTTAATTTGATTATTTTCGCGTCTATTTTCTTGTTTTATGAATTAACTTTGCGGGTGCAGGATACAGGCCCTGGAAGTTCTTCTCTTCCTTCTAGTAAATGCAACTTGCAGATGATTTGAATCCGGTGAATGAAAGTGATTGCCTAATATACCCATTCATGAAGCTTCAGGAATCACGTGATGAGGCCACGATCACGTGGTATGTTCTTTCAAAGGAATGAACATCACAATTATGAGCAAAATTTGACGTGACAATAGCTATTAAGTAATATAGTAAATTAGTCATGTCTGCATGTTACTCTGTATCTTTTTTTATCAAAAAAAAATCAAAAAGTGGTTGAGAGATTGGGATAAACATGATTAACCTGGCCTACACCCTTGTATCCACGATTTATACAGAAATAACTTAAAAAGAAAATAAAAAGAAAGTGAAATTTAATTGTTAAAATATGGAAAAGCGTTAGAGGAATTAACGAATTAAAGAGGCGGCGCCATAGGTTGTCAAACTAATTCCAATGGTTTTGATTTTGTAGAAAATAGTTCGTCTCTGTTAGCAACAAGGAGGTCAAGGTTGCATTTAAATTCACACGTACAATCCCAACTCTGGCTCAACTAAATAAATGAGGATTTTTACTTTTTATTAAATTATTTTCTCGTGGTTTGATGGTGGAAGTGACCTAAGAACAGGTACGGATAGCATTTGCTTGGTTTGCACAACAATTTCTTTTTTTTTCAGATTCAGATATTTCAGATTCAGATATTTTTTTTATTTTTCACTCAAATCATAACAATTACAAGATGATTAAAGATGTTGTGAAACATTTTTATATTTTGTTTTTTTTTATACTGCCGAAAGTATTCTCTCCCATGGATAAAGCATGAATATATGATTATTATCAGATATACGGCATACAACCTTAGCTTACCTATTTATACATTCCCATTTATTCCATTTCATTCTTTGCGTAAACGGATTTTCGATATAAATCGTGCTTGGAAAAGACGAACAATGCATACAATCCCGCATTTCTTTTGTGTGCATCAATAAACATTATAATTTACATCCCTTATCTTAAAAGTCAATTTAAGATGTAAACGCGGGTAATATATAATCATATGTCTACTTCTGAAGAAAAAAAATGTATTCAATGTTTGAAACGTGCCAAATTTTAATATGTTAAAATAGTGAACCACGGAATTAATTCCAATGCGCAACCCTGATCACTTTTGTTATTCACACCAATGAAATGACACTGAGCGATCTAGTTTATAACACATAAGTCTGTCATTTCTTTATGATCTGTAACAAACCACTAAAAAGTGAAAGGTCAAGTTCTACAAAGATATCAACACTCTATTTTCGATTACTTATTTTCCACAAGCTTTCATCACCAAGTACAAACCATCAATATATCGTCAACTCTAACGCTAAAACAAAATCTTTTTAGCCCGATTTGGTTCGCTTTAGCATGATTGAGTGAGATAGTGTCTGAGAAGGCTTAGGCCCTTCCGTGTTCTCCCTCTATTCAATTCATTTCCTCACACGTGGCTGGCATACGAAAAAAAACACCACAAAATGTTGGGTCTTTATAGTTCAAAGATATTCCTCCTCAGTCGAATTCAGTAGAAGAAAAATTAAATATTGGCTTGACACTTTCTACGAAGTTTACAACAATGTCACCTATATTTAAGTGTATATGCCTACATTTAATGTTATTATTTCATCAGTGGATTTACAGCTTCATATGTCTTTTATGCTCAAAGCAAAGTATTAAATTCTCATGTCAATGAAGTAGTTGTCTCCAACCATTAAAACTTTCTATATCGTTGATAACCGAGTTCTGCATTTCTTATGTTCATTTTCATTCAAGAAGATAACCTCATAGCAGAACAGTTGAAATTACAAATTGATACGATACAACGCATACCATTTTCAAATGTTTTTTTATGTATTTATTTTTATTAAATTACAGTCATTTCTGTCTCGACGGTAAAATCATATTAGCCCAGCTGACGAGTCATGAATTCCTTTTGGCGATTTTTCGTTTTGATTTTTAAAAATAATTAGATTACGGAAGAAATTGGAAATAACGGCATTCATTTGAATTTTCAGGTAATGCGGGATTTTTAAGTAATGCAGAAGATCTTGCATATAGGATTGAATCAGATTGAAAAACACGACAAGAACAAAATAATTATGTTCTATGACGAAAATACTGTAAAAGAGTGGTTCATTTCTTTATGTTCACTGTTGTGGGTTTTCACCAGAATTTATTTCACTTTGGAGTATTTTGAGTGGATACAATCTGGTTTATGGTCGCAGCTCTGTTTGGTATCTGTTGATCAACGTGAGATCGGGACCAGTTGATGGACGCGAGCTTAGTACTCGACCCACTCCGGATTTACGAGCCCGCCGGAAACCATATGCCAAAATTTATAACCATCGGGATATATCACCATGCACGTCTATGAAATATTCTCATGTTATGATAATATTCAGAAGCAAGTGCACAAATATAGACTAGAGTTTTAAACAAAATTTTAAAAGAGTGGAAAAGGACTTTTTTTCAGCGCGATCAAACGGGATTGTTACGGAGATGCTGCGGGATGTGAAGGTCTGCCAATGGATAGATAACCATACTAACTAGCTCACAATCTCTACTCGACCCCAACAAAAGAAAACCCTTCGAAATGTTGTTTATCGTGTGGTGAACTAAAATATAAGAAAATTAAAGTTATGCTTTAAATAAATTAGTAGCTGAAATAATAATTATTAGTTAACCGATGATTTATATTGATTGTTCAATATTCATTTACCCAATTGCTACAGGTACAAATGACATAACAGTATTATTTTATACATAGATATGATTCGTTGGCACGTTATTAAATATTCCTATATTTATCATCACTAATGAAATGAAACCGTAAAACATAGTTTGTTTTTCTTTGATATAAATTAATCTTGTTTTCAGTTTGATGTCTAAGTTCATATACTCGCACATGCTCTTATTATTTTGTTTGATTTTGAAAATGATTCTCCCAAATCATCAAATGGGCGTAGAACATTTTGCGCTTGTACGGTATCATTAGCATTGATCACAATTAAGTCAACTTCATAGCAATTGCCAATATCTTATAAATGGAAAATCTCAATTACTTGACCTATTAGAAGGATTATTATTTGCGAAAATCTACCACGACTTTTCATATTGCTAATTAAAACCGTACATCACAGTGCTTCTGATGTTTACAAATCACCACTAAGCCAAATGTAAAAATATATCTATATATATAAATATAAATATATATATATTAATATATATATAAATGTTTTTATCAAATTCAAATACCAATGGTGCTAACTAAATAGCATGTGACGCACTAGGGGGAGCAAGGATAATTGTCATCTTCTGAAAAAAGAAATTGGTATAGAAATTAAGGTCATTTTACTCATTATCAAGTATATTTCGCCCATTATTTCAAGCCAAATTCTGAAGAGAAAACATCTTTTCTGGGTATCCCTTGTTTAAGAAAACTGCATGTTAATACCTTTACTTTTAGATCATTTTTTTCAGATTCAATAACGGGTGGTACGTGCTATATATATCTGCCAAATCTTAAAACGAATGGACTTGGTGGTCCTACGTACCACCCGTTTAACACAGTTGATTTGATTTGATTTGAATTTGATTTGAATTTATTTTTCCACTTTCGTTTACAATAACAAATCATATATGACAATAATACATATCAATCAAGAAATATTTACACAAAATCGAAAAATTAATAAGAATTTGTCAAAAAAAAGATAACAAAAGTGGGGGAACCTAAATTAAAAGCAAAGCTTGTATTGCTTAGGACACAGTTCAAATAGCCCAGACAATATCATTATAATAATGGCCATAATAATCAAATTTATATGACAACGCCCATTCTCAAAAACATCAAATCAGTATTTTAAATATACAAATCTCATAAACATGTAATCTATCTTAAGCGTTCGATATAATTATATTCATCATCTGTTATCAGTAATTATTGTACATTTATTTTTCTAAATTTGCTGTTTTCTACTTATTTTGTATCTATTTTGATTGTGTCCAATTCAACCCTTGTTTGTCATGCACGAAATGCTAATACAACCATTTATCTATCTATGTATATATATCCTCGAATACTAAACATGAATATTATAGTGGAACCTTTGGTCGCTTTTCATGATTTTTTTCAATAAACAGTGTGAAACATAACTGCATTCCACGTTTGAAAAGAAAATAAAATCAAATCAATTCAAATTAAATCAAATACGGTACCATTAATGAAGTTAAGAACAATATAGGGTCATGCTCTCAAGGGGGCGTTGTGTCATCAACATCATTATGGACTTCCGGAAGGTACTGTGACAAGCAAATTTTAATTTCCATAACACATGGCAACAATGTGCTGTTTGCATCCCAAAATAGACAATCTTTTACGCCCCTTTGGTATGTGACTTAACTGTAATAGGAATAAATATTAAAGATTTCTGATTTATTTAAACAAAATATAAATAGGCCTACACTACAATGTCTTATAAATACATGAAGAATATTCGTATTTGTTTTTGTAGTGTAAATCATTGTGATTTTATTCAGTTTGTTCAAGGAATCTTTTCAGTTCTATAGTTTTGTACGTCATGAGATGGGTATATTGTAGGGTATGTGTATAATGTTCACATAGAAATTTAATCTTGAGGGACGAGGATCCAGGCATGGTGGAAGAGATAGTGTTACTGAAAGGAAGATCTACCGACTGGGTGTCGTGTCTTTATATCAAACACTCCCTGAACCCACTTACTCCCCAGTCTTTTGTAGCGACTTGCAGGCCTATTATATATATACTCAACGAACAAAATAATATTACGCAGATCTACAACTATAAAAGAGACTTTTGGGGATCATAAATTTGGATCGTTCATTTTCCTTTATCCATCTTTAGACAGCATGATGTTCCATCCTGTCCCCATACTCTATCAATAAGTTTGTAATTATTAATGTCTGTATTCTCCGACCTCATACTTGATTTTCCATACCTTTATTTTTAAGATCAGTTAACATGAAAGAAATAATATCACTTTAAGTATAATCATGGAATTATTCTGTTTGACCAATAATGTAGAAAATCATCTAAACTTTCACCTGATCACTGGATCAAAAATAAATAAGGGTTCAATCATCTGTGCTTACATAACAACCAATCATGCCACTAATGATATTTTGAGAAGACAGAATGTCCTTTCAACCTCAACAAGACAAGTATTTTTTGTCAAGGAGACGGGACTAAACGTGTGATGGTAATGATGATGTATCGAGTCAGCTGGGCGGTACAGCTGATAGAAGTGAAAACAGAGAAATTTATTAGTTCTCTGAGGACGATTATTTCATATTTACGTCTTCATGGTTATTTTCTCAATACTTCTCATTCATGTAGCTGAATCACAAATAAACTGACCACACACACATCACACGTGAACTTATTGTGGTGTGTTATGGGCTGGCATCGTCGTTGATCGGTATGGTAACGACCATGGCGTTGAAAGTTTGAAAACAAACCCCAATTAAAATAGTATAGTCGCAGATGTACCGATGAAAGATTATCGTACTGGGCTCATGCAATATGGGCAACACTGTACTTCAACCCAATAGTCAGTCACCGATATTAAAGAGACGCAGTTGATCAAGTTATTTTTTATATTTTTAGAAAATATCGGGGCAAAGACAAATCTTTAAAAGGTAATGAAAGGGATATATAATTAGAATTCTATTTTCACCTTTGTGACTGACATTAAACGCAACTAACTTCAGCAGATGCGTCCAGTGCTTAAACTGTGCATGCATTGGATGACAAGCGCATGCCACAATGACTGGCAGGAATGTCGTATAGTATCGTATAACTGAGTTTCGACAGTAGTAATGGATAATATTCTGATATTTTGCTTGGTTGGAATTTATTGTTTTATTCATAAACATCTGATTTATCTTTATCTTATCGTTCATTTTAATTTATTTTTTAAATCGCCTGGTAAACAAATTCACTCTCAATGTTTTATGATGGAATATATGCCTGGACAAAAAAATGTAATACGCTTCTAAAAAATGAATTTCAATGTTCGCAAAAATTAAAGCAAAAAAGCAATCGTCATAACTAAAACGATACTATTCTCCGAAACATTTAATTGTGGAATAAATCATAACTTTCTACGAAAATATTCGTGCATCGTATGCTTTCGTGTATCCTGTTGTATTCAAAGATTCAAAGAACTGCACTTTTAAATTCCGTATTTTTGCTGAAAACAGAAGAAATTGACAGAAAAAAAAATTTGGCCTTGAATAATGGTTTATGCAAAGGAAACAGTGGCTTTTACGGTTCCTCCAAAAAGCTATCCCCAAAACAACCGGATGCAGGATCAATATTGGGAAACACGCGAGCGAGATTTACTACAACTGCATGGGCGATATAAACAGCACATGGCTTTATCATTTTTATTAGTTTTTATAGGGTAATTAAAAATTCTGAATTTAGCCTTGAATAATATATATTCAATTATTTCAAAATAATGCTTTATATTACTCGGCAGTTGGGAAGTATTGATCTATAGAACAGCATATACATAGACAATTACAAATTATAAAGACAATTACAGCAAAAGGACGAAATATGAAAACAAAGTCATACATTTTTCGATCGAACAAGAATTCATTAGCGTAAAAAAAAACATCACGCTTTGTACCTAATGAGTCGTTAATGGTTCATTGCAAAGTTCTAATTGATCTTATGAAAATTTAAAAAGGCGAAACAAAAAACAAGATAAAGATTCAGAATTTGTAACCAGCCAAATAAAACAGACATATTCATCATCATCAGAATGATCAAAATGATAATCTGCATTATCACTTCGTACTTCATCATCATCATCATCTTCATCTTCATCATCATCATCATCATCATCATCATCATCATCCTCATCATCATCATCATCATCATCAACATCTTCATCATCATCATCATCACCATCATCATCATTATTTATATTCCCCATTATCCTCGCTAACACCATCCCCACTATCCCCATTATCATCACTATCAGCTTCACATCATTATCATGAAATGATGTTTATATTTTTCAAACTTGACACGGCATTGTTTTTGATGAATTATGACCAAATACGAAATATTGAATTGACAACGACGATAAAAACAAAATACCAAGGAGCATGAGCGCTGGATACGAAATGAGCGAACAAAATTTGTTGTTACCAGGGTTACTTTGGACAGTTTTTTTAAACAGTTTTGCCTACCAATCCTAAATTATTTCATACAGGATATTGAAGATTATATTTTTCTTGAACAGCAAATCTACTCTAAACATAAATATTTGAGCATAAAATTCCAACTGGCAGACCGGCAATGGCCAAATACGACATGCGTATTATATACGAAATTGAATGATAAAATCATGAAATATTATGTCAGGAAAAACTAAAAAAAATGATGTCAAAATTGTTATATATCAATCGGATAATAGGAATCACAAAATGTTGTCTTTATTTATTAAAAATATGTTGTTTGGGCTGTGCGGACCTTGTTTGAGAAGTTCGCCGTAAATAGATAAAGAATGTATTGGGAAGGAAATAAAAAATAGTTTTGAGGATGAAATTAATAATTAAAAATAATACATTTTGATATACCGAGATGAAAAATTGTTATGATATTCTTAGGAACACGTGACAGTAATCATTGGCAAGTTTGGGTGTAATGATGATGATGATGATTATGATGATGATGATGATGATGGCAGCATATGAATAGAATTAGCCTCGAAGCCCTTTCATTGATGAGAAGTGAATTAATGACATCCCCGACCTCGCAACTAGATTTGGCAAAAAGATCCACTCAACAAATCATGCATCTAAATAAAAACATGTGGAAGGAAGATGTTCAGAGAAGTGAAGAAAGAAAATGTTGTAATTTAAAAGAAGGAGGTGTGCAGATAGTAGATAGAATAGATGCTAACCTCCTGCTAATGCTCACCTGATAGTGTGATTGATGCGCTGGGCTCGGGATGGTACCGGGGTAGTGGTGCAGCATCGAAGCGCTGGTTGGGCCGTACAGTGAGTGTTCCATCATAGCGAATATTGCTCGAATCCCCCGCCGGTAGCCCGGGGAAGGTTGCGATAAGAGAAAGGAAGATAGCGGCTTGTCCCCTGATCTACTCTTGAGCTGGTTGAAATGCTGGCATCCGTCTCCAAGTGCCGAAAATATTGGGGAAGTCCGCGTGAGTGGGAAAAAGTTCTATAAGAATTTCCAGAGATATTATTTTGTATAATAAATGTCCAAATAATCAGTCTCGAACAAAATATCAAGATAATTTTAATCTGAATAGGGAACAGACCTTTAGGTTAGGACCAGGAGAAGTGATCAGTACGTCCTCGAGCAATGAGAGCGCTCGAAACAATGCGACAAGTGCGACCGATATCAGATGTTGATTCACGCGGTGTCGTCTGCTCACAGTACGTTCAGAAATGTATGGAGCGAGTCGGAGCTTGGGCTATCGGTATCGGTACCAGTGTCTTGGTTGCTTGGTTGCTTGCTCATCTGAAGTCATCAATCCAGTCACGAATTGTCTTTTTATAAGTCGATGATTAATCTCTTGGCTAAATTAGCTGATCTTATTCCTTGTTGGTTAATGTAATGAGCCCGTTCTCGTGGAATACCTATTTGAAAAAAGATCACAATAATAATTTAAATGATCAAGACAAAATACATGGTAACTCATCAAATCATTTTGCAAACATTTGGTGTAAAACAAACGCAATTGCACAGGAAATATTGAAATCAATTAAACCACACCAAAACAAACCACGCCGATCACGAACCTCATTTTCAATATAACGCGTAATGCTCCAGTGACTATGATGTTCTATTTGTCAATAAAACATTGTTTCTCATCAAATTTGTTGAAGTTGATGGTTGCATCGTTCTATTTTTTCTAGCTATAGTTAAATGCATAAACAATCGACCATATATTTCGAGTCATTCGATGTCTGACTTTTTCAAGTTGTCCCAATAATCTTTTAATTAGTGAATGCTTTATTTAACCTTTTCTGTTTAAAAATAAAAGTATAGATTTAATGAATCTATCATAACGATGTCATTCGGGGTGGCATTCCTTTTTTTTTTTCCTTCTTCTTCTTCTTTCTTTTTAAGTCTTAATGTTTTGAAAGGTTAGAAATTAGTCTTAAGTTAGGAGGCGCCAATATTTTGCAAACAGCACTCATGAAAAGGTAGTCTTTGAATAGCGCCAGTATTAGATGATTACTGTATAAAGCAAGGGCCATCCTTAATAATGGGAACGCTAAAAATGCCTTCCATTAAAAAGGCCACAAAATCACATGAATATACGCC
>BQKZ01000047.1:59384-70055 GCA_036244855.1 Temnopleurus reevesii
GGGGGGGGGGTGGTCGACGGGGAGAGTAGGGATGCAGTCGATGGAGATTTGAAGGGGTTTACGTCTAGGAAGTTAAGGATGAGTTTGACTTTACTGGACACTTTATATTTGTAACACATTGAATTTGAATAGTCCGACAAGGCTAAAATGCTTTAAAGACAAAGGTTAGAGGAGAAGACAAATGTCACGTGTCAGAGAGAGAGTTAGAGAGACGTAGAGGAAATGAGACGTCGGGATCACCTCATATTCATTTATTTGGTTTTGCAGGCAGGTATGTAATTAGGTAACGGCCAATTTGTCTCAATTATTCATTCCAGCTTAAGGGATAACTCGAATCTTTCTATTAGCTTTCTTCATCTTGGCCCTTGTCTTTCAGGAATGCTAAGTCGCTTAAGGTCGCCGTCAGATGATCAGCGCGTCAGGAGATGAAACGAGGTGTGGCAAAGTGACACGGAATCACTTAGCGATTAGGTCGGGGCCGGGGCAAAGAACAGGATGGGTGGAGGGGGTGGGAGAGTGCTGATAAACAATGGGTTTTTCATAAAACATACGACTTTGTTTAATGAAATCAAATCTTTTCATAGAATAAAATAAATGGATAAATTTGCATAAAAATGTTTTCATCATTTGATTTTCTTGAAATTACGATTTATTTTATTTGTGACATAAACTTGAGACTGAAATTATTAAATGTACATTATTAAATCCGAGTCTACATCCCGCAAGAATTAGGTTTTAGTTATAATAATGATTAATCATACAATCTGGGAAAAAATATTCATATTTGACAGTTTTGTCCAGGATTTCGGACTCTCCAAATAGGTTCTTCATGCTCTTAAGACTTGAAATGGTTCTATGATAATGATAAATGATAATTGGATAAAGTGCATCCACTCATGCCCTGAGATTTTAGGGTCTGTGGATAGTGTTACTGAAAATAATGCATTTAGATATTACCGGCAAAAATATTTCAACATGATGAACCTAAAAACGTTCAAAAGGGGGTTTTCAGGTAATTTAGATCATTCGGGGAAACCTTTCAAAGCTGTACATACAATATCATACAGAATAAATATCATAAAGAACTAGACGTTTTCTTCTAAGCTATAGTTCTTAAGAGGATTCTTAAAAATCGTTTGAATATAATCTTAGTGTGGCGTTTCATGAAAATGTATTACATAATTTAGTGGTCAGGGCAATGACATCACTATGAGGCTTTAAAGCTGCCATGGTATGTAGAATTATGTACTTATTAATATCATCAACTTATCTGACTTAAAAGGAGAATGTATCCCAAAATTATATTTGTTCACAAATGCAGACAACTCCGATAAACAACAAAAAAAACGAGAGAAATCGAACTAAGAAGAAAGTTATGATTGTTTAAATGTTCAGACAAATTTCCAAGTAATGACGCCATATGTGCACAATTGACCCTTTATCATATTTTTTTATGAAAATATATGATATACGTACGATATCTTCATAAAAGATATAGATCAACTATTTACATGTTAACATGAAAACAAACTTTACACCTTTTGGTGTAAATGATGAATTTTGCACCGTAAATATAAACAAAATGATGGTTTGTAGTGCATCCATGACGTCTTCAAATTTGCAACATGTCTGAAAATGTTGAATGATTTGCCCATTTTTTAAATCACTGAGAATTCATAACAAACTTGTCCTACTTTCTTAAAACTTTTTTTATCTGTTTACCATTTTTTATCTGCTCCCATTTAAATAAGTGTCATTTAAGTATACCTATCTAAGCAAAGGTAGGCTATTTCTTTTAAATTGAAATAGCAGTTAAAAATGTCGAATACCCAATTGCCCTCATGGAAACCGAAGCGTCATGGATAGCGGTTACTCAATATAGTGATTTTTTTTCTCGTGTCATGGATTAGAATCACAACCATTGTGTCCATTTCTTCACCATGAAATTCCTATTGCGTAAACTCGTTAATTGACCTATTTATAATATCCTAAGCCAAGGTACTATCTAATGAAGATATTAACATCGATACATCATTTTTCTATAAAAAAAGAGAACGTGATTTAATTGCTAAAAAGGTAGCTTCCCAAAAACATGAATGTGATGTCAATAAATGGAGAAAATTAGATGAACAAACTGTGAAAATTTAAACAAGATTACATAATTATTTCAACAGTTTTTCAAAATTGTCGTTTCCACCTCTGCTGATGGACATCCTTGAGTTGACAAGTGAAATAACAAATGATGTTATCATGGAGAACTCCCCAGAACATTTTGTACGTGCATTTATCGAAAGTGGATCAATGTCATAGTTCAAAAGCGGAATCTCATTCATTTTTTCTGAAATTCTAGCAGTATTGATGAATTAATATGGCGTATCATGTTAGCACGAAAAATAAGTTTGTCCAATATTCTTGAAAAAGAGGAAATTATCGATTTTGTGTACAAAGCGAATCTACATGATCTAGTGGAAGTTCCCATTTAAACACCGAAGTGGACCTTTCGTAGAACAGTGTAACTGCTGTAGATCTGTCTTTTTAAACATTGAAATATTGAAACATTTATACATGATCAAAAATAAAACAGGTCTCAACGATTCACCCACAATCAAATCAAAGCATAAACAGATTATTTCATAATTATATAGTATATATATATAGTATAATATACTATAATAATATATAGTATAATTGGGGGTGACGTTGGTAAAACAAATATGCATTTTAGAACTTTTTGTGTCTCTGCACATTTCAGAATGGGAAGAAATAGCCTTCAATATGAATTTTCAATTATGTCTTGATCTATTAATAAGGTTTCTTTATCATTACGCTTTACATTTATTTTCAAAAATACCCCCCCCCCCCCATTATTGATAATGTTTCACTGTGTTGCTTGCCCAGCATATCAGCAGTGCTTCTTACTGGTATCTTTACAGTCTATGAACCATGTCAATATATCAATTTGCCCAAGACTCGTCGTGCGTGGGCCTACTGTGTAGTCAGGCTCCTCTAAATTTTTGGCGGGCTTTTTCTTCTTCTTTTTTTTTTCTTTCTTTAAGTTTCCTTTCTTCGTCACTTTGTTGTCTGATGAAAGCAGACGACCGGGTAGCAGGACTGGACGCGCTAATTCGCGCGGAATGGTGAGCCCGCAACTGTCAGGTCTAATTCGACAAGACCATGTGTCTGCCTATTAACGTAAAAACAGGCGCGGAACAGATGCTTAGGAGTGCATAGTGGAGGGTGAAAAAATGGCCCGCGCTTTAAAGGCAAGGGGGATATAATGGCATACAGAGTTCGATATGTTCGACACTTTAGAAACGCATTATCTGTGTTCATGATTGGAGTTGACTCTCATTTTAGTGTCCCTTTTTTTTTTGGGGGGGGGGGGTATTACGTTGAAGAGTGTTTGGTATCTTTTCTGGGGAGGGGGAGGGGGTATTGATCACGCCCAAAATATAATAATGCATACCTTTTTATTTAAATATTGCACAATTATTTTAAAAGGTTTAGCAACACACTGTTCACACATTTTTTTTCGTTTTGGGGACTTGCAACTTATGTGGATCGGTTGAAAATATCTAAACCATCAATAATTATGCAAATATAGTTTGTTTCCCATTATAGGGAACTTTATGCAAAATAATTCGAAGATTGAATGTTTATTTTTAAGCTTTCGTTATATCTTTTTTTTCTATTCTGCCCCTTCTTATTTTTTCATTGTTATGATTGAAATGGTGTTCTGATAGAATTGATTTATAAATGAGTTAACGGCCTCGTTATACATTTATGCGTCAAAATACAGGTTTTAAACTAGCGGACTAAAACATTTTCTCAGACAGAGTTTGATTCACCATAATGATGCTCATTCTATTTTCAGCCTTTTCTTAACTTCTTTTAAATACAATATAAGTAAAGAAATAGGTAAAGTGAGGTAAATATTGGAGTGATTGCCAAACTCTTTTGCCCAAATTATTCATATGCATAGGTTTATCGTTTAAGTACTAAACAATAAAATGGCACAAGGACGATTAACTATTAAATCCAGCCCAATCGCTTTCCAATAATCAGTTCGTTCTCCTGAAAGCCATAATATCTCATTTTATATCTCCAGTCAATATGGAGCAAAGTACTGACAATGATGTCGACAAATTGATGCGGATCCTACTATCATTAGATGTCGCTTGTACGAGACTAAAACATTGATGGATTTGATGACAGACATACAAACACTAAGTTCTTATCCTTTTATTCATTGCTGTCCATTATTTGTTTTTATTTCTTGTCATCAATAGTCTATATACATTTTTTTCTTCAGATTTGTGTTTTCAATTAATGTATCAGCCGAAAGAAACGCTTGCAAATACAATTTGTAAATTCGCAATTAGGACTTTTTAAAAGAACTTCTTAATGCTTAAGATGCTAAAATGTTTGTCTATACTGCGTATACATACAAGGCAGATATAGGTTTTAAAAGGAAACTCACCCTGTAATCATCGTCAATAGATGTATATGAAAAAATTGAGATGAATATTTTGTGATAACTTGAACAAAATATGACCATCCGTTCCAAAGTCATTAGCTTTGAAATATGCAGTGATGGTTTCTGATGGAGATACTTGAATTGACAGCTTCGACAGAACCTTTGGTGTATAGAAGACGGCCCCAATTACTTTGCATATGTTGTATACAAAATATTCAAAATGGGTTAATGTTGAATAATTTAACAAGATTCTTTCCAAAAATTCGTGCAGAATAGATGCATGCTACAGCAAAAAAGTAGAAAATGTATAATTCGATATAGAGAATGAATGGAGAGTTGTCCAACATGGCGTCACAGGATGTGTCATAGTTCCCGACACAAGGATCCCCATAAGGTATTACCGAGACTTTGAAGTTTACAAATTTTCAATAATTTGATCGTCCGATTTGCTCAAAATTTTGCACTTGTATACGATACTTCCAGGGTAGGTAACATTTTAATAATATAATTCATATCATAAGTAGGAAACGTCTAATAGGAGCAATATGTAATGAATAACCATGTATGATTGTTATCACATTACATCTGAGAGAGTTAACTGCAAATATTTCTTCTAAAAACATTTGTATAGAAGGGAAAATGTCATCTTTACAAAACTTTTCAGGAGGGTTAGAAATCACGAACTTTTTATGAGAGTATATATCAACATGCACAATATTTATTGCTTACTGCCAATGTCATAGTTATTCCATAGAGAATTTGGGAAGTTGATTGAGAATATGAAATGAGTCAAGTTCAAACCTTTAAAATCTGGTCACTTGAAATGAAACTAGGCCAGCGACCTAGTAAAAACATCAATCGGTATACTAACCTAAATAATTCCTGCTGAATTCAGATGAATTATCAGCTATTCCCCTCCTTCTTTTTTCCCATTTTACCTTGGCAACGACCATGTTATTGTTCATGTTGTAATATTTACGGGACCGCTGAGATATAGGGATAAATAATCCAGCCCGGATTTTGGATTGCTTCCCCAAGACGCTCAGACGACAAAAATAATGGAGGAGCGATGACGTCGCGATAAATAAAAGCGAGCTGGAGGCAAGCTTTGGACCTGAAGTTAGCTTGCTCATTGAAGGAGGTTAAAAACCATTTATGATGAAGATCGTAATTTACATTCCCAAGAGAAGTTCTTTACATTTTATCCTACTGATAGTCCTGAGATTAATATGACGAATTAGAATTAATAATGAAAGGAAACTTCTCATGTTTTGTTTTTATTTGGTATTTTATTAAATTTGTTTTGACTGCTTATAAGATATATGACGCATCCCAAATGGTTTCATGCATTTGTTCCATTGCAATTATTTAATTCCAAATCCCATAGACAATTTCGATTTTTGTATTGCTTTGTCCGAATGATTGACTATGTCAATATTTAGGGGATTTTTATTGTCCCCATGCAGTCAAAGTATCTTTTAACCTTTTAATGAAGGTTATCATTACAGATTAGGTTATAAAAGGAACAATTCAGTGAAAATATGGTGACATTGCGACATCATCTCGAATCAATAAAAGATAGGCCTATAGCGTTTTTACTTAACACTACATACCTCATTATGATTATTGCTGGTTTTGTTGTTTTTGTTGTTGTTGTTGTTGTTAATAGATTTATGGAGGCTTCTATATATCAAGCAGAGTGTTAAATACGCACTAAGAACTTTTTTTTTAATGTTTTTATTGCTTCAACAAAATGCATATATTACAACATATAGTTTTTCAAGGCACAATGAATTACAAAGTATAATCAAATAATAGCTGCGACAACAATAGAGGCATCCATTTCTTTTTGTGTAAATGTTCTTTTCCTTTCTTGAAAGCAATAGTATTTTCAATTTTTTCTAAAAACTTTAATTCATTTTTAAAAACTTGGATAGATAAAGTTTCTTCAGCGTGTTTTGACTTGAAAATGAAATATTTGGCATAAAATATAATTGTATATATTGTATATATTGAACTAAGAACTTAGGAAAAGAATAATATAAACAAAAGTGTTTCTCATATCCCCCTTCCCCACCCCAATTGTAATTTCTTTCTAGCTTTATGATTCCCGAGCAAGATTAAAGAATCAGTTCGCAATTTCATATCTTCATCTAAAGGGTGAAATTCCACCCTCTGGCATCGCATCACGAGGCCGAACCCACCGGCATAAAGTACAGGTGAGTGTGGTGGTGTTGAAAGATGAGCTGCCGTGATCCACCACTCAGCTTTACCCGGACTTTACCCGATAAATTACCTATCTCTCCCCGTTTCAAGTTCGAATGTTTTATGTCTCGTTTAAAAGGGAGATCATCTCGATTGAATTTCAAATTCGTAAATAATAGCCCTAAAAGGGCAAATCATTTTGATGGTCTTGCAGATTGCCAGTGTAAATCAAATTTAATTAATCATGCAAACTAATTTTGAGTCGTTATAGTCTACAAAAAAAAAATGAAATCAAAACGGGACTCCATACTGACGATCCTTTTGCTGTGAATATGTAGGCCTATTGTAGTAAAGACATCATTTCCAATCGCTTTTGACAGCATTTTTTATATAATGACGTAAGAAATAATTAAAGTTCTAGAATCATTTGTTTTAGGATTTAGATTCTGAACTATAATTATAGCGTTGTGGTGCAGGACCCGACTATCGCCTTTCAACGAGAGGATCGCGGTTCGAGTCTTTCATGCCTTTAATTCTTTCAAAAAGAAAATTTTCCAGAAAGCTGCAGTCTCTCCCAGGTGTGATATGGGACCTGTGTGAAACAGTAACACATTATCTTATGATATGAGCACCTATCTGCCTGTATTATAATGGCTGAATTGCTATCTAGTGACTGGGTATTATCGGAAGCGCTTTGAGAAGTCATATAGACACGATAGGGCGCTATATAGATCTAACGTGTCATTATAATTATATTCAATACAAATTAGCAATAAAATACAATTTGACTGAAAGGACATGGGCATATGCGTACATCCGTGAGGCTATGAGGACAAATATGAACAATTATTATGTCAACTGGAGAAATGCGGCGTATGGAAGGGAAAGTGAGAGAGATTGGAAAGGAGAAGAACAACAAGGATAGTACAAAGAAGAAGAAGGAGGAGAAGGAGAAGAGAAAGAAGGAAGAGTGCAGTCCTTTAAAAAATCGATTTCAGTGAAAGTGCATGCCACCATCATTGAAGAGATTTCCTAAATCCTCGGGAATGCGTGCTTTCCTCCACCTCTGCTCGGTCGGTCATCCTCGATCACCCCATACCTATCCCGTGCCTCACGATTCAAGCCCCGATCTCATCTCATCGTGCTCCCGGTCCACTAATCTCGCCCAATCTCAACCACCAATCATGAGAATGTCGCCCCTGGCATTGAACCACTGGTTATTTACAAGTTCAGAGCTAATTATGGTAATCTAACCAGCATCTCAGGAGATCAATTTTATAAAGTTCTACAGGCGGTTACCCGGGATTTAAAAGCAATCTTAAGTCAATCATGATGTCCTTTTCTTATTTTTCTGTGTCATTCCAATGGGATAAAAAAGTGAGACAAAACTACAAAATATATCTATGTAGAGAGTAGAAATAGATTCATGAAAACCCGTATAGCTGATTCACTTGAATGACGAACATGAGTTATCTCATTATAAGTTGCTCATACAATTGTTTGATGAATGTTTTTAGTAAAATATGTAGATTTTTGTTACACCTCGATCGACATATAGGAATATATATCATTATGCTTATCCAAAAATTAAATAAATCCCATCTTAATGTAAGATTAGTGCATGCTTGAAAAGGTGCTGGTTAAATTCTGCCACTGTCCATGTTAACAGAATAGCAAGAAAACTCCAAATTAAATTTCGTCAAGAACGGGGAATTCATCCCCATTTGCGTTACTCCAAGACCTCGATGATCATGGTGATACGGAAAGTTGCCAAATTTTATCGAGTTCGATCTGCGCTAATACCCTGCTAACATTCATAAAACTAAACTTACTTTTTTATTTAGTGATGTCATCTTATGAGGATACTTGCAAGTCTTTGGCATGCATTGTTGGTCACCAAGGTTTTCGTGTCATTTTTTTAAAGCTATAACGATTTCATCTTCCGAGATAGTCATCTACTAATGAGGTATGAATTACAAAAGATATATGTAAGAATAACTGTTATAGTGTAAACTTTTTATTTTGGCGAGAATATGGAATAGTTATATATATTTCATTTTCGCCAATGGCAAGGCGGTACGTAGACTCTAAAACGCAGTTTAAGGCAAAAGAGAATGTTCACACTGAGAACTTTGGGTGCAGTTTTGCACCCTTAGGGGTCCAGTTATATACTTGAACAACAACAGTACTCGTTAGGATGGAGATATACACCTTGATAATGGAGATTTCCACTCTCAGGGTGCATATCTCCATCCTTTGTTGCATAATCCCCATTCTAAATGGTGATGCTATTGTACCAGCGGCTGTAATGCGTTGATTCTTAAAACAAATAAAATGCTCTTTCGACCAACTTTTCCAAAAGAAAATGTAAAGAAGGGGAAAATATGTTATTTTTTTTTATTTCACATCAGTGGCAATCATTCTTTGTATTGATATCACCCACGTATTATTCCAATCTATATTATGAAATATACATTCTCAATGCAAAAATAATGTTCAACAATTATATTGCTACCTTGTGTAGTATAGGTTAACCCTGGCCCGCTTTTACATCCTATTTTGAGAGATGTCATTGCCAATGATATTTTCCCAAACAAATGACTTCCGATTTTTCGAAAAATACCACGCAATCAGTGACTCGCGAAACAATCATATCACCTTCGATTATGATATAGTGTGTTAAAGGCATGGTCTGGGCCAGAAAAATATTGCTTTGAAGAAAAGCAGAAAATCAGACAAACAATTAAAAGAAATTGAAGTAAATTTTCATCTGCATACAACATAACACACGCACATGCTCACCCTTATAATTCTTAGACAAATTCACGCACACCCACACGCAAACACACTCACACACATTGGCGCCCACCGATCAACGCCCACTTTTTTATAATTGGATTTTAGATGGCGTAAACACCGGCACATCCAGTCTCTTTCTCCTTAGGTCCATTCAGTACATTCCATTCAAATTTGACAATATTTATCGCAATCTTTCTTCTCTTTTTGTCTTGCAGACTTTTTTGTCCTTTTTTATATAAGCATAATGTACACTAAGGAATAGAATAATGTGGAACATTGCATTGGCAGAGATAGGGGCGTGCTCAGATTGAACCCGCACCTTTGAGGATGTTTTGGATCTTTTCTAGTTTTGTCGCGCATATTGACTTTTGTGCACCCTTTTTTTTCTTAATGTGTATCATGACAATCATGAATGTGAGCACCAATGTCAATTAGATTATCATGATCTCAATTATAAATTATAACTGTATACGATGGGTTCCAACAAGTATCAAAACCTGAATGAGGCAAAAAAAAATGCAAATAATAAATAAAGATTGAAAGTAACCAAAGCACATTGTATCTTAATCTGTTAATGAAAATGCTTTCTAGTATTTTACGAATGATTGGTAATCTAAAATTGTTAGAGCTCAAACTATGTCCTTTATATATAGATTTTAAATTTCATTCAAGTACAATTACGTAACACAACGAAATATACCTGATATATTCACAACATAAACTTCAAAAGAATAAATGGATATAAAACAATCATGCACGACAGAATTGCAGGCATGGTTTAATTTGGGTCTCTTTTGTGTGGAACGAATACAAATAAAGGAACCTTTCTGCTTTGAAAGACAACATACGAGATAATACATGGCGACAAGACGAGGACAAGGGAAAATATAGCTTTTTAAACAAACATAATTTTATTCTAAAGTAAACCAATCATGTTATTAGGCGGGAAAGTGATTAAAGCATTAATGATAATTGAATTGCTGGTTTACTTCTGTTGCTGAAAATAAGTTACCTTTTCATATTCTTACGTTTTTATGTTTTTTGTCTATTGATGATGATGTTGATGGCCTCTGGTATATAGCGACGGGCTCCGCCTAAGCTGGGCACTCATGGCTTTCTATTCATTCCAACAAGATACAGAGCGCTTTTGTAATAGTACTCTCATCAGTAGTTCTGTAAGAGCGTTTTAC
>BQKZ01000047.1:70175-84823 GCA_036244855.1 Temnopleurus reevesii
GGGGGGGGGGGGGGGGGAGGGGCGGTATACATCGAAATAAATCCTTGACATCAAGCCCTTTCTACGTCACTACGTTTCATTTTCCGAATTGAGGGGTCGGCCCATACATGGAGGAGTCGGAAATGAGAAAGCGAACAATGGTCTCCATTAAGCTTCCGATGGCCATGATTCTCACGCCTGAAAAGGTTGGAAACAGTAAATAAAGGGTAAAATTGGATTAAAATAGCCCTAAATTATTGCAACAAGCATTTTCCGTGTAACAGTTCATAAATAAACAGTTCATAAATAACTATTCCAATATTGCGTTAATTTGTAGGGTCATTATTCCGAAAGTTCGAGAGTACAAGAATGAAAAAAAAATCGTATACCAAGGTGTGTCACCGTAGTCAATAAGATTTGTCTTTTCGCGATGAATAACGAATAATGAGTCTGAAGATGAAATCCGCTCCTGCACACGATAAACATCCATTCCGAATGTGCTAATATATATGTTTATTGTGAATGCCTGCATGCAACCTGGCAACAGTCCAAAGTAAATTATGCGGTATAATTAGGTAATAGGCATAACTTTATCTCATATGTATAATAGTCATACTTTTTGCCAATATTGGTTATAATAAAAGAAAGAACATTACCTTTTTCTGATTTGAATTCAACAGAAATACATGTAAAGGTATAATGCAAATTCATGAAACTTTGATATATATTGCATAGTATTTATAATATGATATTAAAAAGTATTAAAACTAACAATGAATTCCAACAAAAACAATGCTTGATTGTTTACAGTTGTTTACGACCCAGCCACGTTAACAGTGAGAGTATTGAGAGAAAGTGCCCTATATTCAGACCCAACACCACGGGGTGCGGTAATTATATCATCAATCAAAATTACAATTACATGCCATATTTAAATCCCAATATCCGAATGTAATTATACGCCCAATACTGAGCGAGTTATAGTTCTGCAGGAGCTGCAATTGAAAAGTGTAATTGGCTCAGAGACGGAAATATTACTGCTTAATTACTGTCTTGTTGCAAGTCTCGATGTTTTTAGTTTTTCAGTCTCTAATATGTTTTGATGAAATCTGTCATTCTGATATTGGGGAAGTTAATTCCACTTGCACCAGATTCTCAATATGCAACAGTTAGTTTTTAATGACGAAGGTCAACTTTGGTGGAGAAAGGAGACAGTTGAAATGGAAATGGCTTTAAGTGATAATTGAATTCTAGGACTTCCCGCTGAGATTCAAACTAGATTTGAATCAGGACAATAGTTACCTACTGTATCTTTGGCCAATAGAATCCCTTGTTCTTTAATGACTTGAAATTAATCCACAAGTTGCAAGAAAAACAATGGTTTATAGAGTGGCAAAAAAAGAGGAAATTGTATGAACGCTACCTCGTAACATACATTGTTATCCGTTAAACTTAATTGAACACAATGGTTCACGTTAATTGCATTAACATTATGTCTAATTAGAGGGGAACCGAACCCTAGAATTATCATGTTACAACTAAATGAAGAAAAATCCGATGAACAAACTGTAAAATATTGAGCAAAATCGAACAGTCCGTTCAAAAGTTATGAACTTTCAAATTCACAAAATTCATAGGGATCCATGTCCATGCGATCGGCAATATCGACGGAATCTGTGACGTCATATCGGACAACTCCTTATTTACTTTGTACATAAATTTATAAGAAAACGGATTAATATAGAAATTGCATTTTGTTGACTTTCCGAAAAATAAGGAGAAAATGTGAAATTTTGTATACAGAGTGGATGAGGGGTTGTTCGACATGACGTCATAGATTCCGTCGGTTTTGCCGATCGCACAGATCCCCATCAGCGGCAGGGATCGTCATCATCTCTGTGACTTTGAAAATTCATAACTTTTGAACGGGTTGTCAAAATGTTATTAAATTTTCTTTCAGTTTGCTCAGCTGATTTTCTTAATAAAATGATAGCATGATGATTCCAGGGGTTGGTTTCCCTTTAATGAAGTTCAAACAGTTTGTATTTCAAGAGTGAAAGCTAGTTCATCAACCTATCACTGTTCTTTTCTAGGACGTTTATAGCATATTGGCCTTGTGTAAAGTGCAATGTATACTGTGAATTTACAAAAAAAAAAGGAAAAACTACGCCGAATATTCTGTAATGTATATGATTATTAAACAGATTCAATGGAAAGTGGGTAAGTTCCTTTGATAATGATACACAACTCGCTTAATATGAAATATTCCTAAAGCTTTCTGTACAAATAATTACCCGGCAACGTGGAGGCGCCGCTGTGTAGTGGTCGTGACTCTCACCTTTCAACTAGAAGGTCGTAGGTTCGAATCCTACCCATGACGTCAATTACCTTCAGCAAGAAATTCATCCAAATTGTGCTGCACTCAACCCAGGTGAGGTGAATGGGTACCTGGCAGGAATATTTATTCTTTGAAATGCCAAGTGCGCCGTGAATGGCTACCGGGCTAAAGCCAGGATAATAATAATGTAAAGCGCCTTGAGCACTCAGTAGAGTGGATACGTGCGCTATATAAATTGCATATATTATAATTATTGTGGTGCTCACTGCATTCAACGAATTTCTTCCAACCGGTGCCCTCTCATCTCACTCGGGTTCAGTGCATCAGGTTGTGGATTAATTTTTTTTTACTGAAATCCCCAGACAATGATTAGTCACAATGAGTAGTCCATGTTTATGTGTTCTACAATGCCTTATATATGTTTATACAAACGTTTAGGTGGAATGGATAACAAAATGACTTCTTGCGACAATAGGGCATGGGGTCCTTGCAAATACGAAGCTTTGATGTTGCAAGCTTCGGTCAAACTCGTATAACAGTGATCGGGCTAGCTCTATATCAGAATGAGGTTTCTATACGAGTCAATGTAAATATCTTTCTATGACGTAACCCCGTGGAATATCAGTTAAGGGGCCTGTAACATAAAAGACATACGATTAATCTTGCAATTAGTCGTATCTCTTTGGTACATATTTTGCCATAGACTTACGATGAATATTTATTGTAATTTTAATTGCATCTTTTATGTTACAGGCCACTATCCCCTTTAACGTTATGTTTGGTATTCGAACAGTCAACCTATTTGACCTAGTTGAAAAGTAATAGTTAGAACCACTACACCACAACCCTTCTAAACGCTGTATTGTTTAAGTTTAAAAGTTTGGTTATCAATTGGTGCATTATAATTCATTGCAAAATTCAGCTTCAATAGCAAACATTGAACTTAATTTAAAAGACATTTGTTTAATAGAATTCCCCCAAAATGTCAACTCGATGCCCACTCTCTCTAGAATACGAAAGTATTTTGACCGTTTTAATTCCAAGCAAATCCCATGGTGTTGAACACAGATATGTGTGCTTGATATACTAATAATTTCCTGCCACCACGTGATATATAATAATATTTCATTAATGTTTTCCTCCCCCTATTCATTATGATACTCAGTCTGTTATCATTGTGATGCATGCATACGGAGTTTACGAGACGAAAATTATCGTATCCATCTATGAATGTATAGCTATATAATCATATACAGTATATAGAGATTTCAATTTCAACAGATTGAAACACAATGACTCGGAAATAATTCTGTTTCGGCCAACGGGTTAAAAATGACCCGGCGAGGACCATGGATCAGACTACTTCGATTGTGTAATCATTGTTTGGCAAATAGATTGATTATTGTCACGCGTGGCCTTTTCTGTGTCAGATTGGATCGTTAAAAATTATCAGGGCCATTTTAAACCCGTAAAAGAGTTTCGTAAAATTAACGGGCTATTTCAGTTCAAAGTGACACAGGATTTGAAACGACAATATAAATGTAATTTTTAGAGCTCCGCTTTTGCAGAGGATATTTCGGAATACGCTGCTTTTTGGTACCCTTTTTTTGCCTAAATTGGGGAAATTGCATAGCATAATAGTAGGCATATAGCAAAGATCTATACAACATTATAAATTGATTTTGTTTGCAGTCACACTTTTTTCTTTTTATTTACTCCATTATAAAGTGGCCCCTGAATAAGATGTTAAAAAGATAAAAACGCAATTATTCAGGGCCCTTAGTGCTCACGATATAATTTTGATCGCTGGTTTTCCTGTTAACAGATGATTTTGGGGTTTTTTTTTCATATTAAGAATGATAAACGCAAATGGTCTTAATTTTATAGGTTTAATATTTATGTAAAATTATCAGGCGTCTGTCCAGTTTTTCATTAACTCCATGACCATTAGACCAAAGAGCAATAGTCTTGGTGCACTTCATGCCATCTAATCACTTTCCATCGGCCAGTAACCTGATGTAAAGTGCTGCTATTATTCGTCATCATCGTCGCAAGATGACGGCGTTACTAATTTGGGACCGCCGTCCAAGAAAGACTCCACAAAGAATGTATGATGATGAGAACGCGAGTATGCTAGATGCACGAGACAGCAGATAGGATGGGAGCCGCCAACTCGGGCGTGCTTGTGAGCTGCCGACCGTTACAGACCAGTCCAATATAACTCTTCATCAATCTTTCACAGGGTCATAACCATGACTCATCTTTTCCTCTCTAAAGTTCATGTCCATTTTCATGGCTTGGACCTATACACCAAACACCTTAAAATATGATGATGCGCATGCTTATTCTTTGTTTTACTCTTAATGTTGTTTGCAAAGTCAGCTCAGAATAGAGCATGTATTACACGATTAGGTTGGTGGACAGACCTAAAATATATTCAGAAATGTTATTGTAACATTATGTCGATAAATTACGCATTATTTTGGTAGATATTGGCATTTTCCTAGTGAAAACGAATATTCAGTGCATCTTGAAATTCTACTTCGTCCGTCATTGTCATTAACAAGTATACAGCTTAATTCTTTCCTGTGCTCAGTGAGTCGATTGAAAAAATTTTTGTCAATAATAATGTAAATTCTTAGACCGAAATTATAAAAAGGACAAGTGAATGACTATACATAAACCCCAAATTCTATCAAATGAGGCGACTAGACCAAAAAATATCTTATTCATTGAAGCTATTTGTCAGCTGATCTTGTATTGAAAGTCAGTGAATCAGGGTATCATCATTTTGCTCGGATGAATAATTTGTTAGATTAAAAATACGACTTTTACTTTTCGGTATGTGTTTATATCAGAGCGTGAAAAAGATATTTCTTGCCAAAATTCGTCTGAGGTATGTTTAAAAAGCATTGACAATTGCGATGCTGGTTCTTATCTGCGTTATTTCATTGAAAATTGTAGCAATTAGAATTGACTCTTTTCATTAAAAGTATCTTTGTTGTTGCGATGACGAAAATAATGTTTCGCAGAATAGAACCGTTTCCGTTTGTAAATTCAGTAATCATGCCTAATGCCTCTCCCGTTTTTATTAATAGCATATATATATTCATTGTGTTGAAAAGAAACATGATAGCTATATACAAACAAATCATTTTTATTACAACATGGAACAATATTCTGCTTGAATTCAATCCTGAAACAAGCACAATATGCAGTTTGTCCGTGCGCGCAGCGGTAGTTCTGCCGAATCTGCCGGGAAGGGACGCCTTATAGAAGCAAGTTGGAACCTCTATACAATCCTATTTTGCGGATTTTATCTTCAGCACATTTCTACAAAACATTTTGTTTTATATCGATGAAGATGAAAAGATAACCGTCAAGATGTCACATATATTTCCCTCCGCATCTCTGAAGAAAAGATAAAGACCACGAATTAACCAACATGTTTTTATTTGAATATATAGGCCTAACCAAATAAGATTAGTATAGAATAATCCCTTGACAAAGGAAATATTGGGGGGGGGGGGGAAGGAGAATTTGATGGCGTATGTTTCTCTGTGATTGTAAGTTGTTGAAAAACAACATACTTGGGTCTGTTAACGATGAAAAGATCGATGTACATGCATATCGACGAAACCCGAAGAAGAAAATGTATTAATCCTTTTTAATCCTACTCGGATCTCGGCTGCGGATAGCGCGATTGCCAAAAAAAAATATTCTCCACGCTCATAGAGAGGCGTAATCTCTAAATAAGTATACTTGTGCAAATTTATGCACAAAATTGCAATTTTTTCTCCCTGAATGAAGTTCCCCGAACGCTCATTTAAATATAAATATTCATTATATCATTCCTCACAATAGTAACTGAAAATATTGATATCGATGAGGGTCCTCAATCTACCTGGGAAACCTTAAAAAATTAGTTTCCCTTTTCCAGTCAGGGAAGAGTCAGGGAACTTTCGTTCTCCTCGACTCGTAAGATTATTTTGATACATGTTATTGAGAATTCAGCAAAATATGTTGAAATGAGTGAATTACTTTGCTGGCATGATAATCCTGGAATTTTGAAGAAAAAAATAGAAATGCTGGAAATTTATTAATCAAATTTCCTTGGTTCGTTGATTAAACAATTTTGTTGGTTTATTTTTATTGCCTTTCTCAAAAAGATATTGCAGAACATAATAACTTTTCCGGTCTGACATGCATGTTACAAATAGAGGGGAGGGGGTGGGGGGAGACTTTACGTAACCATAGCTCAGATTTTCGCGAAAATAGTCTTCAAAGTTGTTCAAGACTGCACACTAAGAAATCAGGGTACAGTTAGGGTCCAAAATCACGCAAAGTCACTAATTTGAACCCGACATCCTCATTATACCCTATGAGGTTCAAAATTAATCCCATGTGATGAAAGCTGGTACGAAGGGTACAACGTTGTACCCTCCCGATTTGAAACTAGTGCAGAATGCAGACCTCACTCTCTATACGTGATCGGAAATGAATGCTGATTTTGTTCTTATTTTACCTTTAGGAACTCTATTTCATACGTAATAGATTTAATTTATTACTATGTTTTTATTCTTTTGATCCTTACAAGATTTGGAAGAAAAATACATCGATGTTTTGAATAAAGTTTATAAATAGCAGACTAGAAAAGGAACACGTCTTAACCAATGGCGAGCGAGCGAGGCGACAGTGGCTGACCAATCAGGTGGCACTATTTCACGAACAAAGAAGGTCGGTATCGAGGGTCGATATTGACTGATGCGCCGTGGCGTGCGCCTGAAATCCATCTGTTCGGGACAGTCATATAGACTTGGGGTCGTTCCTGCCTGTGGGTTCGAAACCAGGTCGCATACCGTCTTTCGGGTGGAGACGTTAAGATGGCGACCCTCTTTCTCTCTTCTTCTTCTGGCGTAAATATTCAGAATTGGATGATACACGCCTCTAAACTACATCATTTCCTTTCCTTTTTTGCCAAACGCCAAAAATATCATTTTGTACCCTAATGGTACAATTTTGCATCCCTGGGGTACAAATGTGTTCCAATAGGGTACAAACTTGTACCATTGGTTGGGGTACAAAATTGCACCTCACATTTAGGGTTCAAACTTGTACCCCATAGGGTTCACCCGGTGTTACATGGGATTGTACCCCTAGGGGTGCAGAGTTATACCCTAATTTCTTAGTGTGTGGAAAGTAAAGAGCCGGCGAGTCTCGCCTTGAAAAAGTATTTTTGCACGGCAGAATGATCGCGAAATTTCTCGCCCCCCCCCCCCGGTAGTACAAGTTTCAGCAAAATAAATTTCTTTATGTACCCATTCACCTCACCTGGGTTGAGTGCAGCACAATGTGGATGAATTTCCTGCTGAAGGAAATTAACGCCATCGGACCTAATTTTCAAACGAACAAATTGTTCGTTCTTTCCAAAATCAACCTTGTGAACAATTTTTTTGTCCCCCCCCCCCCCCCCATCCGTTTTGCTTTCTACGTAGATTGAATTTATTGAATAAATATTTTGGTTGATACCATATCAAAAATCGGAGGAAATTATTTACCTATTTACATTGAGTAACATAGATATTACATGATATTTATGACACGCACGCCGGATCGGTAGAGACCTATATTGACTGTTTTCTTGTCCCATGCCCCCACCTTAATCCCCAACCCCCTTCGACACAAAACTTCTGATGAATCTACTTCAAAGGTTGGATCCCTTCCATGGCCCATAGATTGTGGCGCTCAAAGAACACAATGAGCACATTGTCAAGTGTAAGAGCTTTAGGCAGATGCTAGTTCCATCACACTTCGACCCCTTGATCAGAGGTCATTCTAATGACGAGGTAAACAGATTCTGCACCTTCAAGAAAACTTTCTTGGATGATTGATCAAAATTGGGAAAATTTTCATCGAATCTTCTCAAGGTGGAGAGAGGCCTAAAAACATTACAACGTCATGAACTCCCCCTCTCTTCTTGGAGACACAAACTTTCACAGAGACCTCCCAATACGGGTGACGTCATTCCCATTATCAATACTACTTATAATTTTATACTCTTATACTTTTGCAAGGTTACGTCATTTTTCACAACATTGAATTATAATTTTGTTGTTCAAAAATGTAAAGAAAGATATGCGGCACTTGTTCGTTTGTCATGTTTATAAAAAAAAATATGCATACTTATAGATGGTTCAGATATAATTCTCGTTCAAAGAGATAGTAAACATAATCCACACTGATAAAAAAAAATGTTATAAGGCAAACAATGATGTACGTCCACTACACCTGTATAATTTTCTATATTTTCGTATAGAGAGGAATATTCAAGCTAATGGTTTAATATAGCAAGCATGACGGTTTCTAAATGTGAATCACAAAAGAAATAATTTCTATTCCATTCATTTTTCCGCAGTAATAAAATTGATTACAAATTATCTGAATTGTGTATGTAAATATTATCAACAAATTTGGTCTCGCCGACAAGAATGATATATTGTTTTAGGTCTAAATATAATGATTGAGTATAGTATCGTGATAATACGATCTGACGTCATAATCAAAAGTAGCATAAATACTATATAAATATTATCATGATTGATATTTTCTAATAGGCTAGTTGTAGCAATAGCTTAATTTACTTAGAATAAGTAGCAGATAAGAATTACATAAATAATTCTTGAACAAACAACTGTGTCATAATGATACTGGAAAATATGAACAATACTATAACAAGAGCGATAACGATCATAATACTTGATACTTGATCCAATAATCCCTTGATGCAGCTCACATACAAAGCTATACTGGGATGAAGAAACTTGCTGTGTGCCATAAAAGGGTGCCATTGTGTATAAACAAGTTGCTCACATATAGTACAGTAAAATTGTGATGGTGCTCTGGTGCGAGTAATAAATAATGGCAGTAATAATAATTTAATAATGATGATAATGATAATATCAGTATTAATAATAACAATAATAATAATAAGAATGAAAAATACATTAATGATAGCAAAATGGTGATCAGAAAAAATATGATTGACAATCAATCTGATCTGTGCAAATTTATTTCTTTCAAGATTATTTCAATAACTTCGAAATCTCAATATGTCAAAACAAGTATTTTACAACTGTTGAATTTATCTTTATGTTTCTCAATTTGATATTAAGGATTAAGATTCATATCATCTTTCAAACTATGTATGTTCATTATGGAGGATTATTGACTTCAAATTTACTTTCAGAAGATAAATCTATTAACAATTTTATCCTAGAATGTTTACTTACTAACAAGGATGGTGAAAATTAAAGTTAAACAAAATGCTAAAATAGTTAAAGCATTGAACAATGATACAAGAATTATGTCAACAGATCTACCGTACAGATCATGAGCCAAACCAACCAACATAATTAGCCGCCAGCTTTTTCTATGTATATAAATGAATCAAATAATCATTTTAAAACAGGTGATAAATCAAAACAAAATATGAGCAAATAATGTTTGTGATCTGTGTAAGGCACAACTAAACAATTTGAGAAATGTCATGCGATAAACATACCTTGGATGCTACAGTCGCTTCCTAAACAAAGTCACGATGGACCACGGTTTATCCTTTCTTTCTGATCTGGATGGCAAAACCCAAAATGTGTCGGGATAGATGCAGATGCAGTCATGTAAAAAAGCCTCTTCCAAACTATAATATATTTCTTAAATTATTAACTACTTTTTTCTGAATATAGAAGATAAATTTTGTTTTAACTGGACCGAGATCCCTACATTTAGAATGAAACGAAAATGTGTATTTTCCAAGATGGCGACGATGATGACGAGTATTGACTTGGTGAAAATACGAAATATAACTACGCAGAAAGAAGGACAAAATGCTCCTTTTACCAACTAAAAAGATTCCACATGAATATATACTTAGCTCACCGTATCTTCTTCACTATTGAGATCACGTCTTGGAAAATACTTTTGGTTGGCAAACACGAGTGTTTATGGTTTTGACAAGAGTAATCTATGCATATGTTTTCTTCGTTTCATCAAGCCACCGCCCATGACAGAGGTGCAGTGGCATATATCGACCATGCGATGTGCAGTAGGCTCCATGTTCTTTTCATTTCACTTAATTTGATATTTGTAGACAAGACTACGAATCATTTTCCTGATATCATTACAATTATTTCAATTTTATTCATCAATTCTAAAGTACGAATAATCTTTGTATAAAAAATGATTGATTTATTCACATCTAATAATTGTGGAGCTTCTACCTGAGACATGAAGCTTAACAATGATAATAATAATATTGATAATAGAAATAATAATGATGATGAAAATTATTATAAAAATAGAAGTAATAATATATTAATAATGATGATGGTGATGACAATCATAATAATAATAACAACAACAACACCAAAAATAATAATAATGATAATAATAACAATAGTAATAATGATAATAATAATACTGACAATAATAATGATAATGATAATAATAATAATAATAATAATGATAATAATGATAATAACAGTAATGATAATAATAATAATAATAATGGTAATAACAATAACATTGAGAATGATAAAAGCAATAACAACAACAACAACAACAACATCAACAACAATAAAAATAGTAATAATGATAGTGATAAGTTATGCAACACTCATATCTACTCTGCAAAGCGCTCGATGTGCCTATTACAATGTATTACTACCATGGTATCAGCAATTCAGTACCAATGCGCAAACATTTTCAAGAAATATATATATTTTTACCTGTTCCCATTCACCTTACCTGGGATGAGTGCAGCACGATGTACATGAATTTATTGCTGAATGGGAATTAACGCAATGGGGCAACGAACCTTGGCCGACGTGTCCTTTGTTTCTACCTTCAAGTGTGCCGCAATGATTTTAGAATGACAAAGACTAAAACAGAAAAATCCTGTAGAGGTGTAAACATTTAATTCATGCGAATCCTTTTCAATGTTCAATTAGTACAATGATTGTATAATCCAACCATTCTGCCAAAATGGTCTAATAACTTATAAAACAAATTGATAACTGATACTTGGCGAGTTATTTGAAATCAGTCAATTTGAGCAAACATGAAGGATCACAATCTTGTGTTTAACAAATAGTTATGAGAAAAGCATGCGATTTTTCTACACTGTTAAAAAAAAAAGCAAAATTACCCAGATTTGATAGCAGCCAACACGGATTCTTCTTTTAAATACAATTTGTCCATTCTTTAATAAAATTGGCAATAACTTATCAAATGTTGACGTACTCTTAAAAATTCTGATCTGATCGCTTCCGATATTTTTATCCCCATTGGCGTTGTGTACGGTATTTTAACAACCTCTATATTTGGATTAAAGACTGGGTCTGTGCTTGAAAATGATTGCTTCCATTAAATGCAAAAAAAAACAACCAGAAGAAAGTTTTTTTAGTAGTAGAGTTTGTAGTAGATCGGACAGTAAACCTGGTGAATAAGAGAGTTATGAATACAAATGTTATAATTCAACAACGAATTATTTTGCAAAGTGGCAACATTCTTTTGGTCACATGGAATGAAATAGTTCATGCACTTCTATAATATACTATTTTCTTAAGACCCTCCCTTTTAAATTCAATTCATATGACTATATATACTACTTATACATGTAGTATGAACAAAAAATATCTGTAAGGTGGCAACTTTCCTATATAAAGGCCTTATTGCTTTGAATGTTGTCTACACTATAAAGTTCTGTTATATTTTATATATGTACATTGTGGAATCTCAATAATTTGAAAATTCATATCTCTAGAAGGAATTGTCGGAATTGCTCAAATTTTCATATTGTATTTTTCTCCAGGCCCTGAGAAGGCATCAATGTCTGGGTGAAATTCCCCTTTAGACATTGTTGCAGACAGATTTGATCGAACCAAATGACTGTGTGAAAATTCACGAAAAGATGGATGAATGATATTTCAATAAACATTAAACATAATATAAATTTTGTTTCACGAAAATTCACGAAAATTCACGAAAAGATGGATGAATGATATTTCAATAAACAATAAACATAATATAAAATTTGCTTTTCATGCTAATTTTCTGTTTTCATATTTCATAGGCGTATATTGAATTACCATGGTATCTGAACAATTCTCGCCGACATATTGCATTAAATCAATTACACATTTTTATTTGTAACTTCGGATAAAAGAACACTTTTTTATTGATTTGACTTGTAATATATTTTTCATATTTTTGCTTCAAGTTCGTCAACTCCAGTTTCCCAACTTTTTTGAGAAGTTTATAATTGAGAAAAAACGTGTATGCGCGCGAGGCCGTTGCGCATGTTATATTTGTGTATGTGTGAGTGAGCGTGTGTATTATGTGTGCGAGGTGTGGGTGTATTTTGTATGTGGAAGTGTGGGTGTATTTTTGTGAGTATGTGTGCTATATTAGGTCTCTGTAGTACTAGTAGTGTATTTTGTGTGTGTGAGTGTGTTTGGGGTGGGTGCTTATGTGTGTGGACGTGTGGATGTGCATGTGTTTGTGAGTGTGCATGTGCTTGTGAGTATGTGTGATTTGTTAGTTCTCTAGTAGTGTGTGGGGGTGTGTGTGTAGGGGATGTGTGCGGGTATGTATGGGTGTGGGTGGTGTGTGTGTGGATGTTTAGGTGGATGGAAGAGAGAGAGAGAGAGAGAGAGAGGGAGAGAGAGAGGGAGAGGGGGCAGAGGTAGGTTGATGGTAGATAGGTCTAATCCCTTTTCAAGTGTATCTATAACAGCTCAAAATGCTAGTATTAAAATACTATTTAAGTACTAGTATTAAAATATGAAACAGCCAAGACAATGAAAATAGAAAATGTGTCTTGAAAAAGGCTAACCAAACTTGATGTGTGAGTGTACCTTTGTACATTATCTGTGTTGCAACGTCATGTAGTATAAGCCTGTGTGAATGGCGTCGCTGAGGCCCACGTCTGTTTTTCTCATCTACGAGGTTCCCAGCAGATCCCTCGGGGTCAAGCGCGCCTTCCTTGCTGATTAACTCGCCCCGATCCGTGAATTATGATTTCTCGATAAAAGCTCACCGACCCGCCAATAGCTGTGAAATTTCATAATTCTAAGGACCATGTAGCCGCCTGAGTTTTAGATGTCAATAATAAAGAAAAACGAAGAAAGAAAGCTTGAGCAAAGGGTATTCAATAGGGCTGATGCGGCTGTGGGTTCAGCAATGACAGGGTTTAGTGAGGCACTGCTCTTCCAAGGGGCCAAATTTTCCCGCCAGATATTGCCTCATTTCAAATAAACATTACACACCATACTTATTGCCTAATTATGCAAAATGCTTTGAAAGCATAATTCACATTAGTGGTATTGCGGTGAGTTATATTGAAGGATAAGTATGACGCCCTTTATTTATCTACACACAATATCTATTTTAATTTGGAAATAGAAGGACTGGATAACGAGACAACTATGACAACGGTTTGTGAGAATTACAGTAATTATGATGACACTCACAGCCGATTCATCGGATCATTTGAAAAAAATATATATACAAATGCCATGTTGCTTTTGCTTTTAAGTCATGTGTAATATAGCAGTGTTGTTTGATTATCAAATCTATCATTTCTCAAAGGGGAGAGAAACGTGTTGATAAGAGTTCTTTTCACGAATATATACTGCAGCACAAAACAAAAGCAGGGTTGGTGGTCACAAAACTAGTCATTATTCTGCTGTTTGATGAAAAAGATAAGTCTCCTTCTCAGCGCTCTGCAGACCCAGTTGCTACGTTTGTTTTGAAATAATATTTTAGCATTATCATTTAAGTTTGCGTTACACAATTATTACTACATTAGATGCGCAATTTCACCAACGTCTCCACATCATATTCTCTAGATAAAAAATAAACGGCAAGAGGGTTATTAAATATAAAATGACTTATCCATCATACCGTATTCTTTTTAAAGATTTTACACATGGATGATCTTTCGCTCCACACAAAAATGTAAATGATAACAATTTTTTTGCACTAATATCGTTTAATGAATAACAGAGAATATTTCCATAATTTATTTTCATGTTTGAACCCGGACCTCATCCCCCTATCCTCCGCATGCCATGTTCCACTTTGAAAATAGTACAATGGTGTATGTACTTTCCTGTGGAGAGATGTCAATGTTGATGAGCTTTTCATAGGTCAATCACATTTGCTATGAGGAATGATGGCTATTTTGTTACACGTGGATGAAAATATAAGTGGGTGTCTGTAAAATGTCCTATTGGCAACGGTGCGTTCCTCATTGACTTCAATAAAAACTATT
>BQKZ01000047.1:89488-112348 GCA_036244855.1 Temnopleurus reevesii
TTTTTTTTTTTGCTTGTCAGCTCAGCCGGGAGGGGAGGGGGGCGCCAAAATTTTTGCTCAGCCCCCGGGGGCGCCAAATTTGAGGTAAAGAATTTGTTTTATTTTGGTTGTCAGCTTAGCGGGGAGGGGGGGGGGCGCCAAATTTGGGCTCAGCCCCCCGGGTATGAAAATCCTGGGTGCGCGCCTGAGATAGATAAAAAGATGGACAAATAGATAAATAAAGTATCCATTTTCATGAAGATATACACCTTTTTAGAATAATTCACCTTTATTCACAATGTATACTTGCTTGGTAGATGAGAGAAGAAAAGGGTGCGTGCATGTTTTTTTTTTATTTGAGCTTCTTTCCAAAACATCTCCCAGTTCCACTGGGCCTGAACTTAAAGGGAAACCAAAATCGTTGTATATAGACAGATAGACCAATATATATATATATAGATCAATTTAAATGGATTAATAGAGACATAGATAGACAGATAGTTATAGATCGATGGATATAGATAAATAATATTTATTGTTCATGTGGACATCCCCCTCAACTATTTTGCAAGAATCATGTGGAATGTTAAAGTATTCCATATATACGTTATTTACAAAATTTATAAGAAATAGTCCTGTTGCACTTTAAAGATTCTGATAAAGTTGTCAACTCAATCTGAAAATTTAGATCCTCAACTTTTGAACTGATTGTCATATAGCTTAATTTTTTCTTCATCTACTGAGAGAACATCCATTTCAGGGGTTTAATTCCGTTTATAAAATTTCGAGAATGTATACCTTGATGCTCACAAAAATATTATGCAGAAAAAAGTAAACGCCATCAATAGAATAATCATATTTCAAATATAGTAAAAGTTCAAGGGCCATTTTAATCGGAGGTAAATAAGGTATGGCAAAATGAACGTCTTTGCTGATTAAAATGACTCACACCTATAAGTTCATATTTACAGAAGGGAGAGGAGCAGTTTATTTGACATACATTTTTCGTGTTGTATAATTCTTTTGGGGGTGGAGCACTCCCATTTGCCCCCCTCCCCCCTCCTCCCGCCACCGTGTGTGTGTACAGATATCCCTTAACTAAATTTTCCAAACCGGATTCCAGAGTAGCTTTGGGTTCAGCAAAGCCATGGCGGGTCGAAGAAGAAATCCTCACACAACAAACATGGACAAGACGGAGTGTCAGGCCATGCAAAATGAGAATCACATATTTTTTTGTTCAATTAAATGTCCAATCTTCATCAACAGCAGACCAAAAAAAAATCCATCTTTTTTGTTTCACATTTTCTGACATCCGTGAGAATATTCCATGTCAGAAAGTGTAAACTCCTTCAAATCAATACGTATCATCTTCACTAAAAAAATCCATTACTTGATTTCGTTCAGCGCAATCATGATTCACTTGATTACAGACTCGTATTACCCCTCATTACATGAAGATCTCAAGTCAATTTTTTTCTTCGAGCATTTCCCATAATGGAGCCCCGCCCACAAAATGGGAAAAAAAGTTTCTGCGGCTAGTTTGTTCTGAGCATTAAGCACTCTTGATGCCGCTGCACCCGGGGAAACTAGACGCTGTCACACGATCGGAGCAAGAAGAATCGCGGAACAAATTTTAATACACAGTCAATATGGGCAGCACGTACGGCGATCGCATACGCGCTCGCTCAGCTGCTATTTGGTCATCACAAAAACAGAGCAAAATGGCGGAGATAAAGCAGACAAGAAAATCAAGTATCTTCCACAAGGGTATAAACAGAACGAAGGAAAAGGTAAGATCTTCTATTGTCGATATAGAAAGTGGGGGTGTTTAGGGAATTATTTATAATATTAATATGACTAGTATTAGCCATTTACTTGATGATGTCTGTGCTGTGTAAGTGTGATAGTTGATCATGATACACACAGTCAGTGCAGTGTTTTCAATTCAAAGTGGATTGAGAGATGGGTGATGAGTTTTCGTGTTGTTGTTTGTATAAATTCGGTACCGTACCGGTTGACAAAATATTGATAAGTGGTAATAAAACCTTGAGAAATATTTTTATGCTTCTGTCACTGTAAGTTGGTACCAGAGGCTTTATTTGGGCCCTTTATTTGATTGTATGGTGCTGTCACATTAATTCGCCAGTCATATTGAATTTCTATAAAATCGATGAAAATATTACAAATCTGACATGGTAAAGAGGGTTGTTTATTAGCCTGAACTGGAAATTCTCTTAGCAAATGGACCAGAAACAATGAAAATATTGCCAAAAGATCGGCAGATTTGCTTGAATTTGCAGATGCAGAAAAAATGGGTCTTGCGACACTGATTTTAATCATGATCAAATTTGTAAGCTAGCAATAGCAGTCATACATACTGTACCATCCGATTCCTTGATATTTTGTGGTTAAACTACTGTAAATTTTGTATTCTAGATGGAAGCAATGTTACAGTAAATCTTGTGCAAAGCGGGATCTACAAATTAATATGACGCAGTTTGTTGACAATTCTCGCCATTTTCCAGCGTGGAAGATGCTGTCGTTTATATAACTACCGACATGCCGCGAGTTGTAGCGTTACTGCTCCTGTTCTCCTGCGAGTCTAAAACAAATGCATGATATCAACACCAGCACCTACACTGAACGTAATGTCGCAATTTTTCTTATCCGTAGGGGTTGGTATTGAAGAATGGGAAAATTGCATGCAAAATAGTCAACACTGACTGATCCTCGCTTCAGCAGATGGCATTCAGCACCAGCAAGCAACACTAACTACTGGAAATACGTCACAATCATGAGTGGTCAACCCCAATACCGACAGACTTCAAGTTTTATGTTGATGCCTATCTCATGCATTTGTTTTAACTCACAGAACAGGAGCAGTTTTGCAACTACAACTTGTGACATGTCAATACCAACACCAACTTGAAATCAACCATTAACATCGCAAGTGTATGGCTGGATAAAATTTGGCAGATCATTTGGTTTCAACTTGCATGTAGCTCCAATTGGAAACAATAATGCCTCAATATAACCTTTTACCCAGATATTGACTAATTGATGGTTATTTTCATCTCATTGGTCGGTATGAACGCTGTTTGTGCAGTGATTATTTTTAAAATTAATAGAAAATTGAAAAAAAAGAAGAAAGAACTCACCTGAGAATTTAGGATCCATGAGGAGATTGTGCAATATTCAATTCATGGAGCTTGTCTGTCACATATTTGCTCACATAATACTGAGCGTGTGATGAATGCATACCTTTAAATTTCATGTACATGTATGTACCCTTATATAAATAACAATAATGTAGCAATATTGAATGGCCTCAGGACGACATAACAAATATCACCTGAATCGCAGATGAGGTATTTGTCGGCCCTAATGCATTTCAATATTGCTATTATTTACCAAATCAGACATCTAGAGCCGAATCAGAAACATTTGAAAATTTGAAAATATCACCTGAATCGCAGATGAGGTATTTGTCGGCCCTAAGGCATTTCAATATTGCTATTATTTACCAAATCAGACATCTAGAGCCGAATCAGAAACATTTGAAAACATTTGAAAATATCACTTGCATTTCAATCCACTCTATCTAACATTGAAATAAAGGCTTCAATATGGTAAAACAACTATCCAAAATTTTGGGTTGCCATCTAAATAGCTATATGTACACCATTATGATGTCATCAATGTGCGCCTTCATTAAGTATGGGCATTTAGTGGGGCAGTGATATTTAAGCACTTGATTTTTACACGCATTTCACCATAGACTTTTCTGAACGGGCAATACAAGAAAATAATTCAATGGGAATTCTGCTTTCGACCAAAATTGGGCGATAAGTTCCTAAGTACAGTTGCCTTGCCCAGATGTCTGATGTGGTTCATAATATATTTTAACTCCCATGTCGGTCTGGAATGTACAATATGCATTGTACAGAGCTACATACATACAAACGTGTGTTTACAGTGCATTTTGGACTTTTGGGGGTTGGAAATTCATTCATTCAAACATCATCAACATATACAGTCTTTTGAAATAGGGGTTGAAATTGCAGATTTGAACAAAAATCATGCCGACAGAGCCCAAATATATTGCAAAACGCCTTGAGCACTCTGCAGTAGAGTGGATACGTGCACTATATAAATTGCCTGTATTATTATTATTATTATTATTATTCATTATTATTATTATTGTACTATAAAGCATACAAACAAATTGAGATATTCATCCTTTGGATTTTACTTTGCTGGACATGTAGATTTTAGAAAACGATGTTTCTTTGAATAATAATAATTGAATTTCCAAAACTTTTTGTACAAAAAAAAATTTGAAAAAAAAAGAAAAAAAGTATGGTCTAACAATGAGTATGGAATTGCCTCTCATGTCAAGAAATAAATTTTCAATGAAATTTTAGAATGCGATGGGGAAAAATGATTTAAAACTGCTTGTACAAATCACCAGGTTATTCTTATCTGAAATAATAATATGACAATAATCATACAGTATATATATATATATATATATGTCTGTCATATAAAAGTTAAAGGGGAATTAACCACACACATTAATGTATTGTTAGTGGATGGAGAAAAATACATTGATCAAGTGTGAAAACTTGAGCAGAACTGGATGATCTATTGAAAAATTATGAATTTTAAGAGTTTTGATTTACACCCCTCATGGGCTCGTTGAGTTGGCAACATACATGTGCAGACACAACATGGATGCCAACATGGAGAACTCTCCATTCGCTATGCACACAGATTTTCACATTTTCTCCTCTTTGTAGCAAAGTAGACAACATTTACTTTTTTGTTAAAGTTCATATCATGGACATACATGTATCAATTCGAAACTTGAGCAAAATATTCACAGTTATAAGCATGAATGTGGTGTTATTTTTCTATTGGATGTAGTTGAACAATAAAGTGTTTTCAGGTCAACAGATAGTTGCAGTTGGTATTCTACACTTTGAATGACATATCGAGAATGACATATCGAGTTTAGAACCCCTTATCCAAATAAACAAAGAGTACAATTTTTGGTTGGCAGCCCTGTATACTTGAATTTAAATACTCGGTACTATGAGCAAAATGTGTGCAAAATCTTGTTCACACATCTTGTTTAGTAATCTGAATCACTTCTTTAATCATCATATTTACATGTAAATTCTTGATAATATCAATGTTATTCAATGTACATTTACATTTATAGTAGAAATGATGGGTTTATCTACTAGATCTCATTGTTTAGAATCTTCGCCATGATCAAAAACTTCCTGTGAGTAATAACAGAAATCACAGATGAATCAAAAGTAGAAACTACCAACAGTTTAGTTTTAGCTTACAGGATGTGCTTTATACTATCTCAATAGCAATCTCTTCTGTTTAATATAAATTTGTAATGTTCTGTTTTTTTTTAAGTATCATTTTTAAAGTACATGTACATGTGAATTTATACATAAATGTAATTTGACAATATTTTTTTTCTTCTGAATACATGTACATTTTATGTAACTGGTCACCTCACACTGTACATGTGGATGCATATTGATTCATTTTCAAAATGGATGTGTGGAATTCATGAAGCTAGGATAAAAATGAAGACTCTGCATGCATCATCACAATATGTATGTTCATACAAAAGCATCCACCTGTGAAAAATATGTGCAGCTACGAACTCCTACTCGTACTTAGTCATTGATTGTCATCAGTCTAGATTTTTTTTGGAATGAAATTATGATCTGTTAGGTCTCCCATTCTAGTGAAGTACATGATTTCCCAATTATCCAAAGTTGAATTTTTTAATGAAGTTCGACTTTTTCTTGTGAATTTCTAGTGAATTTCTAGTTCTTTGAAGATTTAATATCGAAACTGTGTAGTACAGACAAAGTCTGAGACCTGAGACTACGTATGCCCTACATGTACATGTACATGTTTTATGTAGGTCAATGAATGATTAGTATGAATTTGCCACTGATTACGTTAATCAGCTCTTGACACAAATGCATCTCACTTTTGACAAGACTAGAATTTGATATTTCCTAAAATATAAAATTAATTGTTAGGAGTTTAGCATGACAAGGGTTACATGTATTTGGAGGGAGCAAGATGTATTCAGACAACTTTTAATGAATTTGTAATCGTCTGAAATCATCTGAATTATTTCCTTTTTTTTAAATCTAAAGTGTCCAGTATTTTTTTTTTTGCACAAGTTTACAATGTTTAGTATACTGTAGGAAAAGGGAGTCTTTTCTTGAATATCTCACAATACATCTAAGAATATAGATACATGTATATACCCATCTTAAAATTATACAAATTCTTCTACTTTGTCTTTGTCTTCCCCGAGTAGCTATTATAAGGGAGCCCCCGGGATTATCATAGTCTCAATTAATAAAGAAAAACAAGATGATCAAACTGAACATTATGAAGGAAAAGAAAAGCATTCCAGAATGAAGCAGAATTATATTTGTAGGGGACATTCACATGAATCTCTTTGGAGCCAGAAGGGCATGAACACATTAAGGCTTTCCTGAGATAATTGTGCAATGATTTGACTTGAACTTAAAGGGGAACTTCGCCCAGACATTGATGTGCGCTATGTGGATGAAGAAAAATACAATGGTCAATCTGTGAAAATTTGAGCAAAATCCGACAATCCATTCAAAAGTTATGAATTTTCAAAGTTTTGATTTACATCTCTTATGGGCTCCTCAAATTGGCAACGTACAGGCACAAAATGGCTGCCAACATGGAGAACTCTCCATTCACTTTGTACACAGAATTTCACCTTTTTCTTCTTTTTCTAGAAAAATAGACAACATTGTACTTTTATCTTCAAGTATGATATGGACATTTTGATTCTGCATGCATTGCGGAATGAATTTTGAACTGATTTACATGTATTGTCTACTTTTCTAGAAAAAGAAGAAAATGTGAAATTGTGTGTACAAAGTGAATGGAGAGTTCTCCATGATGGCAGCCATTTTGTGACTGTATGTTGCCAATTTAAAGAGCGCATGAGGGGTTTAAATCAAAACTTCACACTTTCTTCTTTTTCTAGAAAAGTAGACAATACATGTAAATCAGTTCAAAATTCATTCCGCAATGCATGCAGAATCAAAATGTCCATATCATACTTGAAGAGAAAAGTACAATGTTGTCTATTTTTCTAGAAAAAGAAGAAAAAGGTGAAATTCTGTGTACAAAGTGAATGGAGAGTTCTCCATGTTGGCAGCCATTTTGTGCCTGTACGTTGCCAATTTTAGGAGCCCATAAGAGATGTAAATCAAAACTTTGAAAATTCATAACTTTTGAATGGATTGTCGGATTTTGCTCAAGTTTTCACAGTTTGATCATTGTATTTTTCTTTATCCACTGAGAATGCATCAATGTCTGGGTGAAGATCCCCTTTAACATGAACCTTGATAGTAAATATCATTGAAGAAAGCAGAGTATGACAAACGTGTTGATATCAATAACTCCATTCCCCGCGGCCCCCCCCCCCCCCCCCCCCAAAAAAAAAAAAGAAAAAAAAAAGAAAAGATAAAAAATTCACATCACATCCTTCTTGCTCCAAACAGACGATATTGTTAATGAAATGAATTTTACATGTTTATCACATAATATCTTGGTATTTATTAATTACATGATGTATGTTGTATAATGAAAATATGTAAAATATCATTATGGATTTTTTTTTCATTGCAGGTCTTACAGAAACTTGGTAAAGCAGATGAGACAAGGGATGAGTTATTTGAGCATTATGTACAGAATTTCACTTCACAGCAAGCTGCTGCTAACAGATTGTTCAAGGAGCTGAAGAATTATGTGACATGTGTAAAGGGTGAGTAATTATCCTCTCCCCACCCCCTTCTCTCCCCTTGGAGTTGAGCTGACATTTTATGATGTAAACCTCAGACAACAATCATGAACATTTCCTGATGTTTGACTGAATTAATGCTTGTCTACACTATTCTGGTCTGGGGGCCTTATTCTGATGAATATACAGATGTAATACATTTATTATGTTTTGTAAGTCAAACTTGCCACAGGTCTACCCATTTGTTGGCCTTTTTAGATACTTATTTTGTCAAATTGGTACAAAAGATTCCCAATGGTTGAACATTTAGAATAGTACATGTATGTAGAGTAACGCGTGGGACAAGCAATGTGTGGGACACTTGCTAATACAAAATATACATAAAAGTAAAAATTTTTCAAACTGATTATTCTTTTTCCAAATAAAGAAAGCTGTTTGACAAGAAGTGAGAATGAAGTCTCCTAGTAGAGACATATATTGAGTTATTTCAAATATTTGATCATTATTACGATCATTGAACTATGAAAGGTATAGAAATTCCTCCAGTTAACTTTTTCTGAACTGTTCCTTTAAAGAATATTTTGAAATATGATGCATTTCTTTTGTATTTTTTTTCTTCTTCATTTTTGAAGTTACAATTTTCATGTTTTTTTCTTCATGTTTTTCTTTCATGATGTTATCAATAATGAATTTACCTTACAAAAATTGAATTTTCTATGTCCTAAATGGACTGCTTTAAACATTATTTTGAATGCCTTTTGCATGTCCCCATACAATGCATACTTTTGGCAATTTCTCTATTTTTTGGAAGTGTTCAATGCATTACAAAATTCAACTTATTATTGTGTTAATTATAGAAATGGGACTGAACTTAGTTTTATCATTATGATACCCCACTGCATTTTTCATTTATTAATGATTTCGTGAAAAATTCACTAAGAAATTGATAAAAAAAAACAATGTGCAACAAATTACGCATGGGACATGGCAAAATTGAACAATTCCTGATTTTCATATTTAGATGATACAGGTAACTGAAACTCCTACTCATGTAGTTTGCCATTCAGACATCATGTCCCAATAGGTAGTATAATACAATAATCTTTCAAACATTTAGAATATCTCCAAGAAGACACATTTTTTCATATTCCATGCAATGTCTATCAACCCCCTTTTATGTATTTTTTTTTAAGTTGAACTTTAGGTACCAGATTCCATGCAGAACTGAATCAAATTATTTTCCTTCTCTATCTAATATTTATAAATCATTAATTTGACGACAAAATTTGAATTATTTTACTCGGGTTTTATTTTCATCTGTAGGTGATGAAAATAGCTTAAACTGACCTTATACTTTAGGTGCCGTCACTGTGCAAAAGCTGGTACAGGGAAATTACAATGTAACTTTGTTATGTTTTTTTCTTGCTTCAATACAGTATATAGCCGAAAACCGTTTATATAATTAATTGTGGCCCAAAATAACTCTTCTGGGAATATACATGTAGTTAAAATCATTATTATGAAATGCTTCTTGTGTAACGTAAATGGGATGGACCCAAAGTACATGTAGGTACAGCACAATCATGTACAGTAACATGTATAAACCTACATAATATACATTACATGTCATTGAGGGATGTCTTATAGATGACATCTGTCATGTGTTTGGCCTCCGTCCAAGTAAAGAGATAGATGAGGATCATAACACCCAGATATGACAGAGTTGAACCCTATATCTTATAATGACCATCTGAGATTAAAAACTATCATATTGATGGCCTGCATAGCATATTTGAAATATTTGTGCATGATAATCACTTACAGTTTTCATTATGCAATCTACATGATGGATTTGATCGGTGTTGACAGCACATGATACTGATAACAGCACCAGCATTAATGCATCTGTGTACAAATGACGAGTCTCTTCATAGCAAATGCTCAGTCATAATGCATCTACATCTACATGTACATGTACAGGCCTAGAAAAAAATTTCATACATTAGAAGGGATGTGGTCATATAAATATGTCATACTTTACTGTAAATTATGCCTATTGTTGATGGGGTATGCAGTTTACAGTATACATACAAATGAATCCTGACTAGAATAAACATTCACTTTAAAAAGTAATCTACATTTAATTCATGAATTGATACTTTTAATATGATTTTACACTTTTTTTTATTATGGGCAATAAATTCTTTACAATTGAAGAATGTAATCACCCTGTGTGTCTGCCTCCTATTACAGCTATGAGTCAGGCAAGCAATGCCCTGTTTGAAGCAATGGAATCTACCTATGAATCAGAGTGGCAGGGCCAAGAACAACTGGCCAACATTAGAGAGGTGAGTTTACCAATGCCAGTTACATGTATGAGTACATGTAAGTAATAAAAGGGGAACCAACCCCTGGAAGTATCAAATGTTCTAATTAAATGAAGAAAAATCAGAAAAACAAACTGAAAATTTGATCCAAATTTGGCAATCCATTGATTCAAAAGTTATGAATGTTCAATTTCTCAATGATTTCATGATCCCTGCCGCTTGTGGGGATCCGTGCAATCGGCAACTTTGGCTGAATCTCCGACTTACATGCGGACAACTCGTCAGTCACTTTGTATATCAAATTTTACAAAATGGATTAATGTAAAATTTAGGATAATGGTTCAAGATGATTCTTATCAAAATATATAACCAAAATACTTGCTACACTCAATAACAAAATTTTGTTTGTCTTTTCTGAAGTTTAGCAAGTCAATTTTTTCGCCAGTCAAGATTTCATTTAAAAGTGATAAGAGGTTGAATTCTATTTAAAGAGAATTTAAAATTGAGTTTGAATATTGACGAATTGTACGTATGAATTACATGTAGTGTTATGGATACAATTTTTTAATCATATCTATGTAAAGACTCCTTTAATCAGTCCGAAAGATGCAAAATGGATTCATATTCTAAATTCTAGATTTTAGATTTTGAATTTTAAATTTGGACTTTATATACTTTAAAGGGTGGACTGTGTATTCTTAAACCAATTTTGATCATTCATTTTGTTTAATATGCTGGTCTAATAAGTATCCCTTTAATCTAAATTACTACAGGGTTGTATGAAATATCTGGTGTTTGTATCTATTTATTTCTCTACTATCAAGATTCTGCGCTTGTAGTGCAGAAAAATGAACTTGATGAATGGTTGGGCAAACGCCTAGCATTTTAACAGTGTCAGTTTCAGAGTGTAAAAAACAACTTCTTGTATGTGAGGAACTTAAAAGTTTGTTGATTAAATATTATTCAATGAAATGCATCCATTCAAATCATTTGTCAATCATTAAGAAATTAGTTAATTCAGTAATTTGATGCAAAATCTAGGTGATTAATTATACAGAGGATTATAGAGAATGTCACAGATGTTATCAGTAGGTCATCGTCTTATTCATATGCTCATGGCATTAGATTGCACAGCTGATATCCCCAATCTTAAGAAGAAAATTGTCCACATGGACGTGTACAGGAAAATGCAAGCAAGAGTACATGTAAATGGCATTGATGCACTTAGCTGACATTTTTAATAGTCTGTTTCATTTTCCTGTTACCTTTGCCCTTTGAAGTCACTGAACGTCTCTCCATATCAATTATTTTAATGGCATTTCTCACATCCGTATTTCTAACACACCTACATGTACATGCACTCTTATTTCAACCTATATGGCAATTTTGTGTACAAGTACAAGAACTAAAAAGAAGCGAAATTATTTTTGCATTCATGACACATGTTTCCTGACTTTGACCCAGATTGGTTGTGAAATTATACAGCTGCATTCATGTAGCATTGGAGAGTGCGATGGGTTCAAAGGAAAATGAACAGTTTACATGTACAGTGTATCTAAAATACATACAGTATGTACAAGTTGCACCCATCTACATTAGAAGATAAGTTCTCAGCTTGTCAAATAAGCTATTTTTGCCGTTCTTCTGTTTTATTTTTTAAAATGATGTCGAACCATATGAAAGTAGATACCACCCAGTATGAACTTCTTATAGATGTTTTATTTTCTATTGTACAAACAAAAATCGAGCATAAGATTTTCATGCATTGCAAGCACACCTGGTTTTGGTGCATGAAGAATTGTTTAAAAGGGATGACAAATTACAATGTATTACAAAATTAGCAATTAAAAGCATAATTGCTTTATCACAGATTTACACATTTGCCTGTCCAAGAATCTGTCAGTATAATTTACTGTATTTATCAAAGTTTTGGCAGATCATCTTTAACTTTTGTGTGTAAATAAGGTTTTTGTTAAATCAGACCAAGGAATTGTTTGATTTCTACTCTAATAATTCCTTAGTCAGACACTTTTGAAGCCCCCCCCCCCTCCCTGTAAGATAAAGCTGCAGTAGACCACTTTGGTGATGTAATAATGATTTAAATTATACCTTCTCATATATACATGTAGCATCGAACACTAACTTCATCAGTTGTCCCTAAGCGCTCTACAATGTAGCATAATTGTAGTCTAATTTATTCATGATTGGCCCCAAATGAACTACATGTATGTGTTCAGCTGTCAAAAATAACAAGTGTACAGTGTACAAAGTCAGAATGCTACTTGCATACATTAATTAGCGTTGCTGGGTTGGACAAATATTGTAATTTGCCCAACCTAGCAACAACCGTTGTATGCACCCATATTCCTTCTGTTGAAAAACAATGTATTTCTTTGGTATCAGATGAACAAATAGTTTATCATTGTGCATTTGACAATGAAACATGTATAAAATTTGACTACATTGCATGTACATGTAGTACATTTAAAATGAGCCATATTATTGTACAATGGGTCTATTAGAATTAAACCAAAAAATTTTAATTAGAAAAATTCATCACTCGAATCACTGCCACTCTCCCAAATGCTTTTGACTACTTTTGACATTTAGCAATGTAATTTTGTGTCTAACATCTTTTGGCACTGGTAAAGATATAATTGGATTGACTTTACAAATTAATGAGACTTACATGTACATGTAGCAAGTGGATCTAGGGGAAGATTTGCAATTAATGATTGTATGTGAAACTCAAGCCAGAAAGCTTAAGTTACTGTGATTGAGCAAAGGACAATTCTTCAATAGATAAATACAATACCAATAGAGATGTTTATGCAATTACTTTATTATAAGTACAAGCACACAAAGTAAACAGTATGATTTTCCTACAGAGCAAGATAAATAAAGTGTATGTTGCAATTGTCCTACTCTTCCAATATATTGTCACCATGTAGTATTTCCAGTTGAACAATTACAGGTACATGGTATGATCATGTACTTTAAAGTCAATATATGTGGACTTTCCCTTCAATTCCTTGATTTGCACACATCTTTTGCAGACTTTGGACCTTCTGTGGGATGACTATCAAAGGAAATTAATTGACCAGATAATGAACCCTCTTGTATCCTACCAAGCAAAGTTTCCTGAAGTGAAGGTAAGTATAGCTACCTACATGTAAATGTATTCCGTTTCAAAATATGTATATGTTTTGTTTATACAAATTTATTATAAAGTAACATCTAGTTTAAACAGTTAATCTAGTATTAATTTAAAACTATATTTCTGTTATTGTTTGATAGAAATCTTAAAGGTTTGGAAATTATGTTAAAGATAAACATCATTCGTGCCACTATTTTACAAGTAAATATTGAACATTTATCTAAATTTGATAATACGCATACACCACAACCTTTACAATAATCAAGAACTGATGACTACAAAGTTTAAAGTTTTGTATTTATGAGGTATCATTTTTCTAAGGATTAGAATGTAAAAGCTCGGATTTTGCAATCAATCAAACACAACACTATTTCATGATCAATCAAGCTAGAGATAATCTGATTAGATGTGATTATTCAATTCTTGTACCCTGCATCCAACCCTTGGATCATTCTTGATAGTTAATTTGAGTCAGAGTCGTAAAGAACCCTAGAATGAGAAACAATTGTTGAATAGTCAATTGACACATCACACCTGATGCTAATTCATACTGATAGTTGGTCACTGGTCAAATATCCTGACAGCATGAAATATTTGTTAAGAAATGGAATATATTTATTGAATTGATTTATGATATAGCTTTAGAACTGTACATTTTAGGGACAACATACAATTTGAAGCAGGCTTCAGTTATCTGGGGGCTTAAAGTGGCAATTTGAAATGTACCGGTATTTGGGATATAAAAAAAGTGGTTGATGTTCAATTTTAATGAATAATCATGTACCACATCTCTTGCAAGTTGAGAAATATTTTGAAAGATATTATTGGTTATTTATTACACTTTGGTTTCTTAAAATATGATTATAACCCGTATTGATCATATACAATGCACTCTGATACCTTTAAAGATATTATACCCCCATACATTTACCAATCATCTTCTCAAAACTAGAAAAAATAAAAATACTGAAGTTTTAATGAGAATGTAAAGGGTTTCTTCCATTTATCCATGCTTTGAAAGCAACAATTTTTGTCTTTCAAATGCTCTAATCCTTCTGTAATGCCAATTTGTTCCTTTAATTCCAGAAACGGATGGAGAAAAGAGGCAGGAAATTGATAGATTATGACAGTGCCAGGCATAATCTGGAGGCTTCCAAGAAGAAAGATGATCAAAAGTACATAAAGGTATGGAGATAATGTAGCATAGTAGAAATAGTATTTACAATGTAAGTGCAGTGTATGATTTACATTATTACATACCAGGTAACTTACTATGAGCTATTTTGTATACATGTACCTGTTTTAATCTGACTTTGATATTGTATGAAGAACTCTTCAATAATTCTTCAAATACTCTTCAATATGTGTTTGAAAAGAAAAAAATTTCAGGAAAAAAAATCTATGTGGGTTCAAAACCTTGTTGAAAATATATTTCTAAACTTGTTAAGATCTTTTTTCTGTTTCTAGACACAAGAAACGTATAACGAAGCAAGAAAAATGTATGAGGAACTGAACGCAGATCTGCATGAAGAGCTACCCACATTATATGACAGGTACAGTTTCTCCAGTACTCTCCTGATTTTTTTTTATGAATACTTTCCTCACTCACAGAAGTGTACCAAATTGTTTCACTTACATCAGTTTTGATCATGTTGCATGTTGCTTCTCTGTACTGAAAAGAGCTGAACGTCAATGGAACACAGTGATGGCTTTAGGCATATTTTAAAAGGTATTGTTAATTTGGATCATATTTTATGTGTTTTGGTTGCAAGTCACTTCCTTGTTTTGTGAGTGATCTTTAGCCAAATGATGGCTTTGTCTGTTTTACGGATATTCTGGGAAATGAATTTCAAGATTGTCTTATTTGTTCATGATATGACATGATACATGAATCTCACAATTCACATATTAGCCAATCTATAGCCACATTTCCTACTGTTCCTTTGCCAATGGGTTTAAGTTCTATGAACGCCCCTAATAATTTTGAACATAATAATAATAATAATAATAGATGCAATTTATATAGCGCATGTATCCACTCTGCTGAGGGCTCAAGGCGCTTTACATTATTATTACCCTGGCTTTAACCCGGCAGCCATTCACGGCGCACTTGGCATTTCAAAGAATAGATATTCCTGCCACATCATCATGTGTCCATCTGGACAACCTTCATTATCAGCTGGTGTTTATTTTATGATGACAAAACGTCAGAAATTATAAACGTTGACCAGTATTATGGCTTTGTGTATCACAGGCAAAAACTTAATGAAACCATGTCCATAAGACGGGTAGTATGTTGAGGTATTGATATGCTTCAAATCATTTACCACTGTAGACTCTTTGGTATCTTGTTATCAGAGAGGACAAGAAAAGGAGGAATATTATGTTTGTTGCTTGGCATGTATGATTTTAAAGACTTGTAATCGATCTGTTTGTTGATCTGTGCTTTGATAAGAACTGAATATTTGCTCTTTTGGGATTTTTTTTCGGGGGGGGGGGGGGGGGGTTACCACTCACTGGGCCATCAGTTCTTTATAAATACGTTCATGGTGAAGATCCTTTGTCAGTCATTACCTTTCCTTCCCCAATCGCTGTTAGATAAATCTCAAAATGTCTGTATCTTTTGAAAAATGCATTTAGACCAAGCCCAAAGAATCATGTAGCCCTAGTTTTAAAACCTGGGTGATTTCTCATTGGGATAGAATGTAAGCTTACACATCATATTAATTATTTGCACAGAATTTTTAATTACACTTAAAAATGAATGATTTGTATTTTCCAGTCGCATTCCGTTCTATGCCAACACCTTCCAGCTCCTGTCTGCAGCAGAGTCAACATTCTATGAGGAAGTGGGTAAAGCTAAGAGTGGAGTCAGTACCATTATGGGAGATCTATATCAAGATGCATCCGTTGGAAAATATGACATTAGAAAAAAGTAAGTATTCATTACGGTGCTCAGAATTTATTTCCTAAATTCAGCCTACCATAACTGCTGATTTTCATGTCAGTACAGTAACATTTCTCAGGTTTTGAATGAAAAAACGTTGGTCAATGTTTTTGTAACATTCGTCATAAACATTATTCTCTGCATGTCAAGTGATTCATTTTATGAAGACTACCATGTAATATACATTGTCTGAAAATTAGCAGCAGCTAGTTGAATTGTCTTCAACATTTTCTTTCTTCTTATTCTTTTAATGACAGTAAGTTTCTTGTACTTAGTTCTTTCAGTAAAATCAACCATATAGGATCTTCATCCAAATTTGTACATACTTGATATCTGAATGTATTATGAAAAGCTTTTTTAGTGTAAATTGCTTGGACCTTTTTGGCCCATCACTGTAGACTATCATACATCATATTTTTTTATACAAGATACAAAATATATGATAGTATATTAATTTATGCAAAAATGTACACCAATTTGATATTCAATGGTTGTGAGTGTTGTCGAAAACAGAAAACAGAGACAAAAATATAGTGGTGGTAGCTCACTAAACAGCGACCTCTCTTTCCCTACGATGTACATGGCATTTAAAGAGATTAAACTCTTAACAAACGTCACAAGGAGAGTACATATTTGTGCTCATTGTAATTTCCTGGAAGATTAGAATATAGAATATTTATATTTAGATATAGAAAGGGGAGGGGCAGGAGTGCATCTTGTGACTGAGCGACTTCATACATGTAGACACTGGATTTGTGTGTTGACTTGTCACTGTTTTCAGAATCAGTGAACGAGAGTTGGTGACCATGATGGATGAACCACATCGGTAAATTGCTTCCCCTTCTTAGACTGCTGATTCCATTGCAGTACATTGCTCTCTATATCCCAGCAAGCACTATGAGTCCCAAAGTATGAAATCATTGTAGAGGTAGATTATAATTCTATTTAACCAATATAGAAGGTATGCCATAGTGACCGGTATGAAAGGGTCATTTCTTGAAATGTCAACTGAATATACATGGAAAAATTATTTTATTTTGCGTTTCAATAAGTATTTAGCATGCAGTGTTTTTTAGACAATGATCTTTGCTCTCACAGTGTCTAAACCTGATTAAGGTGTTTTATGAGATTTTATTAGTTTCATTGCATTTAATTGCTTAATAAAATGACTTTATAATATGGATATTATTTGCTCTGAAAATTATATTTGCATTATTTATTTTTCAATAATGCAGCATTTCCTTGGTACAGTACTTAGTATAATATGCTGTCAATCCAGAAAGCCTGATGATTTTAAAATGCATCTGGTTACTACCATAAGAAATTAAAATGATTGTATTGGCAGCTTCATTTGTCAAAAACTTTTGCACACTTTAGTCTAATTGAAGACAAGATCTTATTTTTTGCAACATAATATATCATTGTTTTATTGTGCACATTCAATGATTCAGAAAATTGTCAAAAGAGCACTTTATCTAAAACTTAGTGATTAAAATCAACTAAAAAGATATAATGCACCAAACATATTTTATTTGATAGAATGACAGAAAAAAAAGTTTTTAAATGGTGACAAACAATTGCTGAAGTGAATCATCATGATTAACTATTTTCACTTTTTTTATTCCCTGCATGAATACTTGCTGTGAAGCACTGTGTAAATACTATTATCCATTATGCAATCAGTCCACAGTACTAACACAGCACCCAATTAATTCTAGTGTTGCCAGAGAATTGTAAATTCATGTTTGAATTCACTTATTGAGCAAATTGATGGTTTGTACTATAATGCATTGCTATATTGAATTTGTATGAATGAGGTCTTTACCGATAATTTGAAATAAATGGAACTTTTTGTTTTGGTAATCACTGTCTATATGATTAATTCATGTCTTGTAGTAAAGGATAATCATGATCATTCTTGAAAAGATGATGATGATGTTGATGATGATGATAATGATGATGATGATAGCGATGATGACGAAATGGGTTTAGATTTTTTAGCAACTAGTAAAACGTTGACGGTCTTATCATGGATTCATTTGTAAATCCATTTCTTTTGTACTAGTGTAGTATGGTTTTAATCAGTAATGTTGGAGTTTCTTGTACTCAGTCATCAACTGTGCATGTAGATGCCTATCATAAATACCATTTTGGCATTTGAACCTATATGTTCCTGAAAATCATTGATTTTCTGTGTTTCACTTCTCTCTAGCATACCAGAGCTCCTACGTCAAAGTAACAACACATCAACACCACCTTCCACCATCTCAGCCCCGATCACACAGTCCTCCACATCCAGGGAATCCCCTGATGACAGCCCTGTCTACTCTGTACCTCCTTCAGCTGTTGAGCGTCGACGAGAACTACCAGAGGAGAGGGAAGAAGATGATGAGGATGAGGATGATGAAGATCAGACAGCTGAATACCAGGTCCCTAGATCAACTCCTGTAGAGGTTGGTTCCACATTGATATTTTCGCCGGATTGTCAGTCAAATCAATTCAATTAATTTGATTTCAGACCAGGCAGTTATTCTTTAGAATCTGAACAACCGATGAAAGCAAGGTTCACAAAGAAAGAAGCATACTTACAGTATTATTCAACTTGATAAACTACACATCATATAATCATTTTTCCCCGCTTTCATTAAATTTTCAGAATGTGTTGCATTTTGCATCATCCATATTTTACCTCTCTTTGCAATTACACCAAATGAGACTGGAAGTAGTTAGTACTGTGTATATTCTTTTCAATGGAGTGTAAAAACATTAGAGTGTTCCATAGTATTTTTTTTTTAATTCTTTGAATGAAACATTTATTCAAAAAAAGGTTAGTGTGAGTACTTTTAATTCAACTTTACTGAAAGAGCATAACAGAGACACTTCCAAGCAATTGTGAATATGCGTTAAGATAATATTAAAATATGCCGCCTGCTTCACATACTTGACAAGTCTTCACTGATGTCATAGATCCATACAGATACACAATACATATCCCTCCAGACAACTGTTAATTCATCACACATAGCACCTGCTGATTGATTTATTCTTTGTTTTTCTTTCATACAGCCAAGTAAGAACCCTGCAGCAGACACAACGACTCACAACGGCACATCTCCACTCTCTCCTTCACCTCAAACCAACGGCAACGCACTCCCATCTGGTGTTCTATTCATGGTAAGTCAGTCATTGTCTTGCTAGGTTAGTGTTTGCTATTGTTTTATTCAGACTAGCAGCAATTATAAAGAATCAACAATAAAAAGGGCTTTTGTAATTGATTAAAGGGGAATTACACCCAGACAATAATGCACTGTCAGTAAATGAAGAAAAATCAGATGAACAAATTGTGAAAATTTGAACAAAATCGGATAATCCTTTCAAAAGTTATGAATTTTCAAAGTTATCATTTCCACCTGTGCTGGGCATCCTTGAATTGGCATGCATATAGCTAATTAGCATAATCTGTGATGTCATACATGGAGAACCCCTCATTCACTTTGTNTGATGTGGCTATAACCGAAGAAAGAAAATTTTGTCTACTTTTCTGGAAAAAAAGAAAAATGTGAAATTTTGTGTACAAAGCGAATGGAGACTTCTCCATGTTGGCAGCCATTTTTTGCCTGTACGTTTGCCAATTTAAGGAGCCCATGAGGGGTTTAAATCAAAACTTTGAAAATTCATAACTTTTGAATGGATTATCCAATTTTGTTCAAATTTTCACAGTTTGTTCATCTTATTTTTCTTCATTTAATGATAGCAATTTAATGTCTGAGTGTAGTTCCCCTTTAAGGACCTATTAGGTAGAAAGTAGGATGGAAATGTGTCTTGAAGTCAGGGGGGGGGGGTAGGGGAATGGACACTCAAAATATTTGGCGTGCTTTCTTCTTTCTCCCATGGTATACATCCTTTATATGACAACTAGGTCTATATTGTCTATCAAGATCATTATTTGCATTTTACAATTCTGCATTTTTGTAATATTTTGCCTTAGAAACTTGGCACAAATCTCATGACTCATGACGCATGTATACAGTCAATGTTTGTAATGTGAATGAGGGAATGACTCAAGCTTGGTACCTATCAGGGGAACTAGATTGCCTCTTCTAGTTTCCCCTTGGAATTTGTAAGCAGTTACTGAACATGTTATTCATGTTGCAGTCTATGTTTGGTTCAGAGTAGCTCAGCCTTAGTGCCTCCCTTTTATTTCCTCCTTTAAATTCAAATAATTCTTTATGGAGAGTTTTTCACTAATGAATTTAATATTCTCATATTTATATTTAAAAAAAAAGAAAAAAAGATAAAACATGTTCTGCATGAGTTTGTACATATCAGATTTTAACTTTTATTGACCAAATGATTCTGGAACAGCTGTTGAACGCTTGTTTCCACAAAAAGACATTTCTGAAAACCAGAAGTAAAATGTCAAGATTGATGAGCTATATGTTAGCAGCTCATCTATTTTTATTTTTCTAAATAAGCTCTTCAAATATTCACCTCGAAAAAGGACCTTTGTAACCTATGAAAAGTCGCATTGAATATAACACACAAACTACACACTATTAGGAAATATATCTGACAAATTTCAACGCTGAAATTTTGCTTAAAAAGATGTGTCTTGTAGAACCTCATTTGTATTGTCACCTGTCCAATATTTTCAGAGCTATTGATGTTTTCTTTTCAGGCTAAAGCAAGCCATGATTATACACCAAGAGACACAGATGAGTTAGCGCTGACCAAAGGAGACAGAATATGTGTTATACCATTTGAGGACCCAGAAGACCAGGTTTGACACTTTACCATATTTTGGAACAATATAATAGTTATAATTTTTCTTGCGTAAAAGCTGAGCATTTTAGAATTTGTTTGCAGTTTGAAAGCTCTGACATGAGAATTATCACCATCTCGCCCAGATTATTTTGAAAATGCATTGGCGAGTGGTAGTTATCAGGGGATTGTTTTGAAAATCAGCTTGCACAAATCCTATGATGTTAACTGCAAGATTAAACTGCTTCCTTTTTCATTTTGGGAAAAAATTGCTCTAATATTTAGGTTAATTACTCATAAATATTATACAGCTTGTTGCATGAAATCAATATTATAGAAATAAATATTATAAATACATCAATAAATGTATCTAGACGTAAACTCACTTTAGATCCCTTGAGTAATGTTCCTTTGAAGTTACCATGAATAAAACTTTAAATTTGAGTTAACTAGCATATTGATTTGTTTGTATTTGTGATATTATTTTTACTACAATTGTTCACAACATTATAGCAATATATATTTTTCACTGCACCCAATGCCAGCAAAAATAATCATAAACTGATGAATTTTACCGAGAGTTTAATTTGCATTGATCAATTGACTTCATCAAATCACATTTTGGGGCCATTTTGGCGCTATGAAATTTATGTGGTCACAAAAGTAGAAGACTTGAAAGGAAAAGTCTCAATGGTCACAATATGTCATTAGAATTTCAGCTATATGACTGAACAAGGATGAGGGTGATGATATAAGCCCCGTCCTCCCNTCACCTCGAAAAAGGACCTTTGTAACCTATGAAAAGTCGCATTGAATATAACACACAAACTACACACTATTAGGAAATATATCTGACAAATTTCAGCGCTGAAATTTTGCTTAAAGGGAAACCCCACTCAAATGATAAATCGGCTTATTCTAAAAAGTAAAATATGTATCTAATGATTCAAATATGCGATTTACTATAAAAGTATTTAAAGATTTAGAGTTAAATCACCATTATCTGAGCCAAGTTATCGTCTGCTAACATTAGCTGGGGGATGCCATTTTCTTTTTGGTACGAGAAAGTAATTTTGTTCCTAAATCAAAGCTTTCTTGATCGGTAATAACATAATTCAATATTTGAGAAAAAATGTGATACGTATGTAGACATATATTTTATTATTTAACACTGATCCATAGTCTTTAAAAGAGTCATTTTGCGCATTGAAACTCTTTTTTTTCTTGGCATACATGACGTACAACATGGACTAATGACGTATAACATGGACTACGACATGAAGCTTCTTCATTACAAAGCAATGAAAGAAAGGAATCTGTAGTATCGGTTGGCTATTTCAACCATATGTGACTTTCTATAGCGTTATACAATCAGATGAAGACCAGAACAATAAGAAGAATCTGTAGTACAGATTGGCCTTTTAAAGTCATAGATTTGTGTTAATATAAGATCTTTGGTAAAACACTACGTTTTCACCTGTATTCAAACAATAGAATGCAATACATGAATAAAGGAAATTCTGTTATGCCAGGCAAGCCCACTAAAAGCAAATTTCTTTAGTATAAACAGATGGTTTGAAAACTGAATTGTGTATTATAAGTTTTACTAAAATATTGGACAGCTATCACACATTTTTCCAACATAACATATTTTATTCGCCAAAGATTGAACTATTTTAAAATTTCATGAATATTTCCCTTACCATTGAGGATGATCTATCAATGGATCACGTCGCAATATCTGTTCTGAACAAAATGGCAGCCCCCTTGTAATATGATAGCAGACGAAAACCTGTTCTAAAATATCGAGAAATTTACGCTTTTCTGAATACATTGCAGATTTTGATCCAGTCCA
>BQKZ01000047.1:116558-131367 GCA_036244855.1 Temnopleurus reevesii
CATCTGTCAATGCTATAATGCAGTGTAATAATTAAACATAACAATCATGAGAAGCTGGTTATTTAATAGAATATAGACATCAATACCACATAATTTGATCAGGATTGATAACTTAATATTAAGTCAGTATTAAGCCAGTATTTACATTTAGTTTCTGATTCTCTGAAGTACAGAGTAAAATGAGCTATGCAATGCAGTCATGATCATGATGATTTTTATTTATCAATTGTTTATAATTATATTGTGGAATGTTTAAATATGCTTGCTTTTTTAGCATTTGGTTTGATTTCTTTGTAACATTTTGCTGAATTTAAGATCCTTTTTAATCAATTTTCCATTGACATTTGTTCCATGACTTGATGTATATATTTTTGTTTCTTTTGTGTTTATATTTTTATTTTAATTCTGCCAATGTGATCTGGAAAATTATTTTTTAGGTGAAAAAAAAGCTGACTTCTGAGTCCATAATCACTTGATGTTGTAAACAGAAATACTGATTTCCGTGGGATATTTGCTTGACATTTGTCAATAAGCAATATTTATTTGTCTTACGAACATGAAACATTATTTTTTTAGTTCCAGTTTGGTACAACTAGATAGGTCCTTTCTCCCTCCAATACAGTGCTGCCCCAAAATTAATATATACATGTATGTATTATTCATTTTCATGCAGGGCTACCTCACTGATGTATGCACTAATGTTTAATATTCTTCAAAAGAAAATACAAATTTGGCTTGTTTCATGGTCAAATGAAGTAATTTGACTTTCACCAGGCTAACCTAAACTGCAAAGATGAATGCAATTTATTCTGCATTTCAATGTAATAGCTTGTGCCGTTTAAAATTTATGAGAGAATGTATGCAGTTATATGCATACATGTACATTGAGATTGTTTACTATGATATTGTTTGAAGGAGGATAATCTTTACAAAGCTTTACTTCAAAATAGTAGGAAAATTGATCACCAAATTACTGATTGCAATATTCTTGAAATTATTGCTTCAGAGGCAGAGCGAAGAGGGGTCTTTTTAAATCTATGTTATTTTTATCCGTCAGCAAAATGTATGAAAGAATTCAGTAACCTTGATAACAAAAATGAAAGCCTGTGCATGAATTAGTAAAGGCAGTCTTGCATTCCTCTTTCTCTGCCACAATCACTGACCTTATGAATTTATTTTCAGTTTAATCTACCAAGAGTAGATTATGCTGTATATGTCTCAGCCTGTGAGGGAAACGTCTGTATCATATGATTTATCTTACTTGCATGGCATAAGTAATGGATAGGTTGTGGACAAATATCAATACACTGTCCTAAATATTCTCTTTTGTGTAGGCATGTGGCCATGTTGAATGAAACAGAACAAATAACTTTCTCATCAGTTTGACAGTTGCAAAATTTTGGATTTTACAGTTCTGCTTATAATGTGGCCTATCTATCCTTACTGGTACCATGAAGGGAATTCTGTCACAATGCTTTGACTTGCCCAACCCATTTTCGTGTTCAGGCAATGTTATCAATATAGAAACAGACTGTCAACTTTAGACAATCCAAAGACTCTCATATTTCTCCAATGCTACTGAACTTTTGAATATTTAGCCTAATTTAAGATTTATGAGAAGTACATGACAAGTAGCCTGCAATTTAAGGTGCAGCTATAAAAAAAAAAAAAATAAATAAAAAAAATTGAGTTATGTTACAATAAGTTGTGCTTGTCTCTAGATCTTAAGTGAAATAATCATTTCAAAATGAGTAAAAAAAAATTATTTCACAAACTGAAGTTTCATTCTTATTCATATTTGTATTATCAATCAACACATGTATTTAACACTGTACAGTGGAAACTCTGTATAAAGAGATCTGATATAACAATATTCCTAAAATAAAGCAGTAATTGTCTGGTCCCAAGCTATTTATAACTTATTGTTTATAACCTGCTATAATGAGATTACTGCTATAACAAGGTATTTTGATGGGCCCAAGTACCTCCTTATACTGGGTTTCCACTGTATTTAAATACATATATCCCTTTTTATAGTAATCAATGATTATTTTTTGTTTAGTATTAATGTGTATCAAAATTTAATATATTAATTTAACTTATTTTAAATGAATTTGTAGATGAGCCTCATTGTTATTTCATACCCTCATTGACATTATATGATAGAGCGGCCTTGTGGTTTATGGCAAAATATATATACATACTTATCCATCTATATATAGAATTCTTATGTACACCAAGCTGCCATGTAATGAAAGTATTGTATGTTTGTTAGTGATGTATTGTATGTCAATTGCCTTTTGTATTTCCACATGTTATGATCATGAATACAAGGTAATTTGCCTTGGTTGATAATCAGTCCATCCTTTCAAAATAAGTAATGATAAGCCAGACATTGTTTATGTAGTGCATTTGTGAAAGAGATTTGTTCAATGTTTGTATGTAAGAACATTGATTATATAATTTTGAATACTGATTATGATAAGAGTCCCTAGGAATATCTTTAGTTCCTAGAGATCACAAAATAAAAGGGACAAATTTTTATCATATTCTAAAGAAAAACAAATTAACGTTAAAAAAGAAGGAAGTACGTGTTTGATTTGAGACAATCTGGAGTAGTCGCAAAGTGTAGTTGAAATATTGCTGTGAAATTAGATTGTGTATTTTTGCGTTGTGCTTTTGGGATCAGTAAGGATTTTTAGTGTGCTAGAGATAAGTCCAAATTGGGTATGTCAGGGTTTTAGATATTGTTCATTTTAAAACATCTTTACTAAAATCTCCATATAGCACTAAGAATAAGTACAGATTTAGACTGTGCTTACCAAGATTGCAAAATTGGATCAGATCTCTAATCATATAATAGATTATATGCAGTATAAATCTATGGTCACTTGGTTTCATCAAACCAAGTGTTTCTTGTTATTGTTGGAGACATTGTTTTGATCAAAGTCATGGGTGTACAATGAATATTGTTTGAGTTTGTATTTGATCATACATACTCTGTTTTGAAAGCTTGATCAGATCAAAATGGTCAGATCAAAATGTACAGAAGTATCTAGACAATCAGGTGATATACCTTTGCCAGATTTGAATCATTAATGAGAAGAGTGCTACATAAATAACAATTATAACAATGATGAATAATACTCGTCGAATCAACACAATTGTTTTCAGTTGCAGAATATCTAAACAAATTTAGGATCCCAACAAAAACCAGGAAGAGGTCACAATATTCATTTTATCAAGAATATGTAGTATATGTAAAAAAAAAAATGTAGACTAAACTTTACTTTCTATAAGCTATTTATATATCTTCTTTGTATCAAAGTGTATGAAAGTGCATTGTAAATCTCTCTGCAATCTATTGTATGTAATGTATACCAAATGCATTATAGCCTATTGTATACTCAATGTCTGTGTGTATGTAACTATGTAGAGTAGGTAATATTATAAGAGAGCAATGAGTGAATCTTAACATATCAATTGATATTCCGTGTGTAAATGTACATACTATTAAAACCATTTTGAATACATATTATTTGTCATTATTGGTTATTGGTGATAGTTTTTAAGGGGGAACCCACCCCTAGAAATATCATGCTCACGATCTAGTTGAATGAAGAAAAATCAGAGGAAGAAACTGAAAAATTGAGTGAAATTTGATGATATGTTCAAAACTTTGGCGATTTAAAATTCTCAAAGATATCATAATTCCTGCAGCTGACAAAGGTCTATCTGATTGGCAACTTCTATGGAATCTGTGATCTCATGTCGGACAGCTCCTCATTTATTCTGTGTACCATAAGTTAGATTTTCTTCCTCTTTCTCACAAAAGTAAGAAAATGTTGGTGTTTCGCTTGGGAATTACATGCCTTGATCTTGCTCAACCGTTATTCTAGATTTTACATCAATCCATTAAACTACATTTTATACAAAGTGAATATGGAGCTGTCTGCTAGTATGTTGCAGGTTCTTCCAAATTTGTCGAGTGCACAGATTCCCATCAGCGGCAGGGATCCTTGAGAATTTTAAATTCATAACTTTAAACTGATTGTTTGATTTTGTTTAAAAAATCTTAACAGTCCGTTCATCTGTTTTTCTTCATTCAATGAGAGCATGATAATTCCAGGGGTGGGTTCCCCTTCAACTGGTTACAATGATAGATGTTTTTCTTTTGAATTATTTGGCAAAGTTGTCATACCCAAGCAATCATTTAATACATTCTTTTTCAATTGGATTTCTGCTCATCTGTTCAGGTTTTGAATAGGGCCTTTTGGACTTAAATCCTAAACCATCTAATTTCATAATCCTATTGATAGTTTGCTGGATAACAAACAAAACAGTGAATGATAAGAATACTGTATTTCATGTGTTACAACACTTCTTTAATACATTGAATTATTTACAATGACGTCTTATTGTTTTGATAAAATATGTACATCCAATTCTAAGAGGTTTTATAAGATGGGTCTTCCAGTCTGGTCAAACATAATACCCCTCCCTCCCCCACCTCTCCCTACACTCCGCCCACGACCAACACCACCTGTGTTAGCCCCCCATACCCCTGTCCCTCGTCCACCGGGTGGTCCTGTTCCTTTAGGTAAGACCGCTGTCCCAAGTCGTGGAGGTGAAGCAGGTCTCTTCCCTCTAAATGCTGGGGGACCTGTTAAAACACGTGAATTGAATTGGAATATAATCATTTACTTTTATGTTGTCAAAGTTGGAGAATTTGACATTTTCATTTAAAATATGAATATTCTATAATTTTGAATCAGTTTTTTCTATTTTGTGATGCTTCATCATCATCATCATCATTAATTTTTAATCAACAGAACTCATTTAATACTCCACCGTAATCACATAGTATTTGGAAGCAGCATGACATTTGAGAATGAAATAAGTCGATAAGGCGTCAAGTTTATTTGTCATATTTAAAAAGACTCAAAAAAGTTTCTTTATTCTGTTATACATTATTACATGCAATTGCTAATTAGCAGCTTGAATTTAGATTTAACGAATATATTATTACCTGGACCTGTGGACGTTACTGGTATTTCATTCCCATGTTTGAATTCAACAGGGTTTTTCTCCCTTCCTGCCTTGCTAACAACTGTTGGTCTTGCAATATCTTGCGCTTCTTGCTTAGAGTGTCCTCTCTGGTGCTTAAATGTACCTGCTACTTGATGGAGAATGAGGAGAATATGATCAAAGAACAAAAAAAAAAGATGATGGTTGAAAAGGATGTGGTATGGCACCAAGTAAAAACAAAATGATCATGAGGGGGAAGGGCAAAATATATTGCGGTGAATGGTAACTAGGACAGGGAGAATAAAAAGACAAGGGTGCGCGAGAGGAAGGAAATAGATGACAGAGACTCATCGAGAGCGGAGAGGAGGCCTGGAGAAGAGGGAAAACTGAGGAACAGAGAGAAAAAAAGAGGAGCAGGATGGGACTAAATGAAAGGCCGGGAATGCCTTTTATGCATGCAAGCTTTTGTACTCTTGCAATACCTTGCCACTCAATGTTTTGAATACAGTATGGCGAAAACGTACAACGTCACTGACAGCTTGAGAAGACATGGACAAAATTTAATGATATATTGTCAAATTACAATGGTACGCGAAGATGCAGCCAAGTACTTAGGAATTAAACTATTTAATAATTTGCATATACCTTTGTTGCCAGGCTGCATTCCAATGGTTTCTTTCCTTTGATGGAACTCCGCCGGATTTTTCTCCCTTCCAGGTGCGCCCACTGAAGTTGGCCTTGCGATATCCTGTACTACTTGCTTTTTCAGATCCCTCCGATTCTTGGGACCACTTAGCATCGGAGGAGGAGGAATGGATGATGACTGGTTGGTAATAAGAGTTGCTTGAAGGGTGGGTGTGGTCGGTGATGTTTGGGCCCATCCGATTCGCGGTTTATTGGTGCTAGATACCCGTCTATGCTTCCCCTGACCGACACTCATTTCAAGTCTAGTATTCTCAAGATCAAGCACCATGTCAAGAATTGCCTTCGAGATCTGTTATGGAGTAACAATTGGTCAATTTTAGCACTTCCTTTAAGCTGCCTCATCATTCCATCCAACAAATATTTCCTTTTCAGTTTCAACTCGTCACATTTTTCCATGAAGTTGGATGAAACCATCAAGATCATTAACAAAGTCATGCGTTTTTGGCATTCTATGATGATACCGTCTGTCATGTTGGGATTTCTTTGTCCTCTTGCAACACTACAATTTCGCTTATATACCATCATTTCATAGAAAAAGAAATAGTTTTTATGCAACACAAATGGTATTAATCTTGTTTGAAACAATAAAATCCCTTAAACCATTAGTCACGAATTCTAAATAAACACATCTCTTGTTCATGAACTTGATGACAGAATAATATTTTCCACGATCTTTAACTTTGAACAAACAGTCCATGATTGTTAATGATAATATTATATATCCTGGTTTTCTTAATCTGGAATGAATGAAGTATACCCAAAACTCTGAATAAGTGTAAACTGTAATAATCAATTTTGTGAAATGGCCTTACTTAAAGGTCTAGATTCGTAATGACCAGGATGCAGAAATTGATGTTAAAGAGCTGATGTATTCGCAAGTTGCTTTACATGCCTAAATATATCTATGTAGGATATTAGGAGTACATTTATGCTCGTATTCTATGTATTTTACGTCGAACAGGTCAATACGCCATCCTTCCTGCGGTGTGCTAAGCGTTTTAGCGCGGGAGATCGTCGGCCTGAAATTGGAGGTGCGATCGGTGGTATTGTCTGCGGTGTGTGGGTTCGCGTTCATTTTGTACGTGAAGCATGTTCTGTGAGGAAGTACGACCGCACCATGTTATTTTATTTTGCGATAATTAAGCCATTTATAGGTCGATTTCATTCAAACGAACTATAAACATGCTCTAATTTACTATTGAAATAATGCATTATGGTAATAATTTTACTGCAGCTCGCAAACTAGTTAAAAATCTGAAGCGCCCTCCTCCCAAAACTAGTCTTTCCCTTTAAGTGATCACTGATGGATTGAGATCAAGAGGTTCACTCACCTTGGTTGATTCCGAATAGAAGTCCTTATGAGCAGTGTAGACAGACTTGAATATATCAATCACAAAACCACCTCTCCTATTCAAGACAAAAGTCATACATTTATCATTCAGTGCTTGTGGTTTAAGATGTAGCCAGGAAAAATATAAATATTTTGTTGTATACGATACGTTACAGATTATACAAATAAAAAAACAGTTGCTCTCCAACATTTACGATTTTATTGAATGTTATACAAATCTCATGAAAAGGTAGCTTACTGTTGGAAAAGTTGATTAAGATCTTCCACCATCTCATCGTTCACCCCCTTCAATTTTTCACGTCTGTCATCCGATCCAGCTTGCAACTATTATGGTAAAAAAAGGGGATAAAATATGATAGGCCTACATCAATTTCAAATTATATTTTGGTTTACACAACTTGAAAAAAAATTGTGTTGTGCGAGTAAATAGCTAAATTTTTCAAAAAATACGCTCCAACAAGTAAATGATATAGTAGTAATAATGATGATGATGATGATAATAATAATGATAATAATGATAATAGTATAATGATAATGATAATGATAATAATAATGACGATGATTATAATAATAATGATAATGATGATAACAATAATAATGATAACATTAATAAAAATAATAATAATGATGATAATAATAATGATAATTTAATATTAATAATAAAAATCATCATCATCATCATCATAACAATAATAATGAAATTAATGATAATGATAATAACAATAATAATAATAATAATAATAATAATGATGATGATGATGATGATGATGATGATGATGATGATGATGATAATAATAATAATAATAATAATAATAATAATAATAATAATAATAATAATAATAATAATAATGATGATGATGATAATGATAAGATGCGTTCAAATATCAAGGTGTACGAATCTAAAAAAAAATTAAAAACTTCAGAAGGCAGCTATACTTGGAACAACAAGACTTGTAAGAAAAACACTTGGACAATAGCATAATATAGATGTTGCTTTGAAACGGCTTTGTACTTTTTGTTTAAATATAAAGTCTTAGTTGAAAAATTACAGACACTACCCTACTTTACTTCATGATAACAATAATGATATTATTAATGACAATAATGTAATAATAAAGACTGGAGAGCTCACGATTTATCTTGCTTACCATATTTTGAAACATTTCTGGGTTTCCGTCTCCTTGTCTCTGTGTCAATTAAAAGAGAGATATTGAAATAATATTGAATAATATTATAATATTATTTGATATATTCGGTTNTTTTGAAATACTAAATGCATTTCTTATTTCTTTCCTTCTCTTTTGACTGTTTGTATAGGATGAAGGCTGGTTGATGGGTTACAAAGAGAAAAACAGCAATGAAAAAGGCGTCTTTCCAGAGAATTTCACACAAAAAATCTGAAAGGTCTGCCCAAAGCATCATTATTTTGCTAAGTTAATGAACAATGATTCATCAGTACAGTATATATGCACTGTTAGCAGAAGGGACAGAGAGCCCAGACAAAGAAAACAACTTCAAGCATCTACAATTATAGCTTCATGATCACAAAAGAAAATCCCAGGTGCGGATCTTGGTCAACATTTTCCAGCAGAGTCATAAGGATGGTAATTTCTTTTGTGTCCATCTAGCTATTGTTAATGCTTAGATTGATGTTGCTTGCCTTGTCCCAGGCCATTGTCCCTTCTGCTCACAGTGATGGCTCACCCTGGTACAGCTTCTGCTTCTTCTTTTTGTGTGTTTAATGGTCCATGCTGCATAGTAGAACAGTCTACTTTCATGAAAATTACATTTTTCTTGTTAGTAAGATTGTTAGCATGTCATGATAATAAAGAGGAATATTTGAGGAGGTAAAAAAAAATCGTGAGAATATAATAACTCTAAGCAATAGTAATCATTAGTCAAGCCTAAGGCCGTTATTCCTTAATTTCTTCATTTGCTTGCAAGAGAAAGTAAACCCTGATTTTTGCAATACCATGATTCAGTAGTCTGGGAATGAGGGATATAATTTCTTACATTGTTTTAGAATTTGAAACATTTTATTTTGAACATATGCAGTGTTGTTTGTGACATCGGCTGAAAGAGTACATGGTACTTCATAAATACACTTTGGTGTGCACAGTGACCTCGCACTGCACAGTAGTGACTAAAGAGATACATACATTGTTTTACATACCTTTTGATCCATTTTGATACCAGTTTTTAAGAAGTTTGAATACCTTGTTCGTCACTATGAATGCCATTGAACATCAGATGTTACACTATGACTTGCCGTTTTGTTGGTGTGATATTAAAATTTAAAGAAAAAAATCATCAGAAAGCTATTTTGGGTAGTCATAAACTTGTTTCCAATTATTTTTCAATTATCATGATCAAATGAAGTTAAATTCAAAAGGTTTCATGAACCTGCAAGCATCAATCTCAAACTTTGTCTGATATTTTCTATGTAATATTGACTTTTCTCATTTCTACCGTGGATTGCAGCAACGAGTCCATACTGAACAATTTTGTAACTATACAAAATGACTCATTATCATGGCATGAATTGGAATATGATAGTGCTTTCATGCTGACAAAAATTTTCTTGTGATTTTATCTTGGCATGTGTAGTTGCATTTTATAGTCATTAAGACAAGAAGGATTGTCAGATAAAGGATATAGATTACAAGATAGATATCCATGAACAAGAATTGGGAATGCATGAGATAACAAAGTGTTGTCATCTGGAAAACTTTAAACAATTTCCATAGTGTAATGATTAAAAAAAAATCTTATTCTTTTTGATACTCTTGTTTTGACCATTTTCCTAAAAACCTGCAATGAATGGTAAGGAATGGATTAATGGGAAAAGTGGAAACAGTGTTTAGTGCTGTGCAAATGATCAGCTTGGATTTTATGTTCCTCCTATGTGACATAACTGAAAGCCTAAATTTTTCTGAAGTTTGGAATATATATTTTTTCAACGAAAACACAATATATAAATGAAAGTTGCTTGTTTTTAAATTATATAGGGCCTGTAACATAAAGATGCAATCAAACTTAGGACAAATATTAATTTTAAGTCTATGGCAAAACATGTATTATAAAGATACAATTGATTTTCAATTTATTGTATCTCTTTTATATTACAGTCCCATGGTCACAAATTTTTCTTGACTTTATTCTGTTGCATGGGCTAGAATGCTTTACAATAAGTGTTATGGAAAGGAAGTAAGTAATCTGCAATTATGTGATTTAAATGATACTTTCATGGCAATAGTTATCTATTGAAATCATCCACACTGCATTTTTCATTCTCAGGCAAAGGAAGTTGGGTATTATTTGATATCTATTCTGTATATGACTTTATTGCAAAAATAATGGTTTATATACTTTGTAAAAGTTTAGGATTTTTCATTTTATTCATCATCTGTCAATGCTATAATGCAGTGTAATAATTAAACGTAACAATCATGAGAAGCTGGTTATTTAATAGAATATAGACATCAATACCACATAATTTGATCAGGATTGATAACTTAATATTAAGTCAGTATTAAGACAGTATTTACATTTAGTTTCTGATTCTCTGAAGTACAGAGTAAAATGAGCTATGCAATGCAGTCATGATCATGATGATTTTTATTTATCAATTGTTTATAATTATATTGTGGAATGTTTAAATATGCTTGCTTTTTTAGCATTTGGTTTGATTTCTTTGTAACATTTTGCTGAATTTAAGATCCTTTTTAATCAATTTTCCATTGACAATTGTTCCATGACTTGATGTATATATTTTTGTTTCTTTTGTGTTTATATTTTTATTTTAATTCTGCCAATGTGATCTGGAAAATTATTTTTTAGGTGAAAAAAAAGCTGACTTCTGAGTCCATAATCACTTGATGTTGTAAACAGAAATACTGATTTCCGTGGGATATTTGCTTGACATTTGTCAATAAGCAATATTTATTTGTCTTACGAACATGAAACATTATTTTTTTAGTTCCAGTTTGGTACAACTAGATAGGTCCTTTCTCCCTCCAATACAGTGCTGCCCCAAAATTAATATATACATGTATGTATTATTCATTTTCATGCAGGGCTACCTCACTGATGTATGCACTAATGTTTAATATTCTTCAAAAGAAAATACAAATTTGGCTTGTTTCATGGTCAAATGAAGTATTTTGACTTTCACCAGGCTAACCTAAACTGCAAAGATGAATGCAATTTATTCTGCATTTAAATGTAATAGCTTGTGCCGTTTAAAATTTATGAGAGAATGTATGCAGTTATATGCATACATGTACATTGAGATTGTTTACTACGATAGTGTTAGAAGGAGGATAATCTTTACAAAGCTTTACTTCAAAATAGTAGGAAAATTGATCACCAAATTACTGATTGCAATATTCTTGAAATTATTGCTTCAGAGGCAGAGCGAAGAGGGGTCTTTTTAAATCTATGTTATTTTTATCCATCAGCAAAATGTATGAAAGAATTCAATAACCTTGATAACAAAAATGAAAACCTGTGCATGAATTAGTAAAGGCAGTCTTGCATTCCTCTTTCTCTGCCACAATCACTGACCTTATCATGAATTTATTTTCAGTTTAAAGGGGAATTACACCCAGAAAATAATGTATGGTCAGTAAATAAAGAAAAATTAGATGAACAAACTGTGAAAATTTGAGCAAAGTAGATTAAAAGTTATGAATTTTCAAAGTTATCATTTCCATCTGTTCTGGGCATTCTTGAATTGGCAACGTATGGCCAATTAGCATAATCTGTGGTGTCATACATGGAGAACTCCTCATCCACTTTGTATATGAATTTATTGAAAATGGATCANAAGCAATATTTATTTGTCTTACGAACATGAAACATTATTTTTTTAGTTCCAGTTTGGTACAACTAGATAGGTCCTTTCTCCCTCCAATACAGTGCTGCCCCAAAATTAATATATACATGTATGTATTATTCATTTTCATGCAGGGCTACCTCACTGATGTATGCACTAATGTTTAATATTCTTCAAAAGAAAATACAAATTTGGCTTGTTTCATGGTCAAATGAAGTAATTTGACTTTCACCAGGCTAACCTAAACTGCAAAGATGAATGCAATTTATTCTGCATTTCAATGTAATAGCTTGTGCCGTTTAAAATTTATGAGAGAATGTATGCAGTTATATGCATACATGTACATTGAGATTGTTTACTATGATATTGTTTGAAGGAGGATAATCTTTACAAAGCTTTACTTCAAAATAGTAGGAAAATTGATCACCAAATTACTGATTGCAATATTCTTGAAATTATTGCTTCAGAGGCAGAGCGAAGAGGGGTCTTTTTAAATCTATGTTATTTTTATCCGTCAGCAAAATGTATGAAAGAATTCAGTAACCTTGATAACAAAAATGAAAGCCTGTGCATGAATTAGTAAAGGCAGTCTTGCATTCCTCTTTCTCTGCCACAATCACTGACCTTATGAATTTATTTTCAGTTTAATCTACCAAGAGTAGATTATGCTGTATATGTCTCAGCCTGTGAGGGAAACGTCTGTATCATATGATTTATCTTACTTGCATGGCATAAGTAATGGATAGGTTGTGGACAAATATCAATACACTGTCCTAAATATTCTCTTTTGTGTAGGCATGTGGTCTGGTTGATTGAAACAGAACAAATAACTTTCTCATCAATTTAACAGTTGCAAAATTTTGGATTTTACAGTTCTGCTTATAATGTGGCCTATCTATCCTTACTGGTACCATGAAGGGAATTCCGTCACAATGCTTTGGCTTGCCCAACCCATTTTCGTGTTCAGGCAATGTTATCAATATAGAAACAGACTGTCAACTTTAGACAATCCAAAGACTCTCATATTTCTCCAATGCTACTGAACTTTTGAATATTTAGCCTAATTTAAGATTTATGAGAAGTAAATGACAAGTAGCCTGCAATTTAAGGTGCAGCTATAAAAAAAAAAAAAAATGAATAAATAAATAAATAAAACAATTGAGTTATGTTACAATAAGTTGTGCTTGTCTCTAGATCTTAAGTGAAATAATCATTTCAAAATGAGTAAAAAAATTATTTCACAAACTGAAGTTTCATTCTTTTTCATATTTGTATTATCAATCAACACATGTATTTAACACTGTACAGTGGAAACTCTGTATAAAGAGATCTGATATAACAATATTCCTAAAATAAAGCAGTAATTGTCTGGTCCCAAGCTATTTATAACTTATTGTTTATAACCTGCTATAATGAGATTACTGCTATAACAAGGTATTTTGATGGGCCCAAGTACCTCCTTATACTGGGTTTCCACTGTATTTAAATACATATATCCCTTTTTATAGTAATCAATGATTATTTTTTGTTTAGTATTAATGTGTATCAAAATTTAGTATATTAATTTAACTTATTTTAAATGAATTTGTAGATGAGCCTCATTGTTATTTCATACCCTCATTGACATTATATGATAGAGCGGCCTTGTGGTTTATGGCAAAATATATATACATACTTATCCATCTATATATAGAATTCTTATGTACACCAAGCTGCCATGTAATGAAAGTATTGTATGTTTGTTAGTGATGTATTGTATGTCAATTGCCTTTTGTATTTCCACATGTTATGATCATGAATACAAGGTAATTTGCCTTGGTTGATAATCAGTCCATCCTTTCAAAATAAGTAATGATAAGCCAGACATTGTTTATGTAGTGCATTTGTGAAAGAGATTTGTTCAATGTTTGTATGTAAGAACATTGATTATATAATTTTGAATACTGATTATGATAAGAGTCCCTAGGAATATCTTTAGTTCCTAGAGATCACAAAATAAAAGGGACAAATTTTTATCATATTCTAAAGAAAAACAAATTAACGTTAAAAAAGAAGGAAGTACGTGTTTGATTTGAGACAATCTGGAGTAGTCGCAAAGTGTAGTTGAAATATTGCTGTGAAATTAGATTGTGTATTTTTGCGTTGTGCTTTTGGGATCAGTAAGGATTTTTAGTGTGCTAGAGATAAGTCCAAATTGGGTATGTCAGGGTTTTAGATATTGTTCATTTTAAAACATCTTTACTAAAATCTCCATATAGCACTAAGAATAAGTACAGATTTAGACTGTGCTTACCAAGATTGCAAAATTGGATCAGATCTCTAATCATATAATAGATTATATGCAGTATAAATCTATGGTCACTTGGTTTCATCAAACCAAGTGTTTCTTGTTATTGTTGGAGACATTGTTTTGATCAAAGTCATGGGTGTACAATGAATATTGTTTGAGTTTGTATTTGATCATACATACTCTGTTTTGAAAGCTTGATCAGATCAAAATGGTCAGATCAAAATGTACAGAAGTATCTAGACAATCAGGTGATATACCTTTGCCAGATTTGAATCATTAATGAGAAGAGTGCTACATAAATAACAATTATAACAATGATGAATAATACTCGTCGAATCAACACAATTGTTTTCAGTTGCAGAATATCTAAACAAATTTAGGATCCCAACAAAAACCAGGAAGAGGTCACAATATTCATTTTATCAAGAATATGTAGTATATGTAAAAAAAAAAATGTAGACTAAACTTTACTTTCTATAAGCTATTTATATATCTTCTTTGTATCAAAGTGTATGAAAGTGCATTGTAAATCTCTCTGCAATCTATTGTATGTAATGTATACCAAATGCATTATGGCCTATTGTATACTCAATGTCTG
>BQKZ01000047.1:150636-176032 GCA_036244855.1 Temnopleurus reevesii
ATAATTTTGATACACCCTGTACAAAATAGAGTTTGTACAACAACTACAGATAGCGCTGTTACAATTGTCGGACTAGAGTCCTATTTTCTTAACTGTCGGACAAGCAGTATGTTATACTGTTTTGTCGATCTATTGCACTATAGTCGGTCTCGTAGGTCTGTTTACGTGCTGTCGGGCTTAAAGCAAATAGTTTGTCAGTGTTGATCTTGCGAGCGTGAAAGTCAAAATGTCTAGCTCGAATCTCATTTTGAAATTGTTGATGTAGTAGGCTTATATTCATTTCTGTCGGACTTGTGAACTGTCGGACTCGTGGGTTATCGGACTCGTGGGATGCTCAAGGAGTGGGGACCTCCTCAATCAACCGCCGTAGACTTGTGTGTCGAGAAATGCGTGCACTCTCTGCGAGGGGGGATTTAAAGTACGATATTGCCTCATTACTGGTCATCTTTTGAAAAAAAATCACCTCTGTAGTCCCGAGCACGTCATTTTTGTGAACAAAGTCTGGCGCTAATGCACTTTCGTATCTAGCTTGATGTCATCTAGCTTCCTATTCGGGCTTCATTTAACATTTTACACTTCGTATTATCATTCTCTTTTATCAAACTGACATTTTCATTTAATTTACATTGTATGTTTATCTTACGTGCCGATTGCTGACTAATGTAAAATGTAAAATACGAGATTTAAAACGTTAATATTCATGAATCCAGGCTTGAAATTTGGATATAATCGAACCATTTTGTATCCAGCTAGCCGAGCACCAATGTGTGCAGCGGGAGTATGCCCCAGGCTGAAAACGAAAGTGCATTAGCGCCCAAAGTCTAACGATAACCTTATGGAGATTCAATGAGTCCTACGCTGCTGACAAAATGAACGCAAGTCTATCTATGGAAGGATGGATTATTTCATGAGAACACCGCATTTCCCATTCATTCGTTGTCTTGGTGAGCATCTACATACCTACATGTAAATCTATTAAGATCAACTTTCCAGTGAGGGGAAAACAATCGGGAAACATTGCTGGAAAAGGATTCCATTGTATTCAATTTCTGTGAACATTATTATTATGAAAAAAATAAAAAGAAGCATGATTTAATGAATCAATGCATTTTTATACCTACATTTTCTTCTAATATAATTTCACCTGTTTTATCAAGATGTAGATTATTTGTTTGTGTATATTCTTTGTTTGTAGTTTTGTGTTGTCTTTTTTTTTTTAGAAACTCAAGCAAAATACTTGCAAAATTGAAAATAAACAGTTTTTAGATGATGAAATATGGGTAGCAAATTCAGTGAATAATTGTCATAATACCACTATGCTTTTGAATTGTAATGCTAGTCATTATTATTATTCTTAAGTGTCATCATTCAACTGTATATAATATTGATAATAATAATACATGGATCTTTTATCGCGCTCTTTCAATCCTATTTAGATGCTCAAGGTGCTCAGAGCAAATTGAAGTGATGAAATAGAAAAATTAGAAATACAAAATACAAGTAGAAGGCAACAAAATTCAAAAGGCACCCTCAAACTGATCAGTCTTAAGGTTGCACTTGAAGGAAGAAAGTGACTACATGGAAGAGCATTTCACAGATTTGGTCCTGAGTGAGCAAATGCTTACCTCCTTACATGTACATAAGCTGTTCTCTGTCATTGGTAGTATCTTTCTGTATAGATCATACATCAGGAACGTAAATAAATTAGTATGTGGTCTTGTGGGATACCATTTGATTAGGAATATTCATTTTCTCAGAATAAAGTGCAGTCAACCTTTCCTTGTTCAAATCTGTTGGGATTAAAGACAATTGATTGAGAGAAAATTTAGCTTAAATGCGTACTTTCTGGAAGGGGAATTGAAACGACCTTCCGGTTTCACGAAGGCAATTATTTGATTCATGCAAGGATGACTTAGGATTAAAATGTATTGTATCTTTAAAAAGTAAATGTATTATTTCTAGAAAGATAAGAATAACACAATATTATTCGTGTTTATTTATAGACATTCTTGATAGTGTGGTGCCCGGATCGAAGAGAGCAGAAAAGATCAAGAAAGAAATTTGGAACTTTGACCTTCTTCAGAGTGTGCTGCTTGCACTAAAGCAAGATTTTTCTCTCATTCATGGAAAATGGAACACTGCTGCTTCACTTGCTAAAATTCTGGCGTAAGTTACCAAATTTAGTACCTTGAAGTTTACTTTTTTCATTGAACTATCATGTTTCTTATCCCTCTCTCTCCCTCCTTTCAACTCATGATGAAGAGGGAGGTGAATGTAAAATCATATTACCAATGGCTAGTTTAAAAAATAATACCACGAGGTGTCAGCAAAGTTTGATCATGTATTTAGCCAATCGCACCTGTCAGCTGTCACCCTGTTTTATTTTATTGAAAAGGTCTTTGGTACAAATGCCCAAACCCATGGTGGACCAAGAAACCACTCCAGTGTAGATATACACAAGATTCCTTTACATTTGAGAGTCAAGCCTTCCATAAAATGTTTTCTTTTAAATATATATATATCTAGTTAATGACAATGGAGACAAAACTCTGTGTCAGATGTTATAAGTAACAAATACACGATAATGTTGACCAATCCCTGTATCAAAAGTTAGATTAAATGGAATTGCTTCATTTTTTTCACCAGACATTGCTCAGTTGGCCTTGACCCTCCAGACTCTCATGAATTCCATGCCCTCTTCTTGCCTGAAGCTGCCGAGCGTCTTCTCATTCTCTCACGGAACATCCAACACAGATACTGCAAGATACCAGAGAAAACATTGACACTCAAAGATGACCTTATAAAGAACTTCAAAGAGGTCATTGATTCGCTGCAATGGCTCTATAGTGGTCACCTATTTCTCACTACAAATGGCAAGTTAATAGTTTTATTTTATGAAGGCATGGAGCTAGGATTAAGCTATGGGAATATAATTGTTTAATTACATAAGTGTTCTGTAGGTGTTTTCTTTTCTTTTTTCAAACATTTGGTATAGCCAAGATCAGGAATGTAGCCTTTTTTCTTTAGTTTATTTATATAGTATTTAAGGAATGTTTGTTATGTGTCTTTGGGGATCACTTTTACAAGAAACAAGAATATTAAGATAGGGTGAACTGATTATTAGAATATATTTTTTCTTTTGACATTTTCAGTATTACGATCCAACTACCTGCTCCAGATGTTGATTACTGATGACAGAGAGACGAGTATTGTACTTCTTGGAATGGTACAGAGTGCTGTCAGAGTTAATTCGTAAGTCAACAAAGTTTACCTTTTTTTTAAGATACATGAACTTGACAGAAGAATATTTTGTGAAAAAAGTTTATTGTAAAAGTTGCAGAAAAATTAACTTATTTGTATTATTTGAAATGAAGTAAATTGTTAAAATAAATATTCTATTATTGTACCTTTAAACAGATTGGTCCTGAATACACTTGACGAGAAAGTGGTTCACAGCTTACTAGATGAAATTGTCTTCAAACTCTCAGCATTCAATGATGCTGAGATTGGTGCTGCAGCAACAAGAGCACTTGTTAACATTGCAGATGTTCATGCTGACCTCATCAAATTGCTTTATACAAGATACAAGTAAGTAATCAAACTCCTCACTGCCATGGTCTCAATTTTACTGCATTGCTTTCTGTGTTGTTTTCTGCATGCACTTATGGCCCCAATGTGTATTCATTTTAACGCCTTTCCAACAATGTTTAACATCCTTTCAATTTCATTCAGGTGGAAACAGGAAAATATACAATGACACCAACAAAAGAGTAATTGCTTCTAACAAGGCCTGTTACGTACAAATGAATACTGATGACAACTTTGACACATATTATATCTACCAAGACAACAGCAACCAATCAGTGTTAAATATTATATAAGTATTACAGTTATTGTTAATTGTCTCCAATAGTATGAGTTGAGAATTATAGTTACATTTAATGTTTATGTCAAATGACATGAACTTAGACTTCAGCTTAAGGCTTTGAATACGTCCATCTTGGATCATTTATGCTTAGCTTATTGTTATATCTCAAGGAATAGCGTCACTTTTGTTGTGATGTGACTTAATTATTGTGAATTACTTTTTTTCTCAAATTCATCAGAGGATTAAGACCATTATTAAGTCGATGGACTGGAAGAGGGTTTGGACGAGACTTGAAGAGGCTTCTTTCTTTACTGGATGCAGGATCAGCTAAACAAGCTGAAATGCAGGTTAGATAATCCTTCCAATGGTGATAAAAATATTCATCCATGTATTGTCCAGGTCATTATGATTACAGTAAAGCAGCATCTTGTAACAGATCAATTGTATTTCCCTAACAGTTGTTCGGAGGATAGTCAGAATTTAGCATCGTTCTGCCACAGAGATTTCTTGCTCAATTCTGGACACTCTACATGACACAATTCTTGTCTGATCACTTTTAAATCTGTTATTTGGGGTGTAATGTGGGCGGAAGGCAGACCCTGTCGATTTTGGTGTGGGATGGAGTCATTGCTGCCATGGTAACCATGATATATTTAAATAGTTGAAGATTTACTTGTGAATTCTCAGCAGGTCACAATTCGTTTTTAGTTAAGGTACTAGCTTTTGGGAAGCAAAGTATTCAGATAGGCTTAATAATAATTCAATTGGCATTTTCTATGTATTTAAAGGGGCATTACACTCAAATAATAAATCGGCTTATTTCATAAGGTATACTATGTATCTTATGATTCGAATATGTGATTAATATAAAAGTACAAAATTTAGAATTAAATCACCATTATCTGAGCCAAGTTATCGTCTGCTAAGATTAGATGGGGGCTGCCATTTTTCTTTTTGGTATGAGAGAGTATTTTTGTTCCCAAATGAAAGCTTTCTTGATCGGTAATAGAATGATTTGAAATTTGAGAAAATATGTGAAATGTATGTGGACATATATTTTATTATTTAATACTGGTCTAATGTTCTTTAAAAAGTCATTTTTTTTGCATTGAAATTCCTTTTTCTTGACACACATGACATGCAACATGGAGTAATGATGTATAACATGGTGTATGACATGAAGCCTCTTAATAACAAAACAAATGAAAGAAATGAATCTGTATTATCGGTTGGCTATTTCAACCATTGTATGTGACTTTCTATAGCATTATACAAACAGATGAAGACCAGAACAAAAAGAAGAATCTGTAGTACAGGTTGGCCTTTTAAAGTCATACATTCGTGTTTATATAGGGTCTTGGCAAAACACTATGTTTTCACCTGTTTTGAAAACAATAGAATACAATACCTGGAAGGCGTGCTGAATAAATGAAATTCTGTTATGCCAGGCAAGCCCAGTTAAAGTAAATTTCTTTAGTATAAACAGATGAACTGAAAACTGAATTGTTTATTATAAATCTTACTAAAATATTGGACACCTATCACGCATTTTTTCCAACATAATGTATATTATTTGGCAAAGATTGAACCACTTTAAAGTTTCATGAATATTTCCCTTGCCATTGAGAATGATATCAGTGGATTACGTTGAAATATCTGTTCTGAACAAAATGGCAGTCCCCTTGTTATGTAATAGCAGACAAAACCTGTTCTAAAATATTGGGAAATTTACACTTTTCTGAATACATTATACAGCCCAATTGGTAGAGATATGTGACACCTTTCTTATAGGTGTATAATATCATCAAAGGTTAATTCTCGTTCTATGTTTTGTTTGATAAAAATGCCACCAGAATGCTTTCCTCATTCACAGCTTTGGAGTGTACTAGCTTGTTTAATTAATGCATTATGCCAGTATTTCTTAATTTCACCCAAACGATGGTTCTCTAAACGAGGGTTTATTGCTTAATCACTTTCATGTCTCATACTTTCTGACCTTCTACATAAAGCGGTTGCACGGAGCAGCTACCACTATCCAAGCAATATGGAAAGGATTCTTGCAGAGGAAGAAACTCAAAAGAGCCAACAGGGGATTGTCAACACTTCAGAAATCTTACAGGTGAGCCGCTTGATACAAACTATTTGTTGTTTCTTTCAATCAAACGATATCATAAAGGTCTTCTACTATAAGAAACATCTTTTCAAAGTTTATGTTTCCTATTTATGCAATGTACTGTAAAAGCCAATATCTCAGCAGACATCAATTTTTGAAAATTCACTGCATTTCAAACCTTCTCACACGTTAGCGAATTGTGATTTTCACGTAATGAAATATTAATGTACACAAGCCCATGGGAATTCTGATGAGTGAGCATTTTGGGGAATTCATTGTCGTGAGATTCGCGAAAATAAAACCCCAGTGAAAATTTCAGCTTACACAGCAAATCTTGAAATAGTTGAATCACTATTCATTCAATTTTTTTTTAACTCATAGAATTTTTGTATATGAGTTTTATCAGCTTTATTTCATGTTTTGATGAATAATGCTGCTCTTCACCTTGCTTAACCCCTTTTATTTAGGCTGAATCTGACCATTATGCATATTTACCATTTGAAGTAGGAGTGAATTACTGTACTAAAAATTGATTCCATTTTAGGGCGAAGAAGGTTGAGAAGTCTCGGATTCAGGAACGTGAGAGAGAAGAGAAGGAGCTAGAGCATCAGCTCCTGATGGCGAGGAGAAAGGCTATCAGACAAACAAGACAGAAACAGCTTGATATGATCAGTGCTATGCCACCAGGTAAGTCAGATCTATCCATTAAATCAAAGCATATTGATATGCACAAGTTGAGATATGTAACAGTCAGTTTACAGAAAGATTTCTGAAACTGGCTTTCATTTTGTGAAGCTCAATGCTCATGTATGCTGGAGTTTGATTGTACCCTTTAATATCTTTCAGGAGTCTCGTTTGTCTTTTGATTTTTCTCCCCAAGTTTGTCTAGCATGTGCTGTGTTGTGTTTAATTTGAGGGTATTAACACTGTACCACTGATTAAATGGATTTATCGAGTCAAAATGAAGGAGTTTACTACAATGCATAAGCAATGTCATTAAGTATTGAAGTCAACTATAGGAACCCTTGCTATAGATAATGCAATATTGGGCAATTTTTCTATTATTAATCCACGGTTGACTCAACTTATAGCGAAACTGAATTTGTTATTAATCACAGTGTAAATCTTTTTCTCCCTTTTGATTAATGATATAGGTGATGTGAACAAATACTTGCAGATGTCTCAGATCCAATGTGCCATCAGGATTCAGGCAAGATGGAGAGGAGTATTGGAGAGACGTAAACTAGGTCTCAGGAAAGCTACAGCCAAGCAAGTCAAAGCTGCTATTACCATTCAAAGACATGTAAGTTCGAGCTTCTCATCTGGAAAGATTATCAGTGGCTTAGACATTTGAAAAATGGAAGATTAATAAGACGATTTTAGAGGTCTCTAACATTAATTTTTAATTAATCATATATTTGTGGTACATGTTTTTCGATAGACTTACAATTAATATTTATCATAAGTAATATTACATCCCTTATGTGATAGGCCCCAGATATGGGAAATCAGTTATTGTCAGAATATGCTGTGTTATTGACATTGTTTGCATGTATCATTTTGTACGTTTGATTATAGATTTTACACTTATCTTGTGCCTTGGGGGAAAAGTAAATTGAGTGGATTTTTCAGGACAGGTTTTTTTTATACTGAAAGAGTTTAACTGATGCCACACAAACTGTAGCATTTTATTGAATTATCTTACAATTTGATTAGAACTAATAGAATGTATTGTCATATTTGATGCAGTCTAACCCCCTAGAAAGTTTAGGATATCATTAAGCACCCCAAAAAGTTTGTTAGAGGGCTATATTAAAGGCAACTTACTGCAACCTTATTCATAAATATCTTCCAAAGCCACTTATTTCCTATAGTATTTATACACCTATCTTACTTATTCAGGTGAGGAGATTTCTTAAGAAACAAGAAGAAAGGAAGAAGGAACCATTGCTATGGCAACCACCACCTGGTCTGGATGATGAAAGACGGGTGGAGCTCCAGAAGCAGATTGATGAGAAGAGGAACACAGGAACAGTGAGTTCATTAACATTTTATTTGCCCTTTCATTTTAGGACACTATTGTATTTGTGTTACCAGCCATTAGATATGATCTGGACTCTTACATTCTCTGAATTTGTTAATTGACAATGCCCCTAATGCCCATAATCTGTGATATCATGACACATTCCAATAATCTAGCATATGTATCCATTATGTGTTCCTATGCTCAGTCCACATGAGTTGAGTGCTGAACAATTTTGGGAAGAATTTCTTTGAATATTTTATTTTCAAAACTTTGCTTCAACTGGTGCATTGATTAGCAGGGATTTTTAGCAGCACAATAAACATTTGAACCAGCTTGATCATACAGAAATGTGACATGATCACAAAATTGTTCTTTGATATATAGGTAATAACACCATCACATTCTTTGTTTTTCACTTTACTAGCCAAAAGAACGTAGCCGGGAAGCTCAAGAGGAGCTTCACAAACAAGCACAGGAGATGCTGCTTAGATACTTTGCATTCAGAGGAAAACAACGCAAGAACTACCAAAAGAGAGAAGCGCTACTAGCATCACTTGAAACAGATGCTGATCTACTGACAAGTAAGCAATTCAGGACTTTTGTATTAATTGTTGTATTTGTCCGTTCAAAACTTCTTTCTTTTTTAGCAGTCTAATTGGTTCCATCTAACTTCACTATGGGGAAAATTATGGATTTAACGTAAAGCCACGTCTGCTACTGTCATACAACCTGGAGTTAGTATGGCAGTATATTATAGGTAGAGGAAGAAACCTATGGGCCCGTATTCTGATGTCAGGTTTAACTTAAACTAGAGTTTAAATATGTGGTTAAGTAAGCCAAAAGAGGCTTGAATCTATAACAGTCGATGTTTGATTTACCAGCAAATTTGGCACGCATAGTATTTAAAACTGTCTCGGAATAAAACTTCAATAGTTTTCTACATTATTAGAGCATGGGAAAAAAGAGCAGTTAACATAAGAATTATACATTATAAATACAGTTTTGGCACTTTTGGCTACCCATACTTAAACCACAGATTTAGACCAGGGTTAACTTAAACCTCGCTATCAGAATACGGGCCATGGATTTTGGTGGCAGTGGAGTCGCCATTGTCATGATATCCAACCCAAAGACATTCCTGTGGGTGCTCTGATGGCTGGAGTTCCTAATAAACCTTTTCAAATTTGTAAATGTGATGGGAAAAAGAAGTTTATCAATACAGTCCAACCTCGTTATAATGAGCACTGATATTACGAGATCTCATTATAAATACTTAGGTAGTTGTCCCATATCTTTGTATTCTATTTTGGTCATGATATAACAAAGTTTTGAAACAAAGAGATAATTTCTCTTGTCCCACAGACCTCATTATAGCAAGGTTTGACTGTATTAGTGTGGCTTGAGTCATTGTTACTGTAACTGTTTGTAATGTTAGGTTCTTTTCTGTGTACATGAATCAATTGTTTCCAAATAATTCTTTGGTACTAACTTGATGACGATGAGGTTATTCTGGGGTCAGAAGGTCAAAATGTTACTGGTTCTTAATTTCTGCATGAACTGTGTCCAAACATTTTAGAAATAATCCTTGGCTAATGTTATTATGACAATGAGGTCAAAGGTCAATTTTGGCTCATCTAAGAGCCAAATGTTCATGGGATGCTTGTACTAGGATCAGTTTGAGTGGTTTTTATTTGTCTGTTGTCATAGTTGAATTCTAGCCCGTTATTTTTTTTACATGAACAGTTAACTGTGCCTAATTTGAACCTTTTTGGGGTCACAAAAATTCCTTTGACTTAAAGTGGAATACACTTGGGATCGTTAATAAAGGCTTATTATATATGAGTATGGTCCTGGAGGTGTATATAACACTTTGGGATTCATTTCCGTTCATAAAAATATTCTTAAAATCAGAAAAACGCAATTTTCTTATTTACCCCCCACGTAGTTCATTGCGTGGGGTCGTTTCCGTGAGCGAGTGCACTTATTTTATTGCGACATCATGGAATAGCTTCCATCGATTCGACCAGTTGTATGTACGCTTGTACACTAAAATCCATGTTCTTTTAAACTGAGATATTTAGACTATTTCAAACTAATTTGTCAAAGAAACAGTACGAGGATAGAATAAATGAAAAACAAAGATAAACATTAAACAAAGAATAGTATCAAGATAGACAGAAAATGAGGAAAGAATAAATGAAAAACAAAGGATAACTAAAGAATAGACATTATTGCGGATATAGAATAAACAAAAAACAAAGAATAACAAATGGGTAGACGAAAACTGAGGAAAGAATGATAGCAGGATAGACAAAAAATGAGGATAGAATAAATGCAAAACAAAGGCTAACAAAAGGATAGACATTAATGCAGATAGAATAAGTGAAAAACAAAGAATAACATAAATTCATCCCCGATTTGATTCAGAAACTACATTGATTTCATTCAGAAACTACATCGAGCGTGCGTTTATGTATTCTGCAGTCAATTCACAACGCTATAAATCGATGACGTAGTTGCGCAGTAGCGTCAGTTTACAAATGTTTTGCGCATCTCATGTTCCAGGGGGTGATTATTACATGACTAATTAGTGGTTTATTGCGTATAAATTTCTCTCTATAGTGAAAAAAATGTTATAGAATGCTCAATTAGGCCCCAAAGTCCACAATGATACCAAATTTTAGGCTATTTAATATCAAGTTTGTTCTACTTTAAGAGAAATTTGACAAACAAAAAGTAACTAACATAGGCTTTGAATGAATGCGATGACGGTAGAAAGATTTTACAGATTTAGGGTTTCAAGGGGTTGAAGATTAAAGGTTACAAGGCCGAAAAAGGTTACAAGACCAGGTTCAGGGGTTCATAGGTCACTGGACCCCCACAAGTAGAAATCACCTAATATTTTACTGATTATATGATGGAAGGGATAATATTTTTCTTATCACATGATGAAGGTTAATTTTGTCCTGACTTTTCTTTTTCTTCCCATGTAGACTTAGTGATTAGTGATATTTTATCTCTGTTATAACTCCCTTTCTTTTTCCATCTTCATTCTGCTTTCAATTATCTAGTTCATTTCACGTCCGTTATGTATTCTTAAATTTCTTACAAAACTCCTCTTGTAGTGACATGCATTTCTTTTCATCTCTTTTCTCTCATTCGAATAACTTCTAGCTTATCTGTTCTCATATCACCTCATTCCTCTTCCATCTTTTGTTTACCTCCTCTTTGTTCTTTCTTTTCAATTATTTGTCTTTTCATGCATGCCACAACCCTCTTTGTTCCGTCTCTGTAACAACTTCCCCTAATCCCCATGATTCTGTTTCCACATCCTCTTTGTATTGTATATTTCCACTGTACCATGTACATAATTGATTACCTGACAAAGATTCTTTGAAGGCCTGAAATGATTTTTCAAGTACATGTAGAGTGGATTGTGAATAAAAATGATGATGAACTTATCTTGGAATTTTAATATTTGTATCTTTCCAACATCTGATTGTGCAGCGGAGCATTTTAAAAACCTTCTTGTCATTCTTTTAATACAAACCCTCTTTCCTGCAGATGCACCCAAGCTGGATGACGCAAGCAACCGTGATGTCTACACATTCACCAGCCACTCAGCACCCATTGCAGCAAAGGCATTATCCAATCATAGAGAAGAACTATTGTTACTACGGCAACCATGGTGGAGAAAACTACACATCGAGGAGAAAACAGATGATGAGATAGCTGAAGAATATGACACAGAATTTAAGATCCTTTGATGGTTTGGAATGATTTTATTGCGGTTTAATACAAAATTTACCTGAACATTTTGAACATTCGCACCTTGAAATTGATCACCTTGATGCATGCAATGCAATACATAGTTTTGAGTTGAATAAAATATGTATTTATAACACTGGAATTGGCCTATTATATAGATATAGATATAGATATATATGAAGGTGTTTTTATTATAATGGGGTAATGTCTTTCATGCCATTGATTGAACAATTCAAGGCAAGATATGTACATCAAAACATGATACCTGTGCCATGCATTATTAAAGCCCAAGTACAGTTTTGGTAAAAGCGAATATTTTTATCACCAGATTTTATCTTCAAATCTATATGAAATGAATTATAGTATCATAAACACATATTACACAAAAGATTGTGCGAAAAATGAATGAGTTTTGGAAAAGCTATAACCTAAAATGTGCAAATTTTTATAGCGTGGTGCTTCACCACGCTAGTTCAATATTTTCTTTCTTGATAAAGGACAACTTCCCATTCTCGGAATTGGATGAAAATTTCAGAATTTAATATTTGATGTATATTTCTATTTCGTTCTATTGTCAAATGTTGGAAATAACTTTGTATATGCTCGATAACAAGCAAAATAATTCTATAACCAAGAGAGGGCGCTAAATATGATTTAACGGTCAAATTCAAATTTTCAAACGAATCAGTTCGTAAGAAAATAATGCTATGGTCTAAAAATGTGTATAAGAATTACATGTCATGATAACTATCCCCAAAATTCACATTTCTTCATCTTTACCAAAACTGTACTTGGGCTTTAATGGTAAAGCTAGATCATTTTTGAATGATGCACTGTATTGAATTAGAGCTGTGCTTATACAAAAAAAGAGATACATTTTATATGAACAAAATAACCTTTACTTCAAATATTCTTTAATAATTCAAACAAAGTGAGAATCTTTTGGCTTTATTCCTAATAATTTAGCAGGTCTCTTACATCTATGCACTCTTTAACGTCCTTATTATAAAAAACATCCTTATTATAAAAACCATTACTTGTTTAAAATTTCTCTAGAACAATAAATATACATGTACCAGCAGAATACATATATACATGTATGTCTTTAAACTTCATGATTAACTTGGAGTATTTTTAGTGCCATCAGATGTAAATAAGATTTGTATTTTCCTTTTATAAAAATAAAAGTCAAAACTAATCAATAATCAAACTTTGACTTCAACCTTTTGTAATATTCCTGCTGAAATTTCATGAAAAAATAATACATTAAAAATAGTCATGTGATTTAGTACTCTTCAAAGCCAGTATTATGTCAATTTTCAGTAGGTCAGTGCAGGCTGACGAAACGACCTGAGCAAACAATGAAATCAACATCTGTAAAAGCCAATATTTTGCCATGTATACATTTTTGCAAATTCACTGAATTTAAGCCTTATTCACATATCTGCAGGTAGTCATTTTCATGATTTGAAAGATGGTTTTACACAAGTCTATTGTGGGCATCAAAATGAGTAAAAATTTTAGCAAATTCATGATGTAGAAAACCCCATCTTAAAAGAATAGTCTACCCCAAAAAAATAATTTATTAACAGAAGCAGAACAAATTTGTGAATAAAACAAAAAAGGTTTGAAGAAAATCGGACAGGTAATAAAAAAAATTATGAATTTTTAAGGATTTGAAAAAATGGGCAAATCACGGGCGCACAACTAACCAGAGTTTTCATTATAAATATGAAGAAATTGAAGAAATATTATTTTGGGGTAGACTCTCCTCTTAAAATTTAGCTCATACAAAACATGGTGCATTGAATTTTTATTCTTGCGCAAATCTGTTTTCAATGATTATCGACAATTCAATAAACGTCAGCCTTAATAGTAACAAATTAATGCACTGACCTTCATTGTGTTATTGTGTGCTTGACCCTTTTTCTTTGTAATTGAAACATGAAATTTGGAGCTCAACACCATTTTAAAGAGTCTAATGAAGTAAATATTTGTTTGAAAAATGAAGGTTACAGCAGGAAGGAAGAGATCCGATTGAAATACTTGGAAGGCTCTTTCCAAGAAACAGGTAAATTCCTTTTATGAATACATGCTTGACAACGAAACAGTAATAAATTAGCATAATTTGCATCCGTATTTGCAACATGGAAGTCTATATTGAATAACAATAGACTTTGCACTAAAAACACATTGGTCAGGCCAGACAAGACCAGGCTATTTTCATAGGATAAGTCTGTTATGAGCATTCAAACAATTTTGGTGGGCATTATATGCATACATGGAGGTATCATTACAATTACTGCTTACTAATGCTAACCTACCACTACTCTAAAGCTACTACTGCTCTTTGTACTGCTAGGACCATTTACTGTTGACTTCTACTCACCAAGCTTGGTTTCTACAATATACATAATGAGGTGGGTCTAATATAAAAAGAACATACACACATATGAACAATACTAATGTACATACTGGTGATAAAAACGTCCATCTGAGCGAAAAAAAAGAATAACAAATTTGTCCTTAGTTATTGTCAGAGATACATCTATGCTCTATCACTCCAAAAAAAAAAAAAAGTCTCTACCAAGGATAATATTTTTTTCAACTGGAGAAGAAAAGTAAGATGAACAAAACATAGGTGTGAGAAAAATTGGACAAATAAAGTTATGAATGTTTATATATTTAGAAAGAATTGGCAACTGATGACAATATAGGTACACAATTGACCATTTGTTATATTCATGTCAAGGATATAAAATGTTCCTTTTTTTTCAAAAAAATATTTTTTTCCTCAAAACTTTAACCATAGGATGTCTTTATAATAGATATGTGGATCCGCTATTTGTATGTTTACATTGTATCTTTCTGTAAAAATGATGAATTTTGAACTATAATGATAATAATAATATGATGGTTAGTAGTGCACTAATGATTTCATCAAATTGGCAACTTTTGTCTGATGTTCATCAAACTTTTTTCGTTCTGTTCACTTCATCTTTTTCTGCTCCTGTTAAAAAAATATTTTGGGGTAGACTCTTATTTGAAAAAAAAAAAGGTAAAAAGCTTTGATTGATTGGAACTTGAAGCTGAAAATGATTGTTGCATGTTACCATACACTTGATAAAATTCTATCACTAATGAAACAAGTGTTCCAATATTTGGAAATGGCAAGAATGATTGAATCATACATTTATCCTATCACTATTTCATACAGTCAACACTGCCAGTGCCTTAGTCCAACTCGACTCAGTCGAATAATTGACTAAATTGATTTGATTTGTTGGAACAAATCCCATGAAAACCTGCATTTTTTAATATAAATTGTCAGTCAAATTTCTCCTATGTCTAACATATTCTTTTGGTGCCAAGAGATATAACATGGACAGAGGTATGGTACCTGTATATATTTACAGAAAGTTACAATGATAGAAGTTCTCATATGGAGGTATTCTTTTTGTTCCGATAACCTCATTCCAGCAAGATTCCAATGCTGTAAAAGATGCCCAATTCACAGCATCTTTTAAACATGTCGCCAAATGTTTACATGCCCAAAGTAGTATTAAAATGAATTTTTTTTTTACATCTAGATAATCATGTACAACTTCAACACATAATATATCAATCACTGGAAAGTGGAACTCCCTAGGAATGTTTTCCTCTCTTTGGCACTGAATAAATTGGAGATGTGATTTGAGTTGCCTCAATTAATTTGGCCTACCCCCAACAATCTTCTGACAATATGAGAGCAAAGATGATCAAGATGATTGTATCACAATACTATTTCTCTTTGGCTTTGCTCATTTATGAGTCAAGCTCAAATATGTTTGTTGAGTTGTCAGATTTCCAACAAAAAACCCTAATCAGTTGCTCAGATACTTCATGAGGTCAAGATCTTTTAAGGACTTCTCTACAATGGCTTGCCATCCCTTGTTAGCTGCTGGATTAATTGGACTAGGATGCATGATTGTTACCACCCTGACACCCTCCACTCCTCTCTTCTGCAGAGCCTTCTTGGTTCTCTCCTCTGCAAACTTCCCAATCCCTACAACCACCTTTACCTCCAGTAGCTGGATCATCCGACAAAGATAATCGTCACAGACATCAATCAAGGGATTGCGCATATCCACCTTCATAGACGGAGGCGTCACATTTTTACTTGTCGATGTCATGAACACCAGAGGGCAGTGGTTGTATACAAAACACTCTTTGAAGAAGTTCTCTGGTGTGCCACACAAGTCCTTCCACAATTTCCAGAAGCGCTGTCCGCTAACTTCGCTTCGTTCACAGTCTAGTCCAACTATAAGACGTTTGGGGTGTTCCTTTGGGGGCTTGCCAACGTTTCCTGTTATTTTCATCCAATCTTTCACATAACTGTTTTCTCCAAAGGGTACCTGTTTGAAAAATTGATATTCTGAAAGTGAATCACTATCCTCCAAATAGTCTTTTCTCACTGATTTTGTTCTTTGTATTGTTTAGACAATAGGAAATGAGTTTGAAAACTACCTCCACATCATGATAAAATAATGACTTGTAAAAAAAAGCTGACCATTTATTTGGCTTTCGTACATTGTATTAAAAAAAAATCAAAATGTTCATTTTACAGATGATGTGTACACACATACCATTATATTTCGTACAAATGTTTAAGAGCATATTGCCTTCAATCATCATAATGACAAGTTAAACTATATTCCATTAAAAATGTAAAATAATTGAGAATGTAAATGAAGCAGCCATTTTATGTTAGCACTGCATATATGAATGAATATCAAAGCTTTGATTCAAATTAATAGATCTTGTGTTCAAAGACATTAGCATATTGTCAAAACAAGGTATTTTCCACCTCTTTACAAGGTTGAACTCTCAGGTAATGATGATTTCAATAAACATAGTGCACTACATGTGTACAACAATCTATGTTAACATACCCCATTTTGTGCCATTCCCCATGGGCCAGGATTCATTCCTAGGAAGAGGACTGATTTGGTCGAGTTGCCATACTTCTGGATAAAGCAGTCATGTGTCTCTTTAGCATACACCAAAGGATTGTAGATGTAATCAACAGGATCACCAAATTTCAGCTTGTCTAATTCAGTCACCATATCTTCCATCAGCAGGATAAACTTGTCTGCCATACTGCTGTTTGACTGAATTGCTGGAGTTGTATTTGTTGGTAAAACTGATGGAGATAATTTTGTAGTTGCTGGTTCTGATGACATTTCAGATGATACAGGGTCATCTCCTGATGGCCCGCACATCTTAAGCTTCTTCCGGGGCATCTTGTAAGATTATTACAGAAATCCTGTGAATGAAAAAGAAGTACAGTGAAACCTCGTTATAACAAGGTCCTAGATACCATAAAAATTACCTTGTTATATATCAAGTTCCTCACTATATCCGGGTAAAAAACCCCCAAAGAACTATAAAGAGATGGGCCCAATAAAATCACCTTGTCATAACAGGTATCTCGCTATATCCGACCTCTTTATAATGAGGTTCCACTGTACTGTAAAAGTCGGTAAATAAATTTGTGCAAATTCAATGAATTTGAGACATAATTGCATACTAGCAGGTTGTAATTTTAACGTTTTGAACCATCATTGTACAAAAGTCTGGGTAAAAATAACGAAAAGTTTGGCTTATAAAGTATTATTTCAGTACACACTTGGATAACAGTACATAATGATTAGGAGCCACTTCTTTTGGTCAATGGACATCCATGCCATGGAAAGCTCAGCATACACCTCCTGGAATTATGAGTGGGAGAGCTCAAATTTTACTCGCCTTCAGTCTTCAGAAGCTGACAAGAAAAAAAAAAACACCACTCAAAGCAACTTTATGTCCAATTTGACCTAAAGTTGTACCCGTGCCTAGAAGAAAAAAATTACTGGTTCCAATCAGACCAACAACAGGTATGTGTTTCATTTTCTAATTCCCTATTGAAGCAAACATATATCAATAAGACTACATTATTTACCTTTTTCCATGTGGATTTATTAAACCAACAGAAACATTGTACATTGTTTTTTTTTCAACTGCCTCAACCTTTTACATGTTTTATAACCTTTCTACCATGTGTTTATGCTATTACGTGTGAAGCTCGTTTGTTTATGGACCTCTGCCTTGTGCAGATGAGTCTGAAATAAAGTCTAGAATTGAATTGAATTGAATTATATCCAGGCATTTATAGGAGTACATAGTCAAAGCAAAGACCAAAGTACTAGGCCTAGGCTAGGCCTACATTTGATTTTTGTTATTTATTATTGTATTTGCATTTAAAGCATGTTGATGAGTGAAAATAGATCATTCCTTTACCGACGCCCTCTCGTTAAATTTAAATTTCATTTCATTTTTCTCAGCTTATTAAAATAGGCAAACTGAAGATAAAAACTTTGACAGTTTGGGCACAGCCGACACTGAACCCTACACATGGGACTGCAACTTTGTCTGAGAAATTGAGACTTGGCGATCCATACTGAAATGAAAACGAAGACTAAAAAAAATTGCTTTGAAAGAAAAGTTTACGGATTTGTGATTCATGTATGTCTAATCATAAAAGGAAAGAGAAGAAAAAAAAATGAAGTTCTAATGCAAAAGGAAAGGCCTGAGAGGGATTCGAACCCTCGATCTTCTGTTTACGAGACAGACGCCTTACCACTTGGCCACCAGGCCGCCATGTCCCACAAGGGATAATTACAGTATATATTTTGTATAACACAATAACATTTGAAATTTCTTTAAAAAAGGAAGCCATTATGATAAAGCTGCTTAGATAATAATTAATCAAGAAATCTTGCCATGATTACCTCAGTTTGGTACCAATATAAATTAGTTTTAAGCCCCAAATGTTCAGTTACAACCGCTTTTCTAGCTAGCACTTCGACCGACCGGAAAATTATTATATCCTCGTTCTTTAAATATTCTCCTTTGTAAATTTTATTTCGACCTTTGAATATGATAAAGATAAGATGATATCGCATTTAAAATAGAAAAAATATATTTTACTTTTAGAAAAAGTATTGTATTCAAAATAAATAATAAATCGAGAAAATGGGCGCACAAACTTTAAAAAAATATGAACTCTTATTTTATCCTGTCTCCCGCGATGTGGCGGTAAATTTCGTATCTCGTCGGGAGTAAAAAGATGATCTGAAGGATTGGGAACACCCAAACAGTTTAAGAAGGTATTTGTTTTCATTAATTAAAATTCATAAAATGAAAAAATAACAAATGATTATTGATTAATGATATGCAACATCGTAATCATACAAGGGCTTTGATGGATCTAGTCGATGAGTTAGTAAAGTTGATAATAGTCCCACTCGTATATTTTGAGATTTGTTTTTTTTTCCAGGCTCCTGCACTCTCGCAGTCTCTGATCTCTCTCTCTCTTGGGTGATCCCTCCACTATTTTGGAGATTTGAAGTATCGTGGTGTAACAAGTCCATAGGCATGGTGTGAGTACGTAGAGCATCAATTTTGTTAAGGAAAAAGAGGGACAGGAGGAGCAAGTTTTCGTGTACATGAGTGGGTATAATATTAATAGGGTAGCACTTGTGAATTGCAGGGGGTCATCATTTAAGTTACCTTATTACCTTATTACCAGATGTACTGGAAAAATGCATGGATCTGCAGTCGAGTTTCCAGGTCTATCTGTCTATCTGTCTATCCGACTCGTATCTCCTCACAGGTTTTATACATTCGAGAATGTGTCAGTGACAGTGTCATGCATCAGTCAGGGGAAACATGCTCTGACCAGGGATGTATATATTGATAGTCAAGCCAGTACTTGTCTAGTTTGGCTTTGAAGGAGTTGACTGATTTGGCATTAACTACCTCAGATGGCAGGGAGTTCCAATCTGGTACCACTCTATTTCCAAAGGCATTTGCTCTGACATTAAGTCTGCTCCTCTTCTGGAAAAGCTTGTATTAGGGTGTCCAATATAGATTTCCATTTTCTTTGTTTCATGTTTATTTTTTTTAAGATTATATATTATGAAAGAAAAAAATGATATAAGACCAACTCACCAAGTTCCACTTCCAAAGGTGCACAAATTGCCGAGATTTTAGGGTCCAAAGTACGGCTCTAGTGGGTACGCCGATGGCTGCTCGTCCGCCGAAACTCCCCCGTGGCACTCTGTCCTTGAAAATGGTNGATTACTTCGACGCATTTATCTGTCATTTTCTAGACTTGTTTATCAGTTTTTCTCCCGGGAGATTTCCCGCTAGCGTAATTTATTTTTCATGAGAAAAAGCAGCAAAAACCTTGGATAATTATTTCTACTGTATTTGTAACGCCTTTGTTTGTTTTTTTAAATCATTTGTGACTTGTATATTGGTGAAATTATTGTTTCGGTGTGGACAGTGCGTGTGAAGAGCAGTGTTTTAACGAACTGTTGAGCGATGGAGCCGACGCTGGACCGGGGGAGCGAGACGCCGACCGATGACGGATACATTACGCTGTATTATCCCAAGACCTATACAGAGTATCGGCTGAAACGTCTAACTTGGAAGAGGGAAAATGCATGATTATACCGTTATTAAGCCCAGTTCCGTCATGAAATATTGACACAAAAAGTCACACAAATTAAGACTGATAGCTTTCTTGAAAGAGCATAACATTTAAATAATTGTCTCTTTCTGAAAAAATCACGCAAATTACACAAATCTCTCATACGTAATGGCAAGCAAATGAGTGTGGATAGCACAGTACGAATGTATGTGGAAATCTGGTGATCATACTGTCATCGTTTAGTGGGTAAATTACATCATTTTCATTGGAATTCATCTAAAATTTTGTGTCAAAAAACAATCAGTATGCTGTGAAGACATTTAAAAGTTTTGCAGAAAACTTCGAGCAATATCAAGTAAAGCTGCACTTTACGTATGTTAAATTGTACTTCATATGGATCCACATATGTGCTGACAAAAAAAATTAGTTGATTTCTGCCAAGTTTGCAAAGATCAAATTAGGTTTCTTTGAAATCAGCCCCTTTGACAGCATGTCAATTGTAATGGAAACTGCATTCTATTTTCTCTCTTTAACCTGTAGATTGAGTGAATGAACATTAATCAAGATGGCTGTGGATGTCCTTAATCCTGTCAACATGAACTGTGAATTGCTGGCGACTTGCAATGCTCTTGGATTCCTAGAAGGGTGTGTTTATCAGAAAGAGCCAGATTGTTTAGGTATGCCAAGTGAACATACAATTATTTAACATGACTAATACTCTGAATGATTAAAGTTAACAATCAATCCGAAACAGATGTTGTCAACTGATTTGTCCTCTTTCAAGTACAGACATCGCATTTTATTTCATTTTTATTGCATCACCACCCCATACGAATATTAAAGTAGAAGGAAAATTTTAATTAAAATTGAAATTAGAATTTTCTTATAAACTAGGCAAATATATAGACCGAAAAGAGATTCAGTCAATGCAGTTATCTCACAGGACAAATAGAGGGTCCTTTTTATCCAGAATATTGAAATCTTAAGATGAAAATACTTCTATTGCCTATTTGGAAGGAGAGAAATATACATCAATTTACCCCCCCCCCCCAAAAAAAAAACAAAAAAAAAACCATGTAGATCTTCATTTTCATTATTTTCTGCAAAATCATTGTTTTCATCCAAAGTGGCGGAGATCAGATTTCTCAGACCACATTTCTCATGATCAAAATGATGCGCTTGCTACTTAATGACTACAACAAATCCATTAATTTCTACAGAGACTATCAAGGACCTGATTCGGTTCTTGAGAAGGGAAGATGAGACATGCAGCATCCGACGTCAGCTTGGTCATGCTCAGATTCTACAGAATGATCTCCTTCCATTAACCAAGCAGTACAGCAAGGATGAAGAACTCTTTGAAACAACCATTAGGTCAGAATATTTACTTAATTAGTCCCCTTCTCTAAGTTGTTTTTGACAAATATTCTTCTGACACACAGAGTTTAAGAAAGTACTGTACACATCATTTCTAAATTGCATTTTCCTTTCCTTACAAAAAAATAACAACAAGATATAATTTTTAAAAGATATTTGCTTCATGTATCAAGTATTCTGTTAGGTATTTAGTTCTTTGAGAAAGAAATCTTGATTTTACTCATGAGATCCGAGCACTGAATTTTCAGTAAATTTTGTAGTTAATAGTGCAACTAAGGTGCTAAGTATTTGAGTGTGTCCTAAGTGTATGTTTGTTTAGCAAGGGGAATTGAAATATGGAGAATGATGTTCAATTATTATTTTCTTTTCTTTATATTTTCAGACTTCTCGTCAATCTCACCCAACCTGCCGAGCTGTGTTTCCAAAATGTTCCTGATGATAAGACGTTCCGTAACTACTTCTTGGAGGTGTTGTCTCACCTTCAAGCTTACAAACAGGCGTTTGCTTGTGAGGAGTTCATGGCTATCATGGCGAGGAAACTCAAGAAGTTGCTTGATATGGTAGGAAATGATTTGGAATAAGAATTATGCATCAAATTTTATATTGTTCACCGAAGTTACTTTTCCATTGAATGGGTCCCAGTGTATTTTTCAACTTACACATATTTTTGCATCATATTGAATGGGTCTTGCAGAAAATATTGATTTATGACATGACCCATATCGTAGCTTCAGGTTTTTTTAATTTCATTTGTACATTTGTAGATTGTCTTCCTCCTATTAGCCCTTATATTTCTTATCAGACTACCATGAATATGTTGGAAGAAACGGTTGAATATTATCTTCCCATTAAAATCTCTTTTCACAATGTAAATGTATGTTGGGGGAACTTTTTTTCAAATGGTTATATAATGGAAAATCTAAAGTAAAGGACACCTTTGCTAGGATGTCTCCATTTTATTTACCACAGATAACAACTTAAACAACAAGTAGACGTATACTCTTAAAACATAATGTATGAATTTTATCTTCAGTGGAGAACAAAATACATGTTACCTACAAAAGTACTTTGCATTTACCTTTAGTAATACTTGGATGTTCATTTCAACAAATTCAATTTATATTTTCAATTTTTTTTTAGTTTCTCCATTTTCAATTTTGTTGAGTTTCTTGATTATGTCAATGTATTTGTCATCATCAGGAATGGGAGAGCCGTCGTGAAGACCACACCCTTCTAATGGAACGCATCTTGCTCCTTGTAAGGAACATCCTCCACATTCCAGCTGACCCCAATGCAGAGAAGGTATGTAGTTCTACCAATTTGATATCTTTTGAAGATTTACTTTAAACATTTTAATCATTTAAGATCCAGCTATGTAATTGTTTCTTCACTAAAAAGTTCTAATAATTCCTGTATGCCATTTTCCCCCTTTTCATTTTGTGTGTAAAAGTGAGTTGCAGTCCACTTCAGCTGTCTTTTCTGAAAATCACAAACATACAAACTATTCCTTATTATTAGAGAATTAAAACCAGAGGGTGTGAAAAAGCCCAAGATATACTCTGCTTGAATTTACCAAGACATTCTGTATCTCCCTGCTTGAGTGCGTAATATGATTTAATATCTGTCAATTTTGCTTGTTATATTATTCTCCCTGATAGCCCTAGTCCTCATTAATGCAGATCCTGGTTCCCAAAAATAAATGTATGATTTTGTCAATCATTGTCTTATATCAATTTCCTTGACTGTTCATCACCAACACAAACATGAATATGACATGACTTTGTTTATCCAGAGAACTGATGATGATGCTAGTCTTCATGACCAGGTGTTATGGGCACTCAATGTGAGTGGGATGGATAAGTTGATACTGTACATAGCCAGTGCAGAGGGTGAGCAGCAATGGTGTATGCATGCAATAGAGATCATCTCTCACATGCTCAGAGAACAGGTCAGTCGTAGACAGTCATCTAAGAGGGTGTTTCTAGAAAGTTGTATTCATTTGCAAGTCATGGCTGATTGGCAGGTGCCAACCAAAGTCATTGTTTCAGGAGCATCTTTTTGGAAAAAACAGACTTTGTATGAATGAAAATAAATGTTTCAATCTGCAACTGATTCACAATTGATTTTCAATCAATTCCAAATTTATAGCAACACCTTCTATGTCTATTCTTGTATTAGGTAAAAGAAGATGTTTACACATGGTATGCTGTGTCAAAATATGTTTTATTTCAAGCAAGATATCTTATATACTAAAGTTTTGAAAAGCAGTCTGGAATCAAGTATTATTTGTTTCAGTCTACCAAAAAAAAATCATTCAGAAAGATAACAGCATTTTCAGTACTTGAGTTCAGCATCCCGTCCACACCTTCCGTAGATTTAGTTTGTTTTGCATTAAAACCAAGAATAATCTTTGGATGTATTTACAATTTGGGTCATGAAGCTACTACCTGTTTGTGATGTAGTTGTTGAGAATGGTAGAAGTTAATATTATAAAGGATGTATTTGGCGATGATCAACATATTTTCTTCATGATTATAGAAAATAAAAATAAATGCCCATATTCATAATTTTACAATTTTTTTCATTTATAGACCCCAGAGTCCATTGCCACAGCTGGTAAGGTACAGCATGCTAGTGAGAGACTGAAAGAGGAGAAAGAACTGGAAAGGCTTCGTCAAAGAGAGTTGGTTGAAAAGAAAGCTCGTCTTCTCAAAGCTAGTGGCAGGTAAGTTTCTCAAAATATAAATGATGCCCAGGTTCACATGAATTTCCTTATGATTTAGTATTTTTACAATCTAGATCATTTCATGATCTGTACATTTGAAAGCAAAGTTTGTTGTGTGTGACCCATTTATGCAAGTTTATATCCCTGAAGCCTTTGTTACTGTGAAGTATGCCAAACTCATTTCCACACATCTACCATTCCTTATCCCTTCAAGACATTCCCGATTTGGAGGATCCTTCTACATGACTAACTTCAAATCCATCAGCGAGCGGGATCTCATCTACCATCGCCCTCTACAGCAAGCTAAGACCATGACCTTTGAGACCACTAAAGGACCTACCAAGAAAGCAAAGAACAAACTACCCTTGCAAGATACCACTATCAATAGGAGATCTACACTCAGTATCAGATTGTTACTCAAGGATTTCTGTATGCTCTTCCTGGATAACTGCTACAATCCGCTCATGTATGCTGTCAAGGTAGGTCAAACTCACATGGTATCGAGGCTATCATGCGTCAGACGAAAGTCACTTTTAGAAATGAGGGTCATGTAAATAGAGTCAAATTATGAATCAGATAACATTGTCTGAGGTACCAGAAACAAATATAATTGTCCAATATATCATCCATTCTTCTTTCTCAAAGCAACATTAAGTCTGCCACTAGTATTATTGATCTTTCTTTCCGAGCGTGATTCTTAACCCTAATAGGCATATTTCTTTCAAGCCTTGCACAAATTTTGAGACTAAATTATTCCATTTAATCAATGATGTTTTCAATCTATTACAAGGGGTTTGATATAAGGAAATGATGGAAGGATATATATCGTGACATGGTTTGTCTCTTGTTTTCAGGACCATATTCTTCATCGTCGAGCTCAAGAGAATGATGAATCTTACTACTTCTGGGCAATGCAATTCTTCATGCACTTCAGCCGGCTCTACAAATTTCGAGTGGATGTCATTAGGTATGTTTTGATTTGTTTCATATGAATGTACTATAAC